>JANAVB010042420.1:34354727-34954727 GCA_029216955.1 Iris pallida
GCAAAAACTTAAAAGTTCAAGGTATTTACTTGCCTATTAAAATACTTTAGGATAGCAAATTGCAATCTAGAAATATTTGAGGATATCAAAATGTAAATTAGCCAAAGACCATTAAGTAGAAAAGTAGGCATTCCCCAAAGCCCCGCTTTTGGTTTCAATGTTTAACGTTGCCCATCCGCATGCGTCCTACCCCAATGTCTTACTGAGACCATTCATCATTTAAGTGTTAATACGACCCATCCTCAATTATCACTTGACCCCATGCCGTATTCCGAGTGTCGAGGATATAGCAAGTAGCCCTGGATGATACCAATGATGAATACAGTTCATTATTCCAAACTTATCATGTCCCTTTTGTCCCCTTTTTCTTTCCATTTTCCAATTAGACAAAGTGGTCCAAGTGATAGTACTACTGATACTCTCTAAATAGTCTGGAGGTCTTTAGGGTTATTTTGATTTAGTATATTCATCAGAGTACTAAATAATTTTGTACACAAACATGGAGGTAGGGATACTCCTGTATCATTCTGCACTGATTGATTTCTTCTGAATATAAGAGGATGGAATCAGCTCCAGATATTTCTTGAATTTTTTGTTTTTTGACTATTGTGGGATGATTCATGGTCAAAATTCAGTTCTTTCTTGAATTTATATAGCAACCAAGTCTCAATCTTGAGCCAAGTTGCTATGATTTGATATTGATGTAAATAATATGTGCTTTATGATTGTCCTATTGTTTTGTCTAGGAAGTTCTGTAAGAATTTGTAACCCCACATATGAATATTACCCTAGGCTGAACAATAAGACCTATCAGGAAGGGGAAAACTCCTCCTATCTTAAAAGAGAAAGCACTCTGGTAAGCGCGGGGGGGGGGGGGGGGGGGGGAGCGCTCACTATGGGATTTTTCTTATGGGGATTGAGTACCAAGATGTAGGAAGAACACAGAACGCAAGTAAAACACAAGTAACTGAGCATTACAACTACGGGGGTTGATCACCATAACATGTAAGCCAGAAATCGGCCACTAGGGTCGCTATAGTAGTTTTCCCATTAGCTGCTACTTATTGCTATATGCTATCGAAATAGCGAATCAGGAAATAGACTTTGTAGACGTAATAAGTTTGACTTGCATAATTTGGTTGGATTGATACATATATTACAAATTTAGCCACCTTCAAACCTAATTTAACTTAATTAGGAGCTTCCTTAAATGAATCCAATATAGATTTGCATGCAGGTCCTAATAGCATACTCTATAGCCTAGGAAAAAGAATGTATTATCGACCACAGTCAACTAGAAACGATATGGGAAAAAAATACATCATAAAATATATATATGTGCTATGTTTCATCATGCGATAGTCCTGAGTTTATTGTTGTAGTTCCATATTTTTTGTCTCCATGCTATTTCTTAGAGTTTTTATTTCAATAATTTGCAATATTTTATTAGTTTTGTTATCATTTGTATCATATTTAAAACTGAATTATTACTGTATACTGCTATGTGCTCATTTAACAATTCCCATTTGCAGTTTTTTCCCTTGCAAAGTTGATGAATGTGAAGGAAGAGCTTAGCTCACTTTCCGCTATTGCAAGGTCGGTACATATGTTAGTATGCTTGCTTTCGTACTGATCCATTGATAATTGTGGTCCTTTGATTTTTTTTTACTTCTAAGCTTATTGTACCATTCAATAAACTATCCTCATATCAGACGTATACCCTGTATTGTGTTACAACTAAATATACTAGCTGCACCTTTTTTTGGATGTTATATTCCACCTAGCATGCACATTTATCTTGGTGAGATTCATAAATTGCAGGCAAGGTTCAGGTAGTGCATGCCGCAGTCTATATGGAGGATTTGTCAAATGGCAAATGGGAAATGTAAGATGATAAAGCGATCATAAATAGTGTTAGGATACCAAGGTGGCTTAAAGTCCTGAATAAACTAGAATTATTTGGGACTAGCCATATTACCCTATTGAAGTTTGATTCTTTGCACTCCTCAGGCTCCAGATGGAAGTGACAGCATAGCAGTTCAACTTACTAGTGATAGTCATTGGGATGATCTGGTTATTATCATAGCTGTGGTAAGTGACAATTGTATATCTTGAGTTATTGCTTAGTCTAAGCCTTCCGTCACTTCACTTATGGAATAAGCACCATTCATATCTCAAGTGTCTCATCTTGTTTATAGATTTAGTCCACGAGTCACTGTTAGTGTTAGCTCTCCTAGTTGAACACTGTCCTGTTGAACTTGAAAGTTGAATGCTATTAACCTCTGATGCAGGTTCTTTCAAATTCATGCTGCCTCTTGATGTTTTACATATACTAGAGGTTCATTGCTTTCAGTTAACTGTCATCTATGATTAATATAATAGACCAAATAACCCTCTATGAAACCAGACATCTTTTACTATCACTTTGCGGTTCGCTTCCTCTTTACGAACAATATTATAATATTGCAGGTGAGTTCAAGGCAGAAGGAGACAAGTAGCACTACGGGTATGCGTGATACTGTTGAAACCAGTCCCCTATTACAGCACAGGGCTAAGGTATCATTTCATCTGTTCTTGTATGCTAATTACCTAATTTTAGAACTTCTCCTTTGAATCACGTCAATCTGTTTTTAATTTAGCCATTTGAAAGCCCAACAAGGACAAGGTTTAGCTGTCACAGGGTTCAATGAGTGTCACTAGTCTGTGGTATGCTCCTTGTTTTCATGGACTTAAACTGCATGATTAAATAGGTAGATTTAGCTACCTGCCAACTGGTTTCTAGATTATATGGCAAGGTCCTCTTGTGTTCATAGCTATGACAGGTAGGAACTTGTCACTTGTCACTTGTCAGTAGCGTACTCCTTGGTTTCATGAGCTTTTAAACTGCAAGCTGAAAGTGTAGGTCTATATACCTGGCTATTGATCTTGTTGGTTTATGGCATGGCCCTACCTTGTCATAGCTATCTTGTCTAGGAATTTGCCACCAGAAACAGAGGGTTGATGTCAGTTTGTGTCACGTCCCGACCCGGAAAATCGCTCGGCTTCGCTAGATTTCACCCGAATCATCGTCCTCGCTGGGGCGTGATGCCGCACGATGTAACCCCTGTTTTCAAAAATTTAATAAATGAAAAACAATTCCAAAAATTTCCCAAATTGGTTCTAAAATGTTCTAAATATTTTTCTATTAATTTTAGAATTTTTTTGCGATTTATTTGGAGTTATTTGGAGTCCGTACGAATTTTTACGATTTTTGAACTTGTAGGGACATTTTGGTAAATTACATATTACGGCAACTTGGTGAAAATGACACACTAGAAATTTTAGGATTTTATGATGGGTATTTTTGTAATAAAATTTCTGTAGGGAAGGCTACAAAGTTTTTCTATAAATAGGACCCTATGGTTGTGCATTGGGATCATAAACAAATCCCTAGCCCCTTTCCAATTAAATTTCTGAAGCCTTAGCTTCCTAACAAAAGGATTCTGTGGGCTTGCTGGTTAGCGCGTGAGCCTAAGCATCCCCCCCTCACAGGTTAGCAGTTCGAACCCCGCCTTAAGCAAATAATTTCCTTTTTATTTCTATGTGTATACATATATGCATTAGGTTCAGAATAAAATTAACTGAGTTTCAAGCTTTAAACATAACCAACTTGGCTCTGTTGAGTAGAATTAAACCCCCCTTCAGCTGGCCCAGTTCGAGCCCCCTCTTTGTATGTTGGGTTATTATTTTTAGTTTGTTTTGTTTTATAAGTCTAGTCCCGCTCCCGTAGGAGCGATCGTCCTCGCTAAGGCGTGATGCCGCACGAGCCTAGATTGCGCTCGTGCAAGGCAGTTTCATAACGGCCGATTACAGCGGCTGCGACGGGGTCGTCGCACAGAAGTCCGTTCGTCATTCGTTCAACTAGAAATCCTCGAGCCAAGTCTATCTTTTCCTCGACACATTTCAACATCCCGATTATAGCATCCATCGGAACAATGACATTTTACATGATCATCGTTCCTCAAATCAGAGTACCCCCGAGTTATCGCACATCGATCTTTGATACGTCTCAATACCATCGATGATGTACGTAACCTGACGATCTTCTTTTGCAACGAACTCCGAGTCATGCAACTGATGCTATTGTCCGAATTGGATATACCACAATTCCATTCGACCAAATCCAAGATCATAAGTGCGATCCTCTAGGTTTCCTCGACCAAGACATACAATTTTATTCATCGTTCCGAATCCTGATTCAATATCGTGTTCTAACTCGCGTTGCTCATTCACAAGTTTATAAACTTATAAAACAAAACAAACTAAAAATAATAACCCAACATACAAGGAGGGGCTCGAACTGGGCTAGCTGAAGGGGGGGGGGGGCGTTTAATTCTACTCAGGCAACCAACAGAGCCAAGTTGGTTCTGTTTAAAGCTTGAAACTCAGTTAATTTTATTCTGAACCTAATGATATATGTATACACATAGAAATAAAAAGAAAATTATTTGCTTAAGGCGGGGTTCGAACTGCTAACCTGTGGGGGGGATGCTTAGGCTCACACGCTAACCAGCAAGCCCGCAGAATCCTTTTGTTAGGAAGCTAAGGCTCCAGAAATTTAATTGGAAATGGGCTAGGGATTTGTTTATGATCCCAATGCACAACCATAGGGTCCTATTTATAGAAAAACTTTGGAACCTTCCCTACAGAAATTTTATTACAAAAATACCCATAATAAAATCCTAAAATTTCTAGTGTGCATTTTCACCAAGTTGCCCTAATATGTAATTTACCAAAATGCCCCTATAAGTTCAAAAATCATAAAAATTCGTACGGAGGTGCTAGCACCTGGGCTTGCTGGAGCTGTGGTGTGGGAGGAGGTGGTGGTGGCATCTCGGTCTGCTGAACAAGAGGTGGTGGAGGTATCTGGGTCTGAAGGATAGGAGGTGTTGGAGGTATCTGGGTCTGCTGGGTAGGAGGTGGAATATGAGTTTGGAGGATAGTGGCGTAGGGAGGTATGGTAGGGTGCATAGGTGGAGGTGGTGGGAGTGCTACTGTTACTGCCATCGGGTCTGTGGGTAGAGTAGAAGGTGCACCGTCATCAGAGGCGATGGACTGGGAGGAGCGGGTGATAACCATCTATTGGAAGACAAGGGAACTATAAGGACTTAAGCAAACAATCACAAACAAAATCTTACGATTAACGGGCCTATGCTGTGATGAGTTTTCCTATGTTGCAATCCTAGTAATCCTCTAGGTGTTCTAAATGTTATCACTACTATTATCTAGTTATCTTAAGTTCCTAATTGCAAGCATGTTTGGTACAATGACGTAACCAAACAACTTAGTCAAGGACCTGCATGGGCCACCACTAAAAACATGTCACGACCCGCTATCCAAATTGTTGGGCTGGGCCGAGCTATGTCCAGCCTACGCTTGGTTAAAGCGTAGTAAGCTGTTCTAGGAGATAGATAAAATGGTACTAAGTGTGCAAACAGACTATATTAAAGTATTTTTAAGAGTTCATCACAACACAACATCTATTGACGAAGCAAATAAGTTTTATAGTTTATTACACTTTCAACGTAAGAACTGGAGACAAGGTCCAATAACCAAGTAAAAGTTGTAACAACTCAAAGTCTAAGTCTAAAACAGGAAAGACAACTAAGCAAGGTTCCCCGCTGGGATCTCTTTTGGAGCAAAGACCAGGTTCTCTAAGGCAGTCCCGTAGTAGGTATCACATAATATTTCTTCCTCGGATAGTGCACCTACAACATTATCCTGTCAGGACGGGAGCAAGTACTGATTCTATAAACAGAATGTACTGAACATGGAATGAAAAGAGATGTAATAATAGGAAATCATGGCATATCACAATCTATCATGTCAAGGATACATTTGTCATGGCGACATGTATAATATTGTTTAAAACTGGAGCAGGTACGTGATCGGTCAATAGGTATAGAATGTACCGGTGTACAAGCCATAAATCTGAAATGTAAATACGTACAAGTAACAAGCATAGGTGTACATCCGTACAAAAATGCGGGATAAGGCCTACGATAAGGTATGTATATACAATGCGACCTTGCTCGGTACATACGTACGGAGAAGGGGGCATGATCACGTACTCAACTATCAGTTTCTTCCATGTCCCAATAACCATCATGTGAGATATACAAGAGCTTTTCTAAGCATGTAAAGATACTGGGACAGTATAGAGCATGGTATGTACTGAGAGCAATGTAAAGCATGATATGACTTGCAGTTCAAGAAACGGTATTTTAACATAGTTTATCATCTACAGTAATAAAGTTTGTAGGGGTACTTGCCTCGAGCAAAGCAATAATAAGAATATGTAGTTATAGATGTCCGGTGTCCTGTTAAAATGATATACAGTCTCAGTCTCTAAGCTACATTCAAGAATTTACACTAGTGTTGTGACACGGCTCCTAATAGGTGACTAGCTAAGTGATGTTCTAGCAGTCCAATGGAATGTTACAACATCTAAACCAACAGGTAGGGTCTCTATACTAAGATAGGGTAAGGTCCCGATACTAAAATATCCAAAAACCTACAAAAACACACAAGTCAATATTAATTATTAATTATTCAGACTGTACATTGTGTTCCAATAATTATTAAGATAGTTATACAATCCTATTTTATGTGAAATAATATACCAAATTGATCCTTGTTAATTATAGTAATTTATAAATTTTTGGAATTTATAATCCAGTGTAAGTATTTATTAAAAATCAGTTTACAAGTGTACATTGAAAATGAGTTCTGGTTTCCTATTTTTAAATAGTGGCAAAACAGTAAATTAAATCCTGAAAAAATTATATTAAATTAGCTTAAATAACATAGTATTTTATAATAATTTTTCTTGAATTTATTCAGCATTAAAAGTTGTCTGAAAATTCAAATATCATAAAACACAGATTCTAAAAATAAATAAATAATTATTTAATGTTTGTCCACGTATTTGAATTTGAACCGAAGTCCAGATACGGGACCCGAGGCCATGAACCAAGTCCAACATGACTAGATCGCGAATATGTGTAGGCTCACCTAAGTCCAATCAACCTATGCTAGGCTTGGACTTAGAGTGGTCGTTTGCACAAAATACGTGAAATCGTAAATAAATACGGAATTTAAATACATGTAAGTAAATGAATTTAAATTGCAGAAATTGAGAGCGTACATATTACAGTATAGGCACTGTATTTATAAAATATATATTACAGTATATGCACTGTATTTATTTACATATTACAGTATAGACACTGTATTTATAGAGTACATATTTAAATATTACAGTATATGCACTGTATTTATATTGACATAATTTAAATGACATAATTTAAATAAAGAAATGGAAATGCAAGATTAAAATATAAATATAATTTAATGTGATGTGTTTATCAAAAACACAAAAGGAAAATAATTACATTGATATCGTATTTATCATATTTTATTTAGGCATCTATATATATGTAAGCCTATGATCGCTCCAATACGGGTTTGCTAGCCCATGATCGCTCCAATACGGGTTGCTAATCCAGTATCTGAAGGACCCCAAACTTACTGATATCATAGCTTATCACAACACTGGCCGGTCATAACCCGTCTTAATGATGTGCACCAAATACCATACATAATTTCCTCCTAGGCCGAACGGTCCCGGTGTCCCGGTCATAACCGTTCGAGGGAAGCCGCACCCGTGCACGGGTCATCCAAGTCCATTGACCATGCAATACGCGCCATAGCAAACAAGTCATATTATCCAACCAATCTCACGTTCCATAAACATATTTCGCCATCCCTATCTAAAGTTCCATCGGTATTATGCCCCAACACATCCGTATTGATGCACGACGCCCAACGGCTTAGACTTCTCGTACTTATACTCAACGCGTTCTATTCATAAGTTATCCACATAATAGCAGTTCCGTAGTTACTTAATCATTTTGTAGATTTCGTGCACGAGGGCACGCTTGACGCCATAATCAATGTTCTAGGCCTAGTGTTCAATGTTCTCGGAGTCGTGCACGTGATGCACATCTCGATACTGTTTTTCAATGTTCTACTATCACCGCCCTACCGCGACCCGTACATTTCATGCACGTCGCTTCAATTGCTCAATGTTCTATTCTTAATGTTCGTCATACACTAAGACCTTTAATCGTTTGAGCCACTCTCGCTAACTCAATAGCTACAATCACATACAAGGATACATTTTATTAGACGTGAAGGAGTAGGGAGAGAGTCAAGAACCCGCCCACCTTAAGTCTATATGCCTTGTCGTTCCGTCGAGCTGATGCAGCTCGATTCCATAACTTGGTTGCACGGCCAACTCTCCTGACTTAGCCATTCGGTTGAACTATTCGACTTATTCGGCTTACCGTGTCCATGCCACAATCCGTTGCAAGGCGACAATTTGGTTTTGCGGACACCTTAGTGAACAAGGCAAAATGTCGACCCCTTATGATTCAGCATAAAAGCGTAGCCTGCGCACCAGATTAATCGAAGTCAATACTTTATCCAAACTGGACTTAGGCTTTGCATCGATTCGCATCGATACTTCATTGGGTCAACGCAACTCTTCGAGTCAACGACTCATCGTAATGTACCGTGCGGAACGGGGCATTACATAATATACCACTCAAAACAAGGTTCGTCCTCGAACCGAAACCGACACTCAATCTAAGTGTTTCTCTAGATCGTTTCACGATCTCGCCACTATCGTTTGAATCATACAACTTAGTTTGGATCATACACATATTTTAGGTGTCCCACCAATATATGCATTTCAGCCAAGCTTAGTTGTAGGATATCGGGACAAACTAACAGGCTCAACTTAAATCCTCAAGTACCAGCTATTCCGTACTCGACTTGGTCAAATCTTAGCGCCTATTCCCAAACCCTATGTGCAAACATCTTCGCATATAAATTGATTCAAAACCGTAACTTCGATCCCCTAAGTTTAGACGACCATCTGACGCATATATTGCATTAAGTCGTTGCGCATCGATCGCAACATTCTCCGCAACGCTAATTCGCCGAACCATTTTCTATCTCTCACATAACTCAAGTCTTTCATCTAGTCGTTCATAACATTTGGCCTTAATGATATGGACTAAATCCAACATGTCCCAAACTTTCCTTGCCTACAATCCGTACTATGCATCGCACACAACTATTCCAACACGATCACGTTCTCGAATTATCTACGCATCGCGTCTGGGGCTACCCCCGCTAGGTAACTTATCCAGACATCATGCTTAATCTCTCCCGACACAAGAGGTCAACTTGAGTCTATGATGCTCAAAGGCAATAATCTTTCTGACCCAAGGTCTTTTACGATACGCCTATCTCCGATTCTTGATCGAGTAGGAATTCCTTACCTCAATTTTTGAATCAATTCCAACTAGTTTATTTCGTAACATAGATCGTGCACTCAACACACATAGCCTAACCGTTACTCAAACCGATCTACGACACAATTCTTAGGGTCATTCTACTATTCGCGCTCTCGCGCATTGCAGAATTCTTGCAATCGCCTTACCGCATCACTACGCTAAGTACGTTCCTTAACATCTATTTGATCATCGACCAACCAAGTCTATTTACATACTTATTCGTCGATCATAAAATTTTCTTTTCTGACCATATCATTCTAGTCGAAGGCTACTCGCTAACTTCCGAAACACGATACTCACTCGCTTAGACTTATCCTCAACATGCACTACATCATCCTTCATCCTCGACGAAATTTCTTATGCGACTTCATTGGGTCATCCTATAGGACTTCAACATTCACTTGATTTGGCGGTCAAGTCTTCTAGGGTCATCTGTCCCGAAACTACGCTCGATAATTGAAGATCATCAACGAGGGACAGTTACTACAAACTAACTATATCCTATCGTGGAGCCAAATCAATTTCCGACAATTCCTATGAGACTTCATCCACTCCGACGTAATTTACCAATCCATAATTTATCTACCCCGCGCAACTGATGCGCCGTTACTACTAGAATCACTCATGCACTACCGTCAACACTATCGCAACCGAGCAATATTTGTTCGCCTTGTGTACGTGTCTATATACTCACGATCAATATCCGACACACTCTAGGCTTATCGCAACAATCCTCTAATTCACCTTCGCATCAAACCACAAGTCTAAATCCAATTTGCCACGCCTTGTAAGTTCGACCATCCCCGCTGGACATGAATCACCATACCAGTGCTCACGCGGAATAGTCATCCTAATCGGCGTGACGCATGTGTGAGGCTGGTGTTGCGCTCGCGCAAGACAAGAACGTCAACGCAGTGGTTATCCACGAAGCAATCAAGACACTTTCGTTTTCATCCAAGTAACATCCATCTACTCTCAACTTCTTCGAAGCATTCCTATCATTGTCATCCAAACTGACATCAACTTAACTTGCATCTTATTCATCCAACAATAATGCTCAATATAATTTGCGTTCATTCCATCAGAGTATCCCCGAGTTATTGCATATCGTCTTTGATACGCCTCAATACCATCGTCGATATGCATAACTTGAACATCTTTCTTTCTCATAAGCTCAAATTCGTTGCAATCACTGCCATTATCCAAACTCGAATACGACTCAAGTCTTGTACGCATAAAGATCCACCGTTATAACTAACTACCATCATCGAGACACGATTCCAATTCATATATCCATTCTCATATTCCTAACTCGCACTTCCAAACCATGCTACCGACTCATCGCGCTAACTCAAATTTGTTTTGCATGATTACTTCGTACCTACTCAACTCGTTCCGAACAAGTCTTCGTACTAACTGAACGCAAATTCGACTGAGTCAACTATTTCCTTAACGCAAATTTTTTTCGCTATTTTCAGCCTATCGTTCGGCTTACACTTAACGAACTCTCGTCCGACGTATCATCCATGGATACGACTTCGCGCATAATCGTTCAACTCAATTCATCGAAGCATACTTGCATCGACTCCTATCGAGTCATTTCCACTCGAGTCTCGGTACTACTCCGTCCGTTGAGGACAAACCTATTGTAACCGACACAATCGTCTCGATGCATTCTATTGCAAGTCATCAAACGGCTTGACATAGCTATCGCTAAGTGGTATTGCATATATCACTCAGAAATCGTTCCTATCGTTATTGATACAATACTTCGCTACACTGATCGCACAAGTGGTATTGCATATACCACTCGAAATCGAGTCATTATTCGACTTTACACTCCGCATAGGTCCGACATCTATTTCAAGTTAACTATCCCGTGGCGATCTTTCCGATTCCAGCTCTAGCATTCTTCTACTCGAGTTGGCACAACAACTGGACCAACATGATAGTCGTTCGTCCAAGTTTGATACTCATTCAAATCTAACCGTGCCTTGGCGATCATATCAATCACACACGCAACATTCGCTTATTCAAAGCTCAACGCGACATTCGGCCAACATAAACGTTCGCCTACACAAACTCGACTTAGCGACCAACTCTACTCGTTATTATCGCATCCGCGATCTTCTAATCTCACTCGTTGCAACTCGTGCAACGATTTATTCTTGACACTTAAGGTCATTACTCAATCTCGTTCGACATATCACTATCCATTCGCATAGCCATACAACATGTATCATACCATGTCGACTCGTTGCACTGATGCAACGAACGATTCACGACTTGCTGCACTCCGTGCAACCAATAATACATAACCATTCGCATAGCCACATAACACACATCGCCTCATATATCGACTCGTTGCACTTCGTGCAACCAACAACACGTATCTCTTCGCACTTTGTATGACCAACAATACGTATCTCATTGCACTTCATGCAACCAACATCACCATATTCGTTGTACTTCGTGCAAGCAACGACTCGCAACTTTGTTGCACTTCGGAAAACCAACATTTCATAACTCGTTGCACTTCGTGCAATCAACATTCTCCGATGGCACTCGGAGATAGCGTGATAGTCACGACATACTTGTGGCAGACGTACGCACTTAATATATACTTATTGTATGGAACATCCAATGTAGCATCGAGCAGATCCATGAGCCATGCGGTTGCGGAAACAACTTAGAGTCAATTGATTTTCGATGTCGAAGCAACTGAGGGTTAAAGAGATTCGTTCACGGTCCAGAGGATGGAACCGCTCTGATACCAACTTGTCACGCCCCGACCCGGGAAATCGCTCGTCCTCGCTAGATTTTATCCGAATCATCGTCCTCGCTGGAGCGTGATGCCGCACGAGCCTGGAGTTGCGCTCGTGCAAAGCAAGATAACAGGTTCACATAAGATTATCTCATATTGATAACATAAGCAGCGGAAGAAAACAAAGTATATAATAAGAATCTCTTTTATTAATAATGAACTGAAGATTACAAATGCTTGAATAGCCCAACTGAATATGCCAACTGGCTACAACGCTCATGATCTCTCTAGCTCACAAAGGATTACATTGTTCCATACATTATGTCTCTTTATAGCCAACAAGTAGTTTTCGGCCGAACATCTCCATGTTGCACGTCCGAACGTCAATGCAGTAGCTCCTCTTGAAACGCTAAGGACTCCATGCCTCGGCGCATCCAAGCCAAGCCCCGCTCCGAGTAGAACATATCTTGAACCTGCAAGCAGACTAGTAGGGGATTAGTGCTTTCGTCCTCGCTGCACTGATCAAGACCCACTCGCACCTAACCAACACTAAGTATATTTAGTGAAACATGCAACATTATTTGGTGATCTTTCTATTTTGCCTTAGGGTCAGTTTTCTGGCAATATTCAAGCATAGCAACTTATTATATTTGTGTCCAATACCGTGTTCCTGCAGCAGATACAGTTAGACATAATATAAACGTAAGCATATTGATCGTGCATGTTTTCGTCTCGTTTTGCCATAGCCTGCAATAGTTAGAAATATACCTAACCAATCATACAATTCACGCAGCCAACCAACCAAACTTAGACATATTCATAAGGGTGGCAGGCCCTGCGCCTGCACCCAACTCTAATCTCAGCCCACCGGCCCTATCTATATGAAGGTCACGGTGTTTCGCACCGTAATGGACTTGGCATCTTTATGTGTAAGCCTATGATCGCTCCAATACGGGTTGCTAGCCCAGTATCTGAAGGATCCCAAACTTACTGATATCATAGCTTATCACAACACTGGCCGGTCGCAACCCATCCAAATGATGTGCACCATAAATACCATACATAATTTCCTCCTAGGCTAAACGGTCCCGGTGTCCCGGTCATAACCGTTCGAGGGAAGTCGCACCCGTGCACGGGCCATCCGAGTCCATTGACCATGCAATACGTGCTATAGCAAACAAGTCATATTATCCAACCAATCTCACGTTCCATAAACATATTCCGCCATCCCTATCTAAAGTTCCATCTGCATTATGTTCCAACACATCCGTATTGATGCACGACGTCCAACGGCTTAGACTTCTCGTACTTATACTCAACGCGTTCCATTCATAAGTTATTCGTATAATAGCAGTTCCGTAGTTACTTAGTCATTTCATAGATTTCGTGCACGAGAGCACGCTTGACGCCATAATCAATGTTCTAGGTCTAGTGTTCAATGTTCTCGGAGTCGTGCACGTGATGCACATCTCAATACTGTCTTTCAATGTTCTACTATCACCGCCCTACCGCGACCCGTACATTTCATGCACGTCGCTTCAATTGCTCAATATTCTATTTTTAATGTTCGATACACACTAAGACCTTTAATCGTTTGAGCCACTCTCGCTAACTCAATAGCTACAATCGCGTACAAGGATACATTTTATTAGACGTGAAGGAGTAGGAAGAGAGAGTCAAGAACCCGTCCACCTTAAGTCGATACGCCTTGTCGTTACGCCGAGCTGATGCAGCTCGATTCCATAACTTGGTTGCACGGCCAACTCTCCTGACTTAGCCATTCAGTTGAACTATTCGACTTATTCGGCTTACCGTGTCCATGCCACAATCTGTTGCAAGGCGACGATTTGGTTTTGCGGACACCTTAGTGAACAAGGCAAAATGTCGACCCCTTATGATTCAGCATAAAAGCGTAGCCTGCGCACCAGATCAATCGAAGTCAATACTTTATCCAAATTTGACTTAGGCTTTGCATCGATTCGCATCGATACTTCATTGGGTCAACGCAACTCTTCGAGTCAACGACTCATCGTAATGCACCGTGCGGAACGGGGCATTACAGTTTGACAGTAAAAACCTTTGCCAATTATTTTGCAGAGCTTTCTCATGCTCCATATTTGATCCTTAATTGCGATGATCATGATGAATTTTCACATAGAGAGCAATGTGGCTTATTGTTTCTTGGTATCTTAATTTCTAAATTTGTAATGGCATTCTTATGTTTATGGTACTGAACATGTTAAAATCTTTTATTTCAATTATCCTTTCATTCTCTTCTAGGTTGTAGTTCCAACTCGAATACTGCAAATGGAAGAAGCCATTAGAAGTCGAGACTTTGAGTCATTTGCCAAGTTGACATGTTCAGATAGCAATCAGTTTCATGCAGTCTGTATGGATACTAGCCCGCCTATATTCTACATGAATGATACCTCTCACAGGCACGCTTATTTATTTTGTTTCAATTTGATGCCTTACATCTTGGTGGTTACTTGTGTTGTTGATTGTAACTTTACGGTATTTTTCTTCTTCTTCTGTATCTAAGATGACTTTGGCATTTCAGGATTATCAGCCTTGTAGAGAGATGGAACCATTCTGAAGGAACTCCACAGGTATGGGTGCATAGCATATCTTTTGCTATTTTGCTAAGAGATCAAAGTCAGTCATGCTGCACGTGTTGTGAATGTTTAACTTTGCTAATAGCTATATACAATGTTTAGATCTTCTAGTACTTGGTAATTAGCATTTATTTCTGAAAGCTCTACAACTGATCGATTATGTTCAAAATGAAGCTGTTTGTTTTCATGTTTCTCTCTCATCACCATTACCTGATCCAATATTTCAGAACTTGGCTGATGAATTCTATTTCATCATCTAGAAATCCACATCCTTTGGCTTTCTCTTATCCCCAACTTTTGATCATACCTCTAATATCTGATATTTGACATCAGTTTATTGATATTAAATGGTAATACCATCGACTAGTTTGTAAGATCACCTAGTTTTGTCAATCTCCTATGTCTAGCAAATGTTGTTGAGATACCATTAAGCTTAGAATCTACTTTACTTGCACACACTCTTCCTTCCCATACATTTGGGTCTATTGATATGCAAATATGAGATTCAAATAGTCCGTCATGTGATTGGCTCTGATATTATCAATGTGATCAGAGTGATCCGCAGAATTGCTGGTTTGCAATACTTAAAGAGTTTTTATTTTGGGATCCCATTTTTTTTTTTCGTGATCCCAATTCTTATTTACTGAAGATGATCTTCTAAATCACAACTTTTAAATCATTGAAGTTTTTGTTGCATAAGAGGCCACACTACAAAGCGTCCAACATACAAATGTGTGCACGTTTTCATATGTAATTAGTTAACTGCAAGTTCAATAAAAAAAGTCTGACGTTGAAGGATATATACTTCTTATCGAACTTGCAGTTAACCAATTTCTCATGAAAATAACATGACATGCATACTGTAGAGAAGTCTTTCCAGTGTGGCCCCTTAAGTAACAATCGTTTAATCTCCCTAGTACTCTGTGCAGACAATGGACAACTCATGTTTTTAAGGGTTTTTTTGGCAACCAAATCTATTTGAAAGTTAGAAACTTAGTTTCCTTTGAGTTTTTAGAAACTAAAGAACGTAGGTTTCCAAACTAAAAATCTTGTTTGTTCGAAACAAGAAAGAGGAAAGTAGAGAAACATGATGTCATGTCACTATTGAATAATATAAATATGGACAATATTAATTAGTTTGGACCACTTTTATAAATAAAAAAGGTAATAAATGTTGTTCCCATTAGTTTCTTGAGTTTCCATCATTCTGGATGCAAACTAGATGAGTCTTTAGTTCCCATTTGTGCTTATGTGGCATGAAGTTTGGGAACTTAGTTTCTAGTAGAGTTGTTTGGTGGGCTGGGCCCAGGCTGAACCAGTCTGGTTTTGACTGAGTTCGGTCCGGGCCGAGCCAGCCCAGTCAAGTAGACTGGTTTGGGCCTAGAACCAGAACTTGGTTTGAGTCGGTCCGGACTGCACTTGTTTATTTATTTATTTTTTAAATTTGGCCCTTGGGTTGGCCTTGGCTAATGGGCCACTATTTAAAAAAGGTAGGCCCATTATTTTAAAAAAGTAGGGCCAATGTTAAAAAAAAATAAAGAATTTTTTTAATGAAAATAGTAGAGACTAGAGAATTAATAGAACAAGTCATTAAGAAAAATGAATAAACTTCATTTAATTGCCAATTCTACATAGTTTTTATTTATTTGTAGAAAAGCTGAAAGCTACTTAGTTCATCTTTAATTTGATCTTCAGTTGTTGGTCTTTAATTCAATTTTTTATGACTTTCTTTGAATCTTTGATGACGGTCATCGATGTCTTTAATCTTCGATCATCGGATAAATGTATCTTAGTCTGCAATGCTTCGTCGCTTCATTCTCTAGCTTCTACAAGGACATCTCTATTAAGATCTTCAAAAAGTCGAGTTCATTAACATCGACACTTTTATCTCTTAAGTGTTGGTCTATTTTTTTTGCACGAACCCAATCTTGAATGCAAAAACAGACTTTGGAAAATTCTGATAGACATCGTGCTCTTTTTGGTTAGCATTCTTGAACCTGCACTAAAACAAGCTTCTGATGCTACCGTTGACATCAGATCGCTAGAATAGCACGTGCTAATGAAGAAAATATATGACAAGTCTTTTCATGTGTTTTTTTCGTTGTCAAATAGAAAAATATATTTCAGAATTGTCATCATCTTCTTCGGAATAGGAGTAAATACAACGAATTTTTTGGTTGTGACAGAATAATATTTTATTTCTTCCCGTGTAGTATACTTTTAGTATGAGATAACATAGAACTTAAACTAGATGAACTACTACCTTGAACGGTTGAACCGGATCGGTCGTCATAATTTTTTCCCCATATAAATTAACTTGAACATCTAAAAATTCTTTAATTTCTGTTTTTTACTACCTACCTCCATGTTCATATTTTCATAAAATCATCTAACAATACATTTACACAATCTAATTTAATTTTTAGACGGAGTCGAATATTAGACCAATATTTTAAAAAAATTCTTCCATTTTAGTACGATGTAATAAAAGAATTGTTTATATTTGCAAATAAATGAGGAATATTGATGATCTTTGTTAAAGCTAAAGAAGAAGTTGAATAATAAAACAATTCTAAATATTAAAAAATTGAAGTAGTAATTTCCCTAATCATTCTCAGTTAATTGTTACTCACTACTTGAATTTATATTTTTGTAGTATGTAATAATATTTTTATATTAAATACACGATTTCAACATCAAATCGATTGAATTTTATCTATTTTGTACATCCTTTACAATTCTCCTAAATTTCAAACCATATTATACACCACTTTTAAACTCTTGTTGCTTACTTGGTGAAGTATTCAAATTGATTAGACATGTTCTAATATCTTCTAAATTCACGTGAAAAACTGAAGGCATTCTTGTAAAATTAAACTAAAAATATGACAAACACATTTTATATAAAAAAAACTCCGTCCTTATAATATAGGCAAAAATGGGTTTCAAATATTAAATCAAGAAACATTATTACTAGTATTATCAAAAGAAATTGAAAATTTCTTCTTATGAATACTATGTTCGGGTAAAACTTGTAAGATGGCTCTGCAGATTGCACTTCCATTATGGGGGACATTCCTACGTTCTTAAACAAAGAATTCATTTTTGTAAAAACCATTTTGTATCTAAATAATGTGTCGTGATAGAAATAAAATGATAATTTTGTTTACTACTTCATATATCCTAAGTTAAGGATAATTTACTACTATTTTCAAAAGTTAATTTCAAACCTTCTGGTAGGGTCTAAAATTATAGGGGCAATGCGGGGTCAAGGCTTTCTAACGGTACCATTCCTAATATACATTATGTAAATTGTGATGAACTTGATGAGACACGAGATTCAAAGTGCAACAAATCTGAACTGACATAATTTGTATCTATTTTATCCTTAGTTTTCTACTTGTTTGTGATACTGGTAGTTAACTATTAACAAAGTATGTCATAACTATTACAACATTCCTCTAATTAAACAGAAGAAAGCCGAACATTTTTTACATTTATTTTCATGATTTTTTTACATTAACTTGCATGAAATTTTTACATTAAAGGAACCCCAACACTTTTTACATTTTTTTTGTACGCAACTTTTACATTTATTTGCATGCAATTTTTACATTAATTTTCATGAAGGAAGCCCAACAATTTTTCATTAATTTACATAACTTGTAATTAAGATCAACCGAAGAAGTTCACCACTTGCCATGGCCAATTTGAAATTCAAATAGAAAATTATACTTAAATCCCTGATTTTAAATAAAAAATACTGAGTCAACTCATTACTTGGACGGATCTTCCAGATGCCCAAAGACATTTTTGGGGTGCCAAAACACAGGGTGGGACGTCCTATAAAAAAGAAGCCTTTTTGGCGCCCGACAAACAATATATTTTGTTAAGTTTGTTTTGTTATAAGTAGACGAATAAGTAAATGATTCCTAATGAAGATCATGAAGAATTGTTGCTTAAGTGTGTTTGTCTACTATCAATTTTGTTCCTTACCATAACGACTTTCATAATGTCTCTTTAAAGTTTACATGCCTGTTCTTTTTTTTTTATTTAAATACTTTTTTTGCATTTGTTACATTGTGCAGCTCTAGGTATTTGGTTATGTGTACTGATATCTAAGATTTTCTCTCCATTATCATTTGTAAAGTTTATTTAGTAAAATAGTTCCACATGATGGATTTTGGAAGTGACTTGGAACATAACTGTTAATTATTTGATTGTCGAAAGGTGACATTTGTGTTGGTGGTTGTTCATTTTGTACAAGAGGAACAAAATAATTACTATTGGAATTATTATAGACATCGTAACTCTAATAAAAAAGACTTATATTGTTGGTTAGATCTATATTATATTTTTAAGGAAAAAAATCAAATTAAATCAATTTAAAATATCAAATTTACTACTTATATTATTTAGTATAAAAATTAAACTTAAATCTCAACTTGATTTTCTCCGAAGCATGATATATAATTGTTGCAGCTTGGTGGCGGCCGATCAAGTTGAAGCCTCCAAATTCTGATTTTTTGAACCCTTGCATTTGTTTGCACTTCAGCATCCGGAAAACAATTAATTCACCGAAGAGATTGAAGATCAATTGAAAGTATTAGAAGAGGGAAGTTTTTTTGTGTGTTAAATTTGGATGAAGTGATTTATATTTATAGGAATTTTTTGGGTGCCATTTGACCACAAATACCGTTGGTATAGCTATTATGTGTGTTGAGGAAAAAGGGAAGGGGGGGGGGGGGGGGGGGGGGTCAATTTGGCTATTTTTTCCTCCCAAATGGTCATCAGCAGGTTGGGGGTTCATCGGGCCTAGCCATATCCTCTGACCGGGCCAGACCTCCGATCATGGAGGGTTAATCCTGGCCCGAACCGGAATGGGCTGAGCTGGGCCAAGGTCTGGAGAATGAGAAACCAGTCCGACCCGGATGGAGGAGCGGGTCAGGGCGGTACCATGCTTTGATTGGGCTGACCCGGACTGGGTCTCCGTGCCGGTTTGTGGGTCGCCCGGCCCACGCAACACCTCTAGTTTCCATCAACCAAACAACACCTCAAATGGAAAATATACTTTCATGGTTTCCATGCTCTACTTTCCGGGTGTCAAACATGCCCACTAAAATATCACTTCATTTCAGAATTGTTTTTTTTTCCAATTCATAATTTGTTCTCTTTTGTTTTTTCCTTTTTTATTTATTTTTAGTTGGCCTGGCATTCTTTTGTTAAGAGTATTTACAATTTTGACATATGAACCACCACACATTTCGAATGCTTCATTTGTAATTACACGCGTGTAATTTGACACGAGGTGCTGCATACGAACAAATCGAATTGTAAGATGAGACCATATTGTACCTTACAGTGAATGGCCATTGCGGAATGCTGTAGAAGAATATAACGTGGGCTATATATCATGGCAGGTCGCATATACGTTCGATGCAGGACCGAACGCTGTTTTGATTGCACGGAACAGAAAAGTTGCTGCTTCTTTACTTCAAAGGCTGCTCTTTCATTTCCCTCCGCCTGCTGACAATGAATTAACCAGGTTGGTGCATAACTATATATCCCGTGCTGTTCTCAACACATGAATGTTGCATACTAAACCTTTTTTTTTTTTTTTCTTCTTTTCTTTTCTCGACAGTTATGTATTGGGTGACAAGTCCATACTCCCTGAAGCTGGAATACAATCGCTGAAGGATGTGGAAGCCTTGCCGCCGCCTCCCGAAATAAAGGACAAGGTTTCATTCCAAAGATCTCCAGGTGATGTTAGCTATTTCATATGCACTAGGTCAGGGAAAGGTCCTATGTTGATCCAAGGAGAGGATCAAGCTCTCATTAGTTCCGAAACTGGGCTTCCCAAGTGAGTCGGTCAGCAGGGTTGTGTTCGAATTGTTGTATCTCAATTTGTTGGTTTCTGGAACATGATGAATAATAACTGTTCATTATTGAAGCATCAGCGTAGCAAGTTTACCATAAAATGCGTTGGCCCTTGAGATGCTTCAATTGTTTTTTCTCGTTGTGTAGTATCTCAATTAGAGTTGATTGGCTAATGTTTAGTTGTACTGTCGGATAGTTATTTGAGAAATTGAGAGTTACCGTTTTGCCTTGTTGTATGTTTTGTTTTTGCTTTGATTCTTTCGTTTCCCAAATGAACTCCATTAGCGGCGTTTGGATGAAGATTTTTTTTATTCATGTGGATCAAACTTTCTATTCCTTTACATGGGAAAGAAATTGAACATTCCTATACTACCCATGTTTGGTCAAGTTGAGAATATGTAGTCCGAAAAATTCAATTTTTTCATTCCCATGTTTGGTTCTGACATGAATAAGAATCTTAATTTGTTTAGTTTTTAATAAATACTCTTTCATTTATTTCATTATGTTATTATTACTTAAATTCAGTTTGTGTTATTGAGGGTAACCGTCAATTTTTTTTTTTGTAATTAATCTACCCAATCAACATTTTTAGTAAAACAAAAAATATTTCCAGGGGGTCTTGGCTTCTATTTTCCTACATATGTGTAATCTATATTTCCTCTCAATTTTCAATCCACAATTATCAAACACGAGTAAGGAATTCAAAAACTCATTCTCAAGGGAACCAAACAGTCCATTTACGTCTACTAACATGAAAATTCCATCTAGATCTAGCGGCGCAGGTCCACAAGCTGTCCCAAGTGGCCCAACTCGTTTTAGGCACCAGGAGTCCATCTGCGGCCCGGCTCAGTCCTTATTCGTCTTGACTAGGCCTTTCCCAATAATTAATTCAATTTACTTAACATTTGTTGGACACATTCCAGAAGCGCATAATGTGTAACTTACTTTTGGAACGTGTCTAACAATGCCTAAGAGCATCTCCTACACAAAATATCAAAATATCTATTTGATTACTGTTTTGATAACCCTATTTGATGTCTCAGTAAAGTTACAGACTCCAACCCAAGTAATCAAATGAGTAACCAAATTTGATGTCCCATTTTATGTCTCCATTGGAGTGGTGAATTTGGGGTTTGAAACATCAAAATGACAATGGGAGAAAGGTTGGAGAACCAAATTCTCTCTCCTCTGGAACTAAAAATGCATTCAGGAGGTTGGAGAACCAAATTTGATGTCTACATTGGAGTGATAAATTTGGGGGTTGAGATATCAAAATGACACTTATGTCATTTTATTTGATGTCTCCATTGGAGCTGCTTGGCCATGTTTGGTTTGTGGAATAAGAAGTCATTAATATATTGGGTTTGGATGACTAAGAAAATGAGCAGAAAAAAAAAATGATTTCCAAGAGGAAGGGAAATAGTGAGAAAATGGTTCTCCCATCCATCCAAGGATTCACTTTCCTCCTCTACTAATGATTCACTTTTCCTCTTTTCCAAACACCGAAAAGAGAATTGTTGAAATTTCAATTTTTCAAATGAAAGAAAATATATCAAAGAATTAATTTCCTTTACTTCCAGCAAACCTAAGGTCTAAGTATACTTCCATTATCGTTTGCAATTTTGACTACTCTAAATGCGTGTAAATTTTTGAATCATAAAGTTTTCTGTTCGCTTAAATGTGAAGATATCCATTGCCCCCAAATGAAGACAAGTTTCTTTCATCTTTCTATTGGGATTGTAACTAAAGTGTTCACTTGAAGAATTCTTCCTTTTTCTTTCTTTCTTTCTTTCTTTCTAGTTTGCGGAATGAGAACCAATCTAGCGAAAGTTGTGTAGAATAGACGACACCATAGTCAAGGAGGGTGGCTTGTAGGTGAACCTCACTGTACTGGTTGTCTAATCAGAATTTGGAAATATATATAAATTCAGGGTGGGTGGAGGTGATCCTGATTGATTTTCTTTAGACTCGGGGATCCTTTTTTTTTCTCGCAATCTTGAATATTATTTGTCTGGCACCTACCAATTAGTTTGTTGAAGATCGATAGAGCCACGTAAACTGGAGAAAGTTGACTAGAACTAGTGTTTATTCTTCCAGTCAAGATCGAACTGTGTGTTAGTTTTTATAAAAATGCTCAGTTATGGTGATTCATCTTTAAATAGAGGAATAGAGTTACAACCACGTGAATATTCAGTTTTGAGGTTTGTAGTATCTACAGTCAGTCAGATTATGTTTAATTATAGGAGGTCAAACTACACGCAAGTAACTTTCGTCAAACAGGACTATTCTGATATGAACCGGTAGAAATAATTGGTTAGATTCATTGACTTTCTATAATAAATTATAAATTATTGTTTTATTTATAAAAATTGTAGGAGTTGAGACAATGGATTCAAAAGACATACAACGCAACGTGTACAAAGTCTTGTGTGTAATGCTGGACATAACAAAAGATAAACAGAAATTTTCGTCCAAAGGGACGAAAATTCACATATTTGCGTTGAGAGGGAAGAGTTTGGAGTATTTCCAAACTCTGGGACGCAACTCCAAGTGAGTCGGCGGTCCCCCTTGGGGCCTCCAACTCACTTGGCGGCCCGGGAGGGGGGACTCCAATAGAGTTGGCGGCTTGTGTGTGTGGGAAGGGGGGGGGGGGGGGGGGGGGGGGGGGGGGGGTGTTTAGGCAGCCCGTTTTCGGTTTGGGGGGAATTGCTGCCCATTATTTTCAATTCGGGGGGAGGGTTGCTGCTTGTTTTTCCAAAACAGCGGGCTCCTCTCCTCTATATAATCTCAAGCTCTCTTCCCTTTTCTTCACAATATCAACTCAACTCTTCTCATTTTCTTCTCCAGAATCCCAACCAAGCTCTCCTCTCTCCTTTCTCCACAATCACAACAGATGGCTAACGAAAATGATGGTCGTATCTCCGGTGGACCGACTACGGAGTTGATTAGGAAGCAACATAAAAATCATATATCCGATAAAATATTTACCAGAGAGGTAATTTATTTTATCTCAATAATTTTAGATATCTAATTGTCATGTTTTTAAATGTTTTTACTATATTGTCTTAAATTAAATTGTGTAAATGTCCATTTAGTTAGTAGATATCTAATATATTTTAAATGTTATTTTTTTAATTTTTAATAGTTATTCGATCATGATCTGGAATTACATCTCCGAGAGCATGTAAATTGGCAGAAAGAGAGACGATATAACACGTGGGTGTTAAATGACGCCAAAAAGCATTGGTCCATTCTTTCGGGTTTCAATATTTAGACCAAATTAAATTTCTCATTCATGACGTTCATCTTATTGTAAGTCTTGCTGAACGTTGGTGGCCCGAACGCAACACTTTTTAGCTTCCAGTGGGGGAGATGACGATCACGTTATGTGATGTCACAAACATATTGTGATTGCCTATTACAGGAGTTCTAATATATTTCAACCAACAGTCTACTCCATCTGATCTGATTACTTACTATCTCGAAATTATGCCTCCATCGGATCTGCGAGGTAGCAGTTATCTCACATTTTCATGGCTTCGTGAAAACTTCATGGATTTAAATCACACCATGGACAACGAGACGGTTGACATAGATGATATACGGGTATGTATTTTAATTAGTAATATTTTTAAGGATTGATTTAGTATTTAGTAAAAGATCTGCTTTCTTATTTTCAGATTATTTAGTGTACTAGAGCATACTTACTCACTTTATGTAGTGCTTTTCACTTTTCCGATGCAAATGGAAATACGGTTAATGTGCAACCATTTTTAGCTGATTTGACCAAACCGACTAGTCATGCATGGGAAGCTGCTGCTTTATCATATCTCTACGCAATACTGACTGAATTTGTTAATATGAAGTCTCGCAAGAGTATTTGTGGATGTATGTCACTAGTTCAGGTAAGAAGACTCGCAAGAGTATTTGTATTTCATTGTATTTACTTTGTACTGAATTTTTTTACTATATTTGCTGTAGGTCTGGTCGTACGAGCACGTCTATATTGGTAGACCGGTTACCAGCGTAACTAGAGATTTGGGAGTCTTTTCTGTTGCTATGCGCTGGTCAACGGATGTTGTAGATCAACAACATTGTCAATACAAGGATGTCTCACTTTATCGTGAACAATTTGATACATTGCAGTATAGTGAGGTAATGATTTAATTATTTGATGAGTGACTTTAAATTATTGTACTTATTCATACATTGTCGTTAAACAGGTTGCATGGGCACCATATACAATTAAAGAAAATGATCCAGAAATTAAAAGATTGTCATATTGGTTTAGTATGCATAGATCGTATATTATATACTACCGGTATACAATGTATCATCCGGAAGATCGTGTTCTTCGACAATTCAGGAGGAGACAGATAATTCCGGATGATCCGCCCTCAATTATGCTCCATCCAATACAATAAGTAGAATCAATGCTACAATTGGTAAATAGAATAGTCGATTTGACAATTATAGCGTGGGGGATATGTCTCCAATAATCTAATCTCCGGATGATTGTAAGTAAATTTTTCGTCCAATTATGACTTACTCAATTTCGTCCAATTTTGTTAATATTCTTCTACGTTACGCAGACATGGGTGACTACACTTATAGAAAATGGTGGGGATCTCCTCGTATGGTAAACAAAGTCTATGAATATGAGGAACCCAGGTTCAAATGCAAAGCCATCGACGATTTAGTTTGCGTGCTTTTGTTGATGGGATATCTGATTTGGTATGATTAAACCCTAAGTTAGATATTAAAAACTATAAATACAATCAGTTCTTATCAACTGCTCTCATATTTCAGACTGTTCAATACCAACAATCTTTCCAACAACCAGAGACCCTGGAATGTTTGCGGCATAGTCGAGGGCTTATGCAGGAACTAGTAGACCGTGTTGATCGCCTAGGCCTTGGACGGGACCCCGAGATGCCTCCAGTACAGTCGCATCTTCTGCCAAATTATCCAACCGACGTTGTACCACGGAGACACTCACGTCGTAGGAGGGACGTTGCTGGAGAGGATGAAGCTGCTCAGCAAGAGGAAGCTGAGGAAATTCCTGGAGAGAGTAGTCAGTACTACCCTGGGGGGTCTACTCAGTACTACCCTGGGGAGAGTAGTCGATACTACCCTGGGGAGAGTAGTCAGTACTAGCCTGGGGAGAGTAGTCAGTATTACCCTGGGGAGGGATCTACCCAGTACCAAGCTGGGGGGGGGGATCTACTCAGTACTACGCTGGCGAGGGATCTACTCAGTACTATGCTGGAGATGCATCAAGTCAGCTGCCTCTAGTAGCAGCTGAGTTTCCAGGTATGGAGATGTACAGCCAATTTTTGTCCACTCCATCAACACCGGTACCTACTCAAACTCAGACAGAGTAGGAGACTGATGATAACCAGGAGGAGGAGGAGGAGGCGAGAGGGGAAGATACTGCAGGCAGAAGGAGGAGTATAAGCCTAAGCAATGTTGCAAGACAAGCTTATCGTAGAATTACTCGAAGATCTAGACAGATTGCAAACAAGTAGTAGTAAAATTACAATATCCTGTCTTTAAGTAGTAGTAGTAGTAAAATGAACTCTTGTATGCAAACAAGTAGCAGTAAAATGAACTCTTAAACTCTTGTCTTTGAGTAGTAGCAGTAAAATGAACTCTTGAACTCTTGTCTTTGCATCACTCTCTTGGCTGGCTGGTACATCTTCTTCGGTTGTGTCCCATTGCACCACAGTTGCTACAATGAAGTTCTCGTGTCGATTCTTCCCGAGATTTTATGTGATTCTTCTTTGGTCTTCCCGCTTTACGTCGTATCGCTGGTACTTCCAATTTCTCCTCTTACCAATAGTGCTTGAATCTGGTAGGGTACTGGATTTGGTTCTATTTTTGCTTCATATACATTTCGTAAGTTCGTAGTTGAAAATAGTGAATGATAAAATCTTTCAATATTAAAATTACAATATCTACACACAAAACATACATGTATACATGGAATATAAGTATGATACCATCTACCACATGTACAAGAACTATCTTCTAACCGTACAACGTATGTTCTACTTGTTGCACGATCCGCTACTTCATATGTATAACCATCAAATGCTAATATCTCTAAATGAGTTCTCTCTTGATAATATGAGCCATAGTTTTCAACATTATCGGACAAAAACCTATTTCTATCTTTTCAGCAGCATTTCTATTCTTGTCATGAAGTGTCATAATCTTGGTTCTAATACCATCGAGAAGTGTCGTTATTGATTTATCGCGTAACTTATTAATCCAATTGTTAAAACATTCAGCGAGATTAGAAGTGTTAATATCAAATCTGGGACAAGGAGCATACGCTGTAATCCAATGTTCAAAACGACGATTTTTATCATTCACGCCAATAAGCCAATCATACAATGTCATGTTCTCGACTTTAATTATATCAAACAAATGTTCTGCATCTGTCGGATTGTACGATCTAGCAAGCGAGTCTAATAAGTTTTGAATTTTTTTCTTTCGCAACTTGTTTCATGTTCTGTTTGAAATGTTGAATACAAAAAAATGGTGTGATTCTGGAAAAACAACACGCATCGCATTTATTAAACCTTTTTGCTTATCAGAAATGAAAGAAATCCTATTCCATTTAATAGACGAACTTTCAAAAGAAATTCTTACCGCATTTAAAAACCAAGACCAAGAATCACTGTTTTCACCTTCAGCAACAGCATATGCAATTGGATATAACTGGTAGTTTGGATTATGTGCACAAGCAATAAATAAAATACCTTGATATTTAGATGAAAAAAACGTAGCATCAGTACTAATAACCGGTAAACAACCTCTTAAAAAACCGTCAATGCACGCCTTAAAACAAATATATATTCGTTAGAAGCTATTGTTTTCTGTTGTTTTTTGAAAAAATCTACTACCAGAATTTGTCTCCATAATTCTAAATTCGTACTCCTCAAGACTACCATAAGCCTCAACATAACTTTCATTTATTTCGGCTAAGGACATCTCTCGGGCTCTCCATGCTTTGGAATAAGTAATATGTACACGGTGTTCTCTATAAATATCTTTAACTATCTGTAATGCGCTATACGACTAATTATCTCTAATTATCAATTATCCTTCTCTTAACCCATGCAGCGCTAGCTAATCGATGACGTCCGATTGTAAGCGCATTAAAACAAGAATGATGACTTTCTAATGTACTTATTTTTACTATGTTTCCATTTCCAATGGATCTGACATATACTCTCCAATTACAGTTCGATTGATCACAAGTATATATAATTCCACGAGAATTGTTCATGGTACTAGCTGAACAACTAAAATTATGTTCAATTGCAACATTACTTACAAAACTTCTAAATTCAGAACGAGAAGAAAATTCTTGACCGATAACTAATTCACGGGTGGAAGCATTATCTATATTATCATCTAAGTCATATTCCATATTTTCAACTAAATTATCACTATTTCCGTCGTCTTCATCATCGTTATCATCGTCGGATTCATCTGATGATTGATTTTGTTGAAAAGATGGGACAATTTGTTGGGAAGAACTACCACCCGCAAAATATTGACTATTTCTGTTATCAAAAGTTGTGGCTATTTGAATAACAAAAATATTTACGTAGCGTGATTGTGAATTAATTTCAAAAATATAATTGCATGCTTCATCGCTATCTATTAAAAAATATCTACAATTAGAAACAAACTTCAAAATAAATTCGTAATGAATAGAACAACCACTACAAGAATAAAGACTTTTCTTGACGGAGATTCTCCGTCAAGAAATGGGTATCTTGACGGTTGTAGATCCGTCAACTAGGCCGGAGTCAAGAAAAGGCCCCCCTTTTTCTTGACGGTCGCTGTCATGGCTTTCCTTGACGGTTTTTTGCCGTCATATTAAGTAATTTTCTTGACTGTTTTTAGCCGTCAAGATAGTAGTTTTTAGAAACTGTCAACGTAGACAAAAACTTTTCTTGACTCCGGCCTAGTTGACGGCCTTTAGCCGTCAATAAAAGCCCTCTTGCAACAGAATTGAGTTAATTGTTAACGTTTTATAACTGTCAAGAGAAGCTAAATTTTGTATAACATAAATTCTATTTATAATTATATATTATGAATCGATAACACACATAATATCAATAATCCAGAAGATATACATACATCAAATAATTATAAAATCCAATTTTTATATTAATAAACTGTATATTGTCCATACACCACAAACTTCCAATACATCCAACACGTCCAACCACAAACATCTAACACTTGTCAAACCACAAACATATCCAACCAAAGTATGTAGTTTCCATACATCTTAAACATTCAAAACTGAAAATAATACAAATAAAACCAAAATATGTAGCAAACCCGGCCGGAACACATCCCTCCCATATTCACAACACCTTCATTTTCCATGTAGTTTCTGAGAGAAGAAGAGAAATATATTTAATCATTTACGTGCACATGTTTGTATAAATTAATAACTGAGAATAAAATAAAATAACCACGAGATATGCAAGTCAATACAATAATCAAATTCTAGTTCAACAAGTAATGCCTTAACAAAACTAAGGTCCAATGGAGAATACAATGTGCACAGAGGGGTACTTGTATCCTATCTATCTTCAGTTGTCAAATATAGAAGTGTGTGTATGCACTACACTTTGTATCTTGTGTTTAAGTGTTAGCATTAGTAACCAGTGTAGTGGTTCATGTATGGATATGCACCATGTTCCTAGTTCAATAGAAATGCTACAATATAAGTACTACATTTATATCAGTTAGCTAGATGAGAAGTATTCTACCTGGATATGCACCATGTTCCTAGTTCAATAGAAATGCTACAATATAAGTACTACAATTATATCAGTTAGCCAGATGAGAAGTATTCTACCCGAAATTACTTGAAAAAAAACAAATGAAATAAAACAACATGCCACTAAACATAAGACATATAGATATCGAACGTGTGAAGATGATGAATATATGAATTATGAAGGCTACCAACAACAAAAAAAAATCAAGCCAACGTTAATCAATGACGGGTGTAATTTTTCAGGCTTTCAAGGTGAAGTAACAAGGTTATAATCACAGTGTTAATTTGATACACATTAGAACAATATCTTGACAACAAGAATCATATGGGAGAACAACATCACAAAATACTGAATTTTGTCTCATAAGCGAATTATCTTGTTGCTCTTGTCATATTACAAGCTAATTTTCTGATATTTACACCAGTACCCTACGATGGCCATGAACCTGAATCACTTCTAAGATTCATATGTATGGCTGGATTAGCCATGACCTTATCATGCCTCCCAACCACTATATAAGTGGAGTGAGTTTTCTTATACTTTCCAATCCACTATAAAACAATTTTAACACACTTCACAAATAAAGAATATACAACATTCCCTTTTTGACAACTTATAACTACCTTATAAATCTAAAGAGAGGGGTTATACCTCAGTTGTAAAGTGGGAAGATGCCAAAGGATCCGAGTACTCATTGAATGTCTTCTTATAGAATTCATTGTAGTCCTCAGTAGTGACATCTTTAGGATTGCGAAGCTGCCATAATGCGAGCATGTAAAGCATGGATAACATTCAAGTAAGAAAGGAAAGTAGTTATGGAGAGTAAATATTTTACTATATTAAAATAATAATGGTCTCAGGCTCACCCAAATAGGCTGTGTCTCATTAGCAAGCTCCCAGTCCCGGTATCATTCTACTACTTTTTTAGTTTTCTTCTTTGTCTGCAACATATGTTGACAATATAAGATATATTTGGAAAACCAATTAAGTGTTACAAACTGGATAAGAGTGCAAGTAGTAAAGTGGCACAAAATACTACCTCAACATCAGTATTTACTATCACACCCTAAGCATACTTCAATACAAGAAAAACAAATTGATGGATAAAATATAGTCAGCTAGATTTCATTTAGGGCAGATTTTCAGCCGAGCTGGATTAGACAAAAGAGAAGTGGCAAGTAAAAGATTTTTTCTTTTCTTTTCCCTGAGCTAGCCTGACTCATCTCTTATTCCAACTTTCTGCGTAAGTGCATATATCAGAACCTTGATATCAACATTCTCATTATGTCTACTAAAAATAAGAATATGATAATGCATTAGTATATGTAATTCTTGGGAACGCCTTGAGAAAATAGAGAAGTTGCAGTTTGAGTTTTGAATGAAAAATTGTACTTTGTGGATCCCTTTCTCTAAGTATAGTTTGGTCCTAATATAGTTTGGTCCCAGTATACTTTTGGGGTCCCCTTTCTCTAATATTTTAGGATAAGAGGTTATGAGATGAAGAAGGAACATGGTACAATTTCTCTAATATTTTTGTTTGTTTTCTTTGTTGCTTAATTCATCTCAGTTTTAATATGTATGTTCAAGATTTCAGATATAGTTCACTATGTTAAGTAAAACCTTCAGATATCCACAGACTCGGGTATCGGTAATCATGATTACATATGACATCAAATTTGGCTCCTTGTAACCGTTATCAGTTTACCTCCTTGTAACTTCTTTAACATATATTTCATTTTGGTTCTTGTTTTCATGAGTTCCTAATTTTTTTATGATCTAATTTCGAGTGTGATGCATTCCCATTTGATACTAGTCCTCAGGGATATCTGAAGTTAACTTCTTTAACATATATTTCACTGTCGGTTACACAAAATGTTGAGATAATTACTCAATGGAAGATCAAAATAAAAAGAAGAAGAGTTTGGAAAACTCACCACTGAGCGCTGTTGAGATAATTCTCCGTGTGGGATCTCTCCTTGTGCTACACGGCCAGCCGGTCCTCGAGTGCTGCGACGATAGATGCACTCATGGAAGTTATATCTAGCTCCTACTTGGACAGAGTAATCGTGATCATCAACACATGTCTCGTAGTTTCAAGCCTATAAATCAACTGAAATTATTAATCTATTAGCACACTACAATAATGTGATCCTCAAACTAATGTTATCACAAGTTTAACCTATATCAGTGTTAACAGGTTGGAACAAGTGAAAGTCCTAGAAAACAAGAAAATATCAGATATGCAGTAGGACGTACACCGAAGAAGGCAAATGGATTAAACAATAGTTACTGCTACTGAAAAATTAAATGGAAGGTACTAAATCAATTAAACAATTGATAAGATGAACACTAAAAGAAAATTAATATGACAGGATACAATATCCAATGACAGTACAATCTTTTGTAATTTATTGGAGGCTTAATCATGCAATTGGAATTTGTGCGAGATATTAAATCAAATAGCATGTACAGCAATGGCAAGATCTTAATATCAATTCATCAATATGATGCCACATATAATACTGTACTCAGAGCCAATCCCCTATCTAGTCCTTGCTTTCTTAGTATGATCCAAGTTGATGGCGCAATTTTAGGTGCCAAGATCTCTCCGTTAGTTAGGTCAAGAATGATGAATCGAATTTTTAAGAATGTATTTCGACCCAATTATTCTCCTATACTAGAAAGATGAAATTTTAGGAATGTAAAGTGGCAGGATCTACAGAGTCGAAACAATCTTTCCCAACTAAAAAAGGGTATGCATCAATGTTGTCTAATCTGAGTTACATAATGTGTCTAATATGAGTCGATGACTCTTCTCTGAAGCATTATGTTGAACAGGTGATGAGCAACAACTTAAAATCAAACCATTGATGGAGTCGAAGCACTCACCAGTGATCTCGGGTAACTGAAGTTCTCAACTGAACTAACAGCGACCAAAATTTCTTCTTTTATTCCCTCGTAGCTGCGATCTTCTTCGCCTTCACGCTCCCTCCCTTCACCGCCATTATTATCCCCTCGTAGTTGCTCACATTCTGCTTCAATAGAAAAAAAAAACAGCAACAGAAAATATTCCATTATCAGTAAAAACCCTAATTTTGCCAAAACCCTAAAAATTGGATTTCTGAAGAAGAAGAAGAAGAAAGAAGGAAACCTGGGTTTTGTCTTTTGCTTTGTTGAGGCGCTCGCCGAACTCGTATAGCTTCTCGACCTCGGCCGCGTCGGTGGACGCGATGCCCATGGCCGTCGATGAAGAAATTTTGAGGAGAGGTCTCGGCCGCCGCCCTCAGCCCCTTCTCCCCGTCGCCATCATCGACGACCTCGAAGCCGTGGCAGCCGAGAGCATTCGGCAATGTGTCCGTACATTACTACTCGCCTCCGGCGGAGAGAAGCCACGACAACCATGCCAATACCGTCTTCTTCACCGAAGGGATATACCATTGTCGACCATTGTCGACCACACTCTGGACTCCGATGGATCTAGGGTTAGGGTTCGGGGATGACATTGGATGGATTTGGGGATTAGGGCTTTAAGAAAAGATCTTTATGAGAGAGCAAGGAGGAGGAAAATGAAGAAGATGGGAAGGGAGATGGAGAGGATGAAGAGGGGTTTCATGGTTTGGGCTCTCCTTCTCCATCCACAGGTGGATGATATAGAGGAAGAAATAGAGAAAAGGAAAGGGTCGGGAAATAAATAGAATGAGATTCCAGCAAAACCGTCAACTTAGATATGCAATAAAAATTATTTCAAAAAAATTACCAAAATGGCAGCTGAAAAAATCCCGCCAAGATTTTCGCACATACATTAGTTGACGGTTATCACCAAACCGTCAATAAATAAAATGATGTTTCTTGACGGATCATCTAAAATCGTCAACTATTATGCTACAAAATTGTTAAATTAATATAAAACGTGTCCTTTCTTGGCGTAAGGCTAAATCCGTCAAGATAATCCATTTTCTCGACGGTTTTTCACGACCGTCGAGAAATAAACCGTCAAGAATGGCCATTTTTCTTGTAGTGAACGTTGAATAATAAGATTAAGTAAATTTTCAAAAGTAATACTTTCATAAGTTGAAAATATTTGAGTTTCTCCTCCTTCGTAATCTAACCCATTTAGGTTACCTCCGTACGAACATATTATTCTTACGCTACGATCCATAATCGAAGAAGGCAAATGCTAGAGATTGATCAGAAGCTTCTGTTGGAGAACTTGATGAATGGAGAACTTGATCAATGTGTGCTGGTGTAGAAATAGGAAGAAGAGTTAATAATAAGGAGTGAATTGTGAGGATTGAGTGCTCTTATGTGGTTTTATAGGTGAATTTGGAATAGAGCCGTTGGAACAAAGAAGCAGCCGTTGAGAAGAAGAAAAAAAAAAACAGCAGGTAGCCGTGAGGCACCCCCCCCCCCCCCCCCCCCCCCCCCCCCCCCCCGCGAGCCGCCAACTCTATTGGAGTCCCCAATAGAGTCCCCACCCCCGGGCCGCCAAGTGAGTTGGAGGCCCCGATGGGGACCGCCAACTCACTTGGAGTTGCGTCCCTTAGTTTGGAAAATCTCCACTCTTTCCTCTAAACGCAAATATATGAATTTTCGTCCCTTTGGACGAAAATTTCTGAAAGATAAATTATAAAAACTAGAAACTTGTACCTACGTAATTTTTTTTACTGAAAACTAATTTAAATTAGAAGTATAAAAATTTATTGAAAAATAATTTAAACTAGACGTAAAAAATTTACTAAAAAAATAAGTTAAAATAGAATTTGTTATAGATAACGTTGTCATGTAGGATCGAACCTATCCAACCAAAAAAAATATCTCTTACCTTAACCACATGAGTTAGATATATTTTACTAAGATAATATTAAGTAGTTAAACAATTAGTTAGTTTTTAATTTTTTTTAACCATATGAGGATATACATACGGCTTAAACGGCTCATTTTGAACCGTTCTCAAGCCTATTTATGAAGAGTACATATATTTGTAGATTATTTTTGACCAACTATATCCAACCACATATACATGCGTTTACATGTATAACAGTTCTTTAATTTATGTTTGGAAAGAGTCACATATCCTACCATACTAAACAAATAGCTATTATGATGTAGTGTTGAAAAAAATTGATTCAATTTTGTCATCCGGATCTAGATGTTATTATTATTATTATTTGGACATAAGAAAACCGAGCATATAATTTTTTTGCTCAATTTTTTTTTATATGAACTATTATATATCCATAACCTACCTCATTCGATAAGATTTTGAATAGGAAGAAAAGTTCACTTATAATCAAAACAATGTGCAAGATTGTAGAGAAGTCTGGGTGATATGGTGATACATAATGAATATGAAGAAAAGTTACTTAATTATTGAAACAATGTGCAAGATTGTATTACCATGGTACGTTGAGCCTGTTTGGACGGACACCTCAACAGCAAAATATTAGTCATGTGCACCGAATTATATTCTCGTGGTATGTAGAGTCTACATATTTGGACGGTTCAACAGAAAAATCTTGGTCATGCCAATTGACATCTAGTAGCTCAAAAGTAAATTTACATATTTATGGAAATTGAGTTTCAAATGGGTTTTGTATAAACACTTCCCTTTCTAAATGGCAGAGGTATATATATATATATATATATTATATATATATATATATATATATATATATATATATATATATATATGGCAAAGTTCAGCCCGTCCAGTGTATTATAATGTATAAGCTTTGGTTCTTAGGATTCTTCAATTGGTTTTGTAATATTTGTAGTCTAGGGAAACTGGGAAACAGAGACGCTTGACATCCGTTCGATAGCGGTCATAATTTTTTTTTTTTCATCAATAGAGTTTTTATTAGGGTTATTTAGTTTTAGGATCTCACATATATATGTACATTAGAATTTGGGTTTCAAAATTGATCGATGTTAGAATTTGAGTCTCGAAATCATTGTTTATTAGCCTACGTGAATAGTGATTTTTGAAATCCAAACTCTACATCGTGTCAATTTCGAGATCCAAATCCTAATATCTATGTATATGTGAGACCCTAAAACTAGGGATGTAAATGAGCCGGACGGACACGGACAGTGCACTGTCCGTGTTCGGTCCGAAAATGAAAATGAGTTCGGACGGATGGACACGGACAGTCCACTATTCGAGTTCTGGCCGGACGGACACAGACAACCATTGTTCGTTAATTCAAACGGACAATCCGCGGATAAATTAAATATATTACCAAAAGATGTTATTTTTTCGAGATACTTTGATAGTTGGTACAAAAAATCAAGTTGAAAGAAAATACAATTGAAGGCTATAGAATACAACAAACAATGGTAAAAGGTTAACGAAAATCGAGACTGGACAACCAAAAATTGATGTAAAACCAAAATGATATGACATAATTGATGCAAAACCAAAATAAGTCTTCACTATCGGACGGTCTACGGACAAATACGGATCGAACATGGATATGACCGTGTTCGGGTCCGATTTTAAACGGACAAAAAAAAAAAAGTCCAAGTTCTGTTCGTTAATTCAATCGGACGGTCCGCGGTCGAACCATTTATCTAACCGGACACGTACGGACAACGAACTACTTTATCCATTTTACAGCCCCACCTAAAATTAAATCACTCTAATAAAAACACTTTTTTTTATGTTCCCAAACCCTAATATCCAAACTCTTTTTTATGTTCCATAGCCAACTCACTTACAGTGTATCTTATTTCCGGTTGAGCCTAAAAGGGGGTGACAATGAAGTCCACATCGAATAAGAGGTAGAATCATGAAATATAAATAATTAGAATTGGTTCAAGTCTTACATGAGAATTTTCTTTTTAAGACATATGAGTCTTCCAAAAAGCCCATCTAATGGACCAACTTCAGTTCGGATCACATCGAGTTTCCAACAAGTGACCAATGGTTACGGGACTAATTTGGATGACAGATTGTAACTTGTTTCCAACAAGTGGTACCAGAAATCATGGTTATGGAGCTGGATGTACAGGAATTGGCTTCAATGGTGGTTCTCGAATTACATGGAGTGTACACGAATTGACTTCAATAATGGGTCCGGTTCTCGGATTATATGGAGTGTACACGAATTGGCTTCAACTATGGATCCGACATGATGTGACCGGAACCGCACTAGTGCTGGATCAAGTGATTTTTTTCCCTCTTTCTTTCGTTGTGATTCATGGAAATCGGAATTCTCAGTCATTGTTATGAGTTGTTCTATAACCTTTATTCTGCTGAATTATCTTCAGAATCACAAACTTCTACTAGAGCATTATGACGAACAAGAACAACTTGAAGTCACTAGCTAGCTTAGCATCACCAATTATTTCTCAAGAAAATAACGAGGACTAGTACGAGCTCCTCTTCAACGATTGATCAGTAGCACTCGTACAGCTTGACCTCCGTCCGGAGCCGGAAGTAGACCTCCCCCTCGAAGGCGTCGGTCGACAGAGTGGCGACCCCCCGCGCCATGAAGAAGTCCCCCGTGCCGCCGACCACGGACACGTCCCTCGTCTTGTTCATCAGCGGGTCGGCCCCCGCGAAGCTGAGGGTGCCCCGGCGGCCCGTGGAGTTGAACACGAACGAGAAGGCGAGCCAGGCCGTGAACACGTCCTTCCTGTCGTAGACGTACATCCCCTGCGCCCGGCCCACGGGCGCCGAGCGGAGGTCGCTGTCGAGCGTGATGGGGTCGTCGAACACCACCAGGTCGCCGAAGTGCATGAGCCCCCCCAGCTTCGTCCGGTTGCCCCACGCGGGCGCGCCGACGATGGCGGAGGTGGCGTTGTCCGCGTTCTCGCCGTTGTAGATGATGTCGTGGAAGTACAGGGTTAGGGTCTGGCAGGGCTTCAGGGGGAGGGTCCTCTTCTTGTTCATGCCGCCGCCGCCGCATTGGACTGCAGCGAAGAAGAAGAAGAAGAGGAGGAGGAGTGGGATGCATGCAGATGCAGAGCTTGCACTCTCTCCTGCCATGTCTTTTGCTTTGATAGTTTAGTTGGACTACTTGTGCTCTATTTATAGGACTCGGTAACCACATAATTATGGTGATTTAAATTTCAAGCTTCATCTTACCTTTCTATTGTTCCTATTTGTAAAATTAGTCGGTCGTAGTTGCCTAATTGTGACCAAACGAGGACTTTGTCACCAATAATCTTTTACATATTTCAGTCCGAGCTCTTTAGCCTAGTGGTATTAGAGCGGACATCCGGAGGGGCCGGCAAGGTTCGAGCCTCCCAATTGTGTGTGTGCGTGTGATTTCAAAAAAAAAATCTTTTACATATTTCAAGAAGGTTTAAGACATATGATATAATTTCTTGAGAACTAAACAAAAAAAAACACAGTGGTCTACTTGTTCCTAACTATCTAAGGGTTGGAAATCGGACACGCCCTCCTGCGCTCTGATATCGAGTCTGAGACGTTGCCGTAGCGAAAACTTAGGTCGACCCACCTGAAATATCCAACCCCCGTCTAACGGACATCAAGCACAGATAAAGACAAGTATATGGCGGTGACTACGTCACCTGGACAAATTCCAATCTCTACAACTCAGATGAAATTACAAGGTTGACAAAAATAATATTGAACCCTTTGTCCTAATAGGTTCAACTCCCCTCACCACACTCATAAAGAAAAAAAAGAAGATTATAAATTGAAATCGCTCAATAATCCGTAGCAATCTTCCTAACCGAAATTGAGGACTCCTCGATTAGTTATCTTCTTCCTTCTGTCTTGGATGTCGAAGTCCTAAGAAACACAGACTTTCTCTTAGATTTCATGTGAACGAGCACCTCGAATCTCAACTTTAGGCTATGCTTTGTGCCTCCAACCTCACCCCATATATATAGGATGAAAAAAAATAATTCATATTTTAGGTCATAATAGGATTTCCTAACTAGGAATAAAATATGAATCATATTATACATAAAATATTATATCAACATCATATTTTAGATCATAATAGAATTTCCTAAATAGGAGCCCTAAAATAAGAATCCTATTATATGTAGAATAGCACAACACCAATTATGGACATCCGAATCCAGACTGGACTCCAACAAACTCTCCCTCCAATCTGATGAGAGGGTGTTGAACCCATGGCTCCTCAACTAGACTCCATTGTAGTGCTCCGTCCCAACACCGTACCCATTCTCCGTTGCGACGCGGAGAACACGGTTAAGAAACACTGTCGTATCGATTGGTCGAAACCGGTTGAATCAAGATCATTTCCTCGTTATGGATTAACTTCTTCGGAATCAAGTTCCATATTCAACGGGGTGTGCCTCGAAGGATGGACTCTGCGGTTGAGTCGAGAGAGACCTCTCGTTGCTCTGCTTTTCATACCGTACTTACTGCTTTGGCTTTGTCTTTGATTTTCTGAATACGTTTTCCTGAAGGTTTTCGATGGATTTTATTGTTTGCGGTCTTCGAAATTTATATTTCACATCAAATTCGAAATAGAAAGATAGAGTATCTTTTGCTTATGCAATTTCAGGTGATCGCGTAGACGAGCGTGCGGTTTAGAAGGCTCATTTCCCCCGCTCATTCAATCAACGGTGAGTAGCTCAACCTTCTCTTCTTGGCCCTCTTTTCCAATCAAACGATAACATCAATAACCAGAATGCTAGCTATAGAGGCGAGGACCTAATGTCACATAACTGTTTCATAGAACTATACATTTTTTACTTGTGTAGAACTGCTATACCATGAAATTGTTCACATGCTTACTTATGTTATGCAATCTATAGAATTGTGCTAAGAAAAAGAGAATGAATCAACGAATAAACACTGCAAAATGATAAGACAGTATACGCCGAACTTGGTTAAGTTTGCTATGAAATTGTATACCATGCTTGAATAACTAGTTTAGTCTAGCACGATCATGGACAACTTGTGCACAAGACGATGTTTCCTCGAACGGTAACCAGGGACCATTGGACCGATTCGGCCTGGGAAACACAGTAAACCGAGCTAGGTTTAAGCAACGGGTAATTCGAGGACTTTCAGCGGAGCTCGCTACTTGCTTTAAAAGGATCTCATGTAACCAGGCTATGTCCAGAATGACTAGTTAATGCCAGTGACCTCCACATATACACACTGCTTTTGGTTATTGTTAACAAACTGGTAGGGATGATTATGGTAAGTTGTATATTGCACGACATGCTCTGTCGTAGGTAAGTTCTAGCGTAATTTATCTTGTTTATGTTTCGCCAAACTCCTTGCATGAAACTGACCAGGAGGGCTAGAAAGATCACTAAAATATGCTGCATGTTTTACCTAGATTCTTGAACCAAATGAGAGTACGGAAATTAATTAGCCACCCACTAGTACACGTGGACGTATTGATCCTCGCTCTCCATAGGTACTAGAAATTAAGAGGAGCGTACCACCTGACTGAAGGCAATGCTCATATGTTTTGAAGCTCCGTCCATGTGTGCGAAGACTTGATCAAATTCCTTTCGAAGATCCTGCAATTGTCTAAGCAAAGATGACTCAACTCTCTCCTATTCAAGGTGTCTGAATATTTTGGTTGTATAAAGAGGTGTGATGTATGGAACGACTATCTCATCGACGTTCATTTTATAATTGAGTCAGTTTGTAAGCCCACGCGGCAACTCTCTTTTGTATCTGACTTAATATAAATTCAATAATATCAATGAAAGAAGTTACTTTTATACAATTGTGTTCAAATTACTCTGCGTACTCTCTTTGTTGTTGTGTTTCAGATAACCTTATGAATTTTTCTTGTACGAGCGCAACCTAGGCTCGTACGGCATCACGTCCGGGGAACGACTATCGATTCTTCGGAATCGGGACGTAACATGTATGTCATCTCACGACAGAGTTCCTGCTCCCCCATGCCACTGATCTCCTATTCTCTGAGCTGCTTTGCATCTTCCTTCTTCTTCAGCTCCTCGACCGTCACGTCGACGCTAGCTGTCATGCGTAGCACCTCCTATAATGCCCAAGTCCTAAAATACATATAGGACCAGGATACGGTACATGCCAGCAGCACTTCACCAGTGGGCCAAATCTCATAATAAGCCCACTAACGAAATGCTTAAGCTGTAAATCATGATAACAACCCAAAATATAGTACAAGTCATAGGTACACAACTAATCTCATCCACAAAGAAAATAAGACACGAGGTATCAAGTCCAATAAAATATTACTAACGAGAAAGATGTGTCCAACATGAAATAGAAATAATAACTGTACGGGTAAGACATCATGAAACCACAGTTTAAAGAAATGAATAATCAACTACATGTTCACTGATGAAAAGAAAGAAAATAATGTATCAAGTCTAAAATAAAGAGACATGTCTCAAGAGAAGTTCTCGGCCACTATCTCGTCCTCCTGCCATGGTACATCACCTGTCTCCACTCCACAACCATAAACCTCCGGGAAGTCCTCCTCTCTAACTAAGCCTGGAGAGATAACCAGGTCCTCAGGAGACTAGCAAGACACATAATATACAAGCCTACTTTAATAGTTTTAATGCAAAGAAAGGGTATAAAATTGTAGAAGAAATAAAGACTGCAGAGTAGCACAAGAATAAAATATAAGGAAGTGGCATGCCATCGAGAATCGTGCTGATAAACATGACTAAGAGTAAATCGGAGTAAACCGCAGCTCAGTGGCGACTCACGGCCCTATAGATCACAGCTCAGCGGGGGCTCACAACCTATAATAAGTCTCTATCGCAGCTCAGTGGGGGCTCACAATAGAGAGTGGTCAAGTATAGTCATCGTCTATTACAAGGTCCTCGCCTAGAACTACGAGTCAAGTCAATAAGTCAACAAGTCAAGTCCAGCTCAATCATGTCAAAGGGACATGACATAGGCTAAGCAATACTATCACTAGACATGAACATGATAGAAAAATATGGTGAGTAATATGAGAAAAGAAAGAGTAATAATCTATGTGTACATAAAACTAGGAAGTAACTATGATATGAAGTAGGAGAGAAATATGTACCAAGTGAGACATAAAAGAATAGCAGTATAGAAAAAGCATGTAAGTACTGTAAAGTTTGGCAAGGTGTACTTGCCTGGTTTCGTGATGTGAAGATGAAGTCTCGCTCTCGTGTCTACGCCTCCGGAATCAAATGCTCCAAAAGTCCTTGCTAGTTGGGTTATGGAGGCTTCTCCTTGCCAAAGCTCCCACCTTTATTGCTATTCTTGCTTGCTAATCCTCTCTTGATGAGTTTGGAGGAGTTGGCAATGGCTTTAGATAGTTGGATGGAGAAGATAGAGTTTTTAGGGTTTGTTTGGTGAAGTTTGGATGGAAGAAAGATGAAAGAAGGAGTTTTTATGGAGGAGAAAGAGTTGTATGATAGATGGGATGGAGATGATGGATTTGGATGGAGGAGGTGCTGCCAGAATTTGGAGAGGGAGAGGGGGTTGGTCAGCTATGGAGAGGAAGAGGAAGGAAGAATTAAGTTAGGGTTTGGGTTTGGCTAAAAGTAGGTATATATATGGGATTTTTGGGTTGCATGCATATAGTATAATAGAAAACCTATTTCTAATGTGATGTTGGCTGAATATACATAGGGGAGGGCTGTTTTGGTCAGCCAAGAGTGGCCCCGTTTGATTTGTTTGGGTTGTTGGTGAGTTGGCTAATTGATTTGATTGAGGATCAAAAAGGTCTTTCATAATATAGACTAATTAAATCTATCTTATATAAATACAATCAAATCTGAATTAATATAAAAAATATATATTTATTAATATATATTAGTGTCCAACAAGCCTACATAGGTTTGGGTTTTGCTTGGAAGAGGTTTGGGAAGGTTTGGTGCGACCGGATCTCCTAAAAAGTCATAAAGGCTTTATTAACTAATTAATTAAATAAAAGTATGACTTGCACCATAATTTGAATTGTTAACATGCAAGAGACTACAATATGACCATAAATTCCTAACATGGCTAGGATACTAGTTAAAGCACACAAGTACACTATCCGTGTCATAATTTTTAGTCGTCTTGTACTCCAAATCTTAACCATGGCTAAGGTCATCTATAATAATAACAATTTAATTCAAATACTTAAAAAATTCCAATAATACTTATTTAAGTCAAAATAAATAATAAAAAAATATTCAAAAAAATCAGGGGTGTTATATTCTACCCCACTTAAAAGAATTTTGTCCTCGAAATTAAAATCACTCACTACAGTAAAAGAAAAATATGTCTATGGTTCTAAGATGTCTAAGGTGTGCTATGTTTCTATTTTTATTCCTAAGCAACCATGTAACAAGCAAGCATAATTAATATTCTACTCTCTACCATTATCATGAAACCTTAGGTTGTTACCTTTATTTGCTCCTTGTGTTGCTGCTCTGTCTTCGATCCTCATGGCAAAGGCATGTCCTTGTCTTTGTGCTCCCGCCTGCTGTCTCGCCTGCGCGAACTGCGTCGCCTGGTCGGTGAGTGGTTCACGTGGATATCCTCCTTGAGCTGGTACTATTGGTGTTGGTGGTGCTGGTGGACCTTTTGTTGGAAAATCCCGAAGTTGATGCTGGTTGGAACCACAGTTTAAACATAGGCCCAACCTTCTGCGATAATCATTTTGGACATGTCCTCTTTTTTTGCAATACTGACAAATGGAAAGCTCCGAAATTGGGTATGGGGTAGTTCTTGGTCGTTGGCGTATGGTGTGTCTCTCTGGTCCTCCTGGTGATGCTTTATCCGATGGTGTCGTTGGTTGTGGTCGCTTCTCGCTGGTCCCCTTTCGATGGGTTCGCTCTAAACATCGTGCTACGGTAAGAACTCCGGAGTAAGTGGTAGGTGCAGCTGCTCTAATAAGCTCTTATAGTCTGTAGTTCAGCCCTTCGTAGAATTTTTCGGCCTTCTCTTCTTCAGTTTGGATCAATATAGGTGCGAAGCAGCTCAGTAATAGAAACTCGGCATTGTATTCTTACACTGTCATGCTTTCTTGTACGAGATGCAAGAATTGTCTTCGAAGATCTGCTTTGAAAGTGGCAGGGATAAACATCTCTTGGAAGAGTTTGGAGACCTCCTCCCAAGTGACCTTATCCTGCCCAAGTCTTTTCTCCTCCGTAAGCCACCAGTGGTGCGCATTGTCGGTTAGTTGCATCCTGACGGTAATCATCCATCAATCTCTCGGTAACTTGGCTGCCTCCAATTGCTGCTCAATGTTGGTGAGCCATTCATGAACTTCGGTGGGCTCCTCCTTGCCCGAGAACTTGTCTGGCTTCAGATAGCGGAAGTTTGCGATGGTTTCCGTCGTCGTCTGGGGAACTGGTGGAGTGGCTCTCTCTAGTGCTGACACGACGCGATCCTCGATGTGCTCTGTCTGTCTCTGCTGGGCTTACAACTGAATTTGTTGTTGTGCTTGCATCATTACGTACATGGTCTGGAAAAGATGCTGGGGATCCACCGTCTGTCCAAGCTGGGAAAACATCGTCGGTGGCATCGGTGGCAGTGCTGGCATGGATGGGATGTCGTCTTTCCTGACCCTCGGTGGATGCGAAGCTGCTGGATCGTCTGGTTGGGTAGAAGAACCTCCAACCGATGGCGGGGTCGTGTCGACATGAGTCACTATAGCGTCCTGCGGGGTGACGGCGAGATTCTTGTCACTGGCTTGCGGGTCCATTTCACTGCACTTAAACGAAACTTATAAGCTTAAAGGAAAAATGATATCAAGCAGGATGCATGTCAAGGAAATAATTTCGAAGTCAAAATATAGAGTTCAAGGACATGAAACAATATAAAGATGTGGATGAGATCCTAAGGGTCATTTCTATCCTATTCGCAGGCTCACGTTGGTACAGTAACATAATCGAAGTGATTAATGTAGACCTGCATAGGCCACCACAAAAACATGTAACGCCCCAGTTCCAAAATACGTATAGAACCAGAATATGGTACATGCCAGCATCACATCACCAGTGGGCCAAATCTCATAATAAGCCCACTAACGAAATGCTTAAGCTGTAAATCATGATAACAACCCAAAATATAGTACAAGTCACAGGTACACAACTAATCTCATCTACAAAGAAAATAAGACACGAGGTATCAAGTCCAATAAAATAATACTAACGAGAAAGATCTGTCTAACATAAAATAGAAATAATAACTGTACGGGTAAGACATCCTGAAACTACAGTATAAAGAAATGAATAATCAACTACATGTTCACTGATGAAAAGAAAGAAAATAATGTATCAAGTCTAAAATAAAGAGACATGTCTCAAGAGAAGTCCTCGGCCACTATCTCGTCCTCCTGCGCTGGTGCATCACCTGTCTCCACTCCATAACCATAAACCTCCGGGAAGTCCTCCTCTCTAACTAAGCTTGGAGAGATAACCAGGTCCTCAGGGGACTAGCAAGACACATAATATACAAGCCTACTTTAACAGTTTTAACATGCAAATAAAGGGTATAAAATTGTAGAAGAAATAAAGACTGCAGAGTAGTACAAGAATAAAATATAAGGAAGTGGCATGCCATCGAGAATCGTGCTGATAAACATGACTAAGAGTAAATCAGAGTAAACTGTAGCTCAGTGGGGACTCATGGCCATATAGATCATAGCTCAGTGGGGGCTCACAACCTATAGTAAGTCTCTATCGCAGCTCAGTAGGGGCTCACAACAGAGAGTGGTCAAGTATAGTTATTGTCTATCACAAGGTCCTCGCCTAGAACTACGAGTCAAGTCAATAAGTCAAGTCCAGCTCAATCATGTCAAAGGGACACGACAGAGGCTAAGCAATACTATCACTAGACATGAACACGATAGAAAAATATGATGAGTAACATGAGAAAAGAAAGAGTAATAATCTATGTGCACGTAAAACTAGGAAGTAACTATGATATGAAGTATGAGAAAATATGTACCAAGTGAGACATAAAAGAATAGCAGTATAAAAAAATCATATAAGTACTGTAAAGTTTGGCAAGGTATGCTTGCCTGGTTCCGTGATGTGAAGATGAAGTCTCGCTCCCGTGTCTACGCCTCCAAAATCCAATGCTCCAAAAGTCCTTGCTAGTTGGATTGTGGACGCTTCTCGTTGCCAAAGCTCCCACCTTTATTTTTATTCTTGCTTGCTAATCCTCTCTTGATGAGTTTGGAGGAGTTAGCAATGGCTCTAGATAGTTGGATGGAAAAGATGGAGTTTTTAGGGTTTGTTTGGTGGAGTTTGGATGGAAGAAAGATGAAAGAAGAAGTTTTTATGGAGGAGAAAGAGTTGTATGATGAAGGGGATAAAGATGATGGGTTTGGATGGAGGAGGTGCTGCCAAAATTTGGATAGAGAGAGGGGGTTGGTCGGCTATGGAGAGGAAGAGGAAGGAAGAATTAAGTTAGGGTTTGGCTAAAAGTAGGTATATATATGGGCTTTTTGGGTTGCATACATGTAGTATAATAGGAAACCTATTCCTAATGGGATGTTGGCTGAATATACACGAGGGAGGGCTATTTTGGTCAGCCAAGAGTGGCCCCCTTTGATTTGTTTGGGTTGTTGGTGAGTTGGCTAATTGATTTGATTGAGGATCAAAAAGGTCTTTCCTAATATAGACTAATTAAATCTATCTTATATAAATACAATCAAATCTGAATTAAATATAAAATATATATATTTATTAATATATATTAATGTCCAACATGCCTACATAGGTTTGGGTTTGGCTTGGAAGAGGTTTGGGAAGGTTTGGTGCGACCAGGTCTCCTAAAAAGTCATAAAGGCTTTATTAACTAATTAATTAAATAAAAGTATGACTTGCGCCGTAATTTGAATTGTTAATATACAAGAGACTACAATATGACCATGACATTCCTAACATGGCTAGGATACTAGTTAAAGCACACAAGTACACTATCTGTGTCATAATTTTTGGTCGTCTTGTACTCTAAATCTTAACCAAGGCTAAGGTAATCTATAATAATAACAATTTAATTCAAATACTTAGAAAATTCCAATAATACCTATTTAAGTCAAAATAAATAATAAAAAAATATTCAAAAAAAATCAGGGGTTTTACACCTCCTGCACCACTGGAATTCTGTCGATATCAATAACATGATCTAAATTGAAGTCCCTGACGATCAATCTCACCGCAAGTCTCGGCTACAAGTCCACACTGCTTTAATGAATGAAAAAAGAAATTGTTAATTTATTGCTTATGTTTCTTATTATGAATTGCTCCTAAGAAAGAATTTTTATAAAGCGAATTGTTTCTATCGTGTTAGTAAAAAAATAACATTCCATGAAATGTTGCTAACATGACCCTAAGAAATGATTATGATTAAGTAGAAAGGAATGTATATTGTGAATGAAATTGTCTCCACTGCTTGAATGAATGAAAGAAGAAAACATGGCTTTTGATTGAGTTTTCAAAAATAAAATATGACTCTTAATTTGTATTGGCATGAAACTAAAGCAAGTAAAAGGTAATAAGACCACTATTAAAAGAACGTCTTCTCACATGATTATTTAGTGATTTCTTTCAGTTAAGAATAGTTTTGGTTGCTCACCAGTACATTTTCAGTGTACTGACACCCACCCCCATAGGTGTTGGATATTCTGTTGAACTTGTTAAGGCGGTAGAAGACCCTCATCCTTTGGAAGTTGAAGATTGGAATGCGCATTGTGATTTTATTATATAAATGCATATAATCTATGGAACAAAGTCATCTTCTTTTCAAAAGATGTAAGCTAAGTTGGCGTTTTGAGTTGGCTAGTGAGAGCCCCTCTTTGTAATTATGTTGTAAGTATGAATAAAAGAAGTAGATGGTTTCTTGCTTCATTTTGTTATTTGGTTTTCTGCATTATATATAGTTCCGTATTTCATTCTCGATTAAGGTTACTTTGTTATTGTGCAATATCGTGCCTTGTACGAGCGCAACTTAGGCTTGTACGACATCACGTCCAATAGCGATTTTATGATCCTTCAGGGTTGGGGCATGACATAATGTTATCAAAGCGCTAGGTTCATTTCCTTTGGCCCTCCCTTGATTTGTTTCAATTCGAAGATATTTTCTTGACCGAAAATCCCTTGACCTCCTTGATATTGTTGATAAGATGCAAGTTCCATATAATAAGTCCGTAAATATTTTTTAATGCTAGCACGTCCCCATAGGTTGAAGGCCACAACTGGATTCACATAGTACACCAGAGAAGATTCAAACCTAGGTTGTTCTAATAACATGTTAAATTTTTTGCCACTTGTATTAAAAATCTAGAACAGTAGCAAGACTTGAGGGTTATATATTTATATTCAAAAAAATATTAAGAATGTTATCTGAGACAATGTCCAATCCCATCAGAAAAAGTTGTTCGAGAAGAATTGGTAGAAGCCCTTCGGAAGATGTTGACTTTAGCCCAATAAGTACAATATTAGAGACAAAGATATCAGAAAGTTGCAAAAGAGATGTGAGGATTCACCTAAATGAAGTGCCTAAGGTATTGTTGCTATATATAACAACATGCCTCGTGACTTGCTTGCGGAGTTAGAAGAGGAATATGGGGAAGATGAGGAGGGGGTGGTTCTGGAGACGACCAACCGTTAACCATGGTGAATCCTAAGTGCCTAGAGCTCAACCAGAATGATGAACAAGACGAGCTACCTAAGTAAAATATGAAGAAGAAGAATCAAGACACAATGCAGGTCTCGTCTCCTAACATACGTATGGGCGAGCCATCGGGTGACCAAAGGATTAATAAATACTTAGTCAAATGAAAATGAAAGGAAGTTATCGTGTATGTTATTGTTCTTTAGTCAATAGAAATGGTGGACTTGAAGTAAAACCAAGCGATGAAGATAGTTAAAATATAAACATCTTTGGAAGTTTAAACTACTTGGATAGGCTTTTTTTATATTCAGTTATTCTTAGGAGTTCTTCCCCCTTTCATATCGTTGTGTGTAATTTTTCAAATCCATTCTCGAGCAGCTGCAATATTTGCATCAACAACAACAACAGCAGAGAGAGCGAAAATTAGAAGAATATATTTGTATCCATGGCCGGCCCTAACCCAGGACGGCCAGGGCGACCGTCCAGGACCCCTGAATCATGAGGGGCCCAAAAATAATAGTTTAAAGATAAATATGTTACTAATTTTGTATCTCAAAATAGAACTAGTACATACCATATTATAATTACAACATACAAATATTATTTACAACGATTGACAAACGTGATTGAATAATATATACAATATTTTATAAAAGTTGTATAAACACTTTTTACATGTTTGTACATTGTTATATAAAATTTATGCACATGGTTTACTGAATGCGATAGATACTGTTTCTACTATAGCTGCAGAACATTGTTAAAATAATATTTACAATACTTGTAATACGTTTTAAAAACTATTTTTACAATATAACTGAAAAACGTTGTAGAAAGATTTTTGTCAGATTTTATAAATTTTAACAATGTTTGTAAATTGTTGTTGGAAGAACTTCGATAATATCTTCACAACTTTCAAACGGACGTTGTGGAAGATACCCTCCCTTTACTATACTGGATATAATAATTTTCTATTAAACGTTGTAGAAGTCTTTTTATAATATTTTTTCAACGTTCTATTCTTCTAGTGTGGACCCGACCAACGGGCCAAGATATAGGCCTACGGGTTTAGTTATGTACCCTTTGGGGCCGAGTTGGTGCCTACGGGCCGAATTTGTAATATTAGAGTCATCTCCACTACGGATAACCCTATTGATTGTCTCTACTAGTTTCTTTTTTGGATGGAAACTTGTTAGTGTCTAGTTTGCATGAAGGTTGAAAATCCATTTCGAGCAATCAAACAACACAAAATAAAATAAGAAATTTTGAGTCGCACTCCACTTGCTTTACCCAAATTCAACGTGCACCCCACTGCTTTACCATAATGTACGAATTCTCTCACTTTTGACGGAAACCGTCCATAGCTGACGGTCAAAGGGTTTGACCGATAATTTTTGATGAAAATACCCTCGTCTTCTCACAAACCCAAACCCAAACCCGCCCCGCCGCCGCTGTCGCACCCCCGTCCCGCCGTTGTCATGCCCCCGTCGCATCGTTGCCGTGCCTCTGCCCCGCCCTACCGCTGTCGCGTCTACTACCACCACCTTCACCATCACCATTACCATCACCAATACCACCACCACCATCACCTTCACTGTCATGCCCCGAGTCGACAAACCGTTCGTCCCCGGTAGTATTATGCTGAATCGATCGTCCTCGCTAAGGCGTGATGCCGTACGAGTCTGGAATTGCACTCGTACAAGGCAAGAACATTACGTTTGATCATTATATTGAAACACCAAGTTAAAACTTCACAAATCATATCAGAATTGAACATGCAATTTAGGAAGATAGAAATATGCTTTTCATCCATAGCTTGCAACGAAGTACAAGTCGTAATTACATTAGATGCCGTTGTGGTTACATTAATTGAAACAAAAGAAATATACTCGACAAGCTGCCTGAACTAATACTTGTCGTTCCACACATTCGTCCCTTTATCCATAAGCCTTCGATGAACTGGCGTCAAAATACTTCAGAATAGGAAGAGCTTCAAAATGCCTCTCCGTACTTCAGCTTCAGTTTAGAGCTCCCTCCGCACCTGGGGAGTTGGGGAGGGGATTAGCACACTTGCTAAGTGGACAAGACGAACCCATTAGTCTAAACCGACTCTGATTGTTAAGGTAGGCATGCTTTAAAGTTTTTTTTTTTATTTAGAACTAAATGAATTCAGTTCATATCGATAGCCATCTTTGAAGTAATAAAGCATACAGTAAAATATAATAATTTATCACAGTTCTTACCACGGTTGTAATGTCTGTGGTTCGTATTGCGTATCTTGGTATACGTATACGTAATTTGACCCGTATTGCATGTCTCCCTGCTTAATTTATTCTAGCATTTCATTAGCTGGTTTATTCTTGGGTTGGTTCGGCTGGCTTTGTTTACTTTGGTTCATCATGAGCCAAGGTGAACCCTCCTACCTACCACCACCCTTCTTATTTAATCCTTTCCCCTCATTCTTTCTCTTTATTTTACTTCTTCTTCTCCACCATTACTTCTTCAACCACCAGGAGAGTGAGAGTGAGAGAGCTTAGGCAAGTGCATCTTGCTTCATGGAGGAACACAAATTTTATTGTTCTATTCTCTTCTTCACAGCATTCTAAAACACTTTAGTACTTGGCATTTTTAATTTCCATGGCTCAATTTGTGTAGATCTAAGTTTATAGTATTTTCGGATTTCTTGGGTTTTGATCTACTTAACATTGTTATTTCCAAGTTTTGATGGTTCCATGTTGTAGAAAATTTCGTTCTACCCCATTTTGACCTATGGAAGTCCAAATTTGGACTTACGGTGAAGGTTTTATGGAGCTTGGAAGCTAAGGGTTCCATGGCCATCCTTCTCAGGTTTTCTGAGAAGATGGGTCCCCATTCACCCAGCCGCATGAGATTTATTCACTCAGCCGCATAGATGGGTACCCACTTACCTAGCCGCATGAGATTCATTTCACTCAGCCGCATAGATGGGTACCCACTTACCCAGCCGCATGAGATTCATTTCACTCAGCCGCATAGATGGGTACCCACTTACTCAGCCGCATAGATGGGTACCCACTTATCCAGCCGCATGAGATTCTTTCACTCAGTCGCATGAGATTCATTTACCCAGCCTCATGAGATTCATTCACTCAGCCGCATAGATGGGTACCCACTTACTCAGCCGCATAGATGGGTCCCTACTTACCCAGCCGCATGAGATTCATTCACTCAGCCGCATAGATGGGTACCCACTTACTCAGTCGCATAGATGGGTACTCACTTACTCAGCCGTATAGATGAGTACCCATCTACTCAGTCGCATAGATGAGTACCCATCTACTGCCGCATGAGCCCCCAATTTACCCTTGGCCGCATAGTGTCTAATTGGGTTGTTTTTCTTGTCCTATTTGGCTAATTTATGGCCAGAATTTCTTCCAACTCCCAACATGAAAGTTGTATATCTTTTCCTTGGCTTCCAGAATATGTTATTAACTATTTATGCAACTTTTCTCATTTATAATAATGTAAGGATAGAACACGATAGTGGCCCGTCATGACGCACTCTTGATAAGTAACCCTGACATGATACACCTCGATATGCTGTTGCGACAGCTAGCACGGCATAACAAGTATGAAAGACCTGGACACCGTGGGCGATTATGTTTGTACAAATAAATTGGTACTGTCTTGCATCATGTCTAGGATGGGGATCTCTGAGTACCACGGTCAGGGGTACCTACTGAAATTGACTAAGGCTAATTAACTAGAATGATTCAGTAGTCATGAAGAGATTTCCAGCTACAGGCAATCCCGTTATCTGGGCACATTCAGTGGACTTGTAGCCTACCGACGAGTAGGGCACATTTCCAGCACACAGTCATGTGGTGCACCCTTCATAAACGAACATTCGACCCGGATAACCGGATGGTCTGCAGGGCTTGTGGCTGTTGGGATAATCTCATTGCATCTTGCTAGTAATTAGGCTGTGATAACCCTAGTTAGTTAAAAGTATCAAGCCGTACTCTTGATTGGCCGTGATTGATTGGATGGAGTTAATTCCAGCTTAGTCTTATCCTGATCCTGTGCAAGATTGTGACATGACATGATTATTGATGCTTGTCTTAACAATAACGATCGGGGGTCCAGTTCTGTTCAGGCGAAGGGTTACAACCCCGATCCTTGTTTGGTTTAAGGGTTGTAACCTGGCTCCCGGAGCAGTTCTGTGTCCTCTCTTCGTTTATTGTCTTATTGCACCCCATGCCATGCTCGTCATGTTTTACCTTACTTCAACAAGCATGATTAATTATTTATACTGGCCTTAGCAATAAAGATCAGGGGTCTAGTTCTGTTCAGGCGAAGGGTTACAACCCCGGTCCTTGTTTGGTTTAAGGGTTGTAACTGGCTCCCGGAGCAGTTCTGTGTCTCCTCTTCGTTTATTGTCTTCACTGTACCAATAGTATTTGAGACGAGTTTCTATTCAGGTGAAGGGTTACAACCCCGGTCCTTGTTTGGTTTAAGGGTTGTGACCTGGCTACTTGAATGGTTTCCTCGTACTCAGTTTACTGTTGTTATCTCTATTATTATCAGTTCTTTATTTATTATCTTTAATATTCTATTGTGATATGCTGGTTTTAGTTCCTAAGTGAAGACTCCTTTGTGGCACTTGCTCTTTCTGGGGTTTGACCCAGCTGGTTTTGTGTGGCCAGATATCGGAGCAGCACCAGAGGATCCACCTGTCTTCCAGCCAGATGGTGACCACCAGGCGTAACCCTGGCAACGAGTGGGTTTCTTTTTGTCCTCCCACTTTATTGTAAAATTATTCTTTTGAGACATTTAGCCGGCGAGCACGTGTTAGCTCGTATTGTACCTTATTTACTGTCTGCCTACGGGCTGTAACATGATCGACGGATCCTAGGGTTGATCATGTATAACTAAACTCTTGCTAGTCCTGACATTTTGTAACGACTAGCTTCATGATCAGCTGAATATGTAATATTTGGGACGCCTAACCATTATATATTTGGTGATCTTACATCTTGTAACACATACTTATTGCTTGTGTTTGAGACAATAGGCTTGTTCATGATCATAGGAGACTGTTGGCTTGTAGTTAAACCCTCATGTATCTAGACAGTCGTGACCGTATAGCGAGGTGGGTTGCACTTCAATATACGTAGCTGGCTATGTACGCCCCCGCTCTCCAGTATTCTGGTTCTGGGGCGTTACATGGTTTAAGTGGTGGCCCATGCAGGTCTTGTAAATCAAAATATGTGAGGGTTTACCGAATAGATGTCTCAATCAGTACTCGCCCTTGATCTCTGCTCGTATCCTCTTGATTCCTGAAATTCTTGTCCTGATCACATGATTGTAATCGTTGATCTGTCCTGGTCCTTCCTTATTGTTCCCGATGTCGTTTTCTTCAGCGGTATTGTTCCTGGTCCTACCGATCAGCAAGGCGAAGCGCCTCCCGTGGACCAGCAGCAACCAGAAGATCAGGCCCAACACTCAGGAGCAGCCTCCCGAGTCATGCCTACCGGGGATCCCGAGCCACTAGTTCAGCCCGTCCAGCCTGCAGAGCCCGATGATGGCACTTTGGTGGGTCTCATCCGGACCTTGTTAGCTTCCCAGGATCGTAGAGGAGATGCCTTGCACCAGGCAGTGGAAGATGCTCTAAACAGAGGCGGTCGTCATGGGAACAGTGCAGCGAATAGTTTCAAGCGCCTGAACCCTCCATTCTTCGATGGCAGCGAAGATGCTATTGCTGCTGATGCATGGCTTCAAGACACAGAGGTAATATTGGAGGCGACAAAGACCCCAGAAGACGAGAAGGTGGCCGTGGTGCGCCTGTAGTTATTGGATCTTGTCCGTAGCTGGTGGACGGCACAGGCCGTTGGATTAGTGGCACCCATTGCTTGGGCAGTATTCAGAGAGAGATTTCGGACTAAGTACTTCGATACGGTGGCTCGGTACGATCTACAGACCAAGTTCACCAATTTGAAGCAGATGGGCAGGACGGTCGACGGATATGCGACCGAGTTTTTCAGGCTTAGTCGGTTTGCTTCCACCCTGGTGGCGACCGAGTTTGACAGAGCCCAGCGGTTCCAGCAGCGGCTCCATCTCGAGATTTTGTTGGCAGTGGAACAGTTTGAGCATCAGAACTTCGATACAGTATTGAGAGCAGCTAGGAGGCACGAGTATACCTCCCACAGGATAGTGGACAGGACCGAAGGTCGGAAGCGATCTCACGGCCAGATGACCCAGTCGACAGCACCAGCCCCGGCAGTCAGGGGTTTGACAATTGGAACTCCGAGGCAGGCGGCCTCAGTGACGTCGGTCACGTCCCCTCAGCAACAGAAGCAGTCTTCCGCAATGGGCTGCACTCATTGTTGAAAGCCAGGACACGTTGTTTCGGAGTGTCGCAGAGCACAGGGATTGTGCTTGGCTTATGGAGCACCGGACCACAAGATAGGGTCCTGTCCGAATAGAGCCGGTTCCTCCTTATCGGCCCAGACTAGTCCCTCGGTAAGGGGACCAACACCAGCACCAGTGCAGCAGCAGTACCAGCCTTCGAGGCCATTGCCGCCACAGACCCAAAGTATTCCAGCAGCAGGGACCCCAACAGTATGCCCTGGTCCAAGCTCAGATTTAGAACCGGCAGAGAGGTTCCTAGCATGATGTTTTCCCTCTTCCTCGTACCTTCAAATTCCTTGCTTGCATGATTGATTGATTAATTGATTGCTTAGTATAGCTGGTCCTTGCATCTCTAGCCTCTTGATTAAATTCCGAGGACGGAATTCTTTTAAGGTGGGTAGAGTTGTAATGTCCGTGGTTCGTATTGCGTATCTTGGTATACGTATACGTAATTTGACCCTATTGTATGTCTTCCTGCTTAATTTATTCTAGCATTTCGTTAGCTGGTTTATTCTTGGGTTGGTTCGGCTGGCTTGGTTTACTTTGGTTCATCATGAGCCAAGGTGAACCCTCCTACCTACCACCACCCTTCTTATTTAATCCTTTCCCCTCATTCGCTCTCTTCATTTTACTTTTTCTTCTCCACCATTACTTCTTCAACCACCAGGAGAGTGAGAGAGAGAGAGAGAGCTTAGGCAAGTGCATCTTGCTTCATGGAGGAACACAAATTTTATTGTTCCATTCTCTTCTTCACAGCATTCTAAAACACTTTAGTACTTGGCATTTTAAATTTCCATGGCTCAATTTGTGTAGATCTAAGTTTATAGTATTTTTGAATTTCTTGGGTTTTGATCTACTTAACATTCTTATTTCCAAGTTTTGATGGTTCCATGTTGTAGAGAATTTTGTCCTACCCCATTTTGACCTATGGAAGTCCAAATTTGGACTTACGGTGAAGGTTTTATGGAGCTTGGAAGCTAAGGGTTCCATGGCCATCCTTCTCAGGTTTTCTGAGAAGATGGGTCCCCATTCACCCAGCCGCATGAGATTTATTCACTCAGCCGCATAGATGGGTACCCACTTACCCTGCCGCATGAGATTCATTTCACTCAGCCGCATAGATGGGTACCCACTTACCCAGCCGCATGAGATTCATTTCACTCAGCCGCATAGATGGGTACCCACTTACTCAGCCGCATAGATGGGTACCCACTTATCCAGCCGCATGAGATTCATTCACTCAGCCGCATGAGATTCATTCACCCAGTCGCATGAGATTCATTCACTCAGCCGCATAGATGGGTACCCACTTACTCAGCCGCATAGATGGGTCCCCACTTACCCAGCCGCATGAGATTCATTCACTCAACCGCATAGACGGGTACCCACTTACTCAGCCGCATAGATGGGTACCCACTTACTCAGCCACATAGATGAGTACTCATCTACTCAGCCGCATAGATGAGTACCCATCTACTGCCGTATGAGCCCCCAATTCACCCTTGGCCGCATAGTGTCTAATTGGGTTGTTTTTCTTGTCCTATTTGGCTGATTTATGGCCAGAATTTCTCCCAACTCCCAACATGAAAGTTGTAGATCTTTTTCTTGGCTTCCAGAATATGTTATTAACTATTTATGCAACTTTTCTCATTTATAATGATGTAAGGATAGAACACGATAGTGGCCCGTCATGGCGCACTCTTGATAAGTAACCCTGACATGATACACCTCGATATGCTGTTGCAACAGCTAGCACGGCATGACAAGTATGAAAGACCTGGACACCGTGGGCGATTGTGCTTGTACAAATAAACTGGTACTGTCTTGCATCATATCTTGGATGGGGATCCCTGAGTACCACGGTCAGGGGTACCTACTGAAATTGACTAAGGCTAATTAACTAGAATAATTCAGTAGTCATGAAGAGATTCCTAGCTACAGGCAATTTCGTTATCTGGGCGCATTCAGTGGACTTGTAGCCTACCGACGAGTATGACACATTTTCAGCACACAGTCATGTGGTGCACCCTTCATAACCGAACATTCGACCCGGATAACCGGATGGTCTGCAGGACTTGTGGCTGTTGGGATAATCTTATTGCATCTTGCTAGTAACTAGGCTGTGATAACCCTAGTTAGTTAAAAGTATCAAGCCGTACTCTTGATTGGCCGTGATTGATTGGATGGAGTTAATTCCACTTAGTCTTATCCTGATCCTGTGCAAGATTGTGACATGACATGATTATTGATGCTTGCCTTAACAATAACGATCGGGGGTCCAGTTCTGTTCAGACGAAGGGTTACAACCCTGGTCCTTGTTTGGTTTAAGGGTTGTAACCTGGCTCCCGGAGCAGTTCTGTGTCCTCTCTTCGTTTATTGTCTTATTGCACCCCATGCCATACTCGTCATATTTTACCTTACTTCAATAAGCATGATTAATTATTTATGCTGGCCTTAGCAATAAAGATCAGGGGTCCAGTTCTGTTCAGGCGAAGGGTTACAACCCCGGTCCTTGTTTGGTTTAAGGGTTGTAACCTGGCTCCCGGAGCAGTTCTGTGTCTCCTCTTCGTTTATTGTCTTCATTGTACCAATAGTATTTGAGACGGATTTCTATTCAGGTGAAGGGTTACAACCCCGGTCCTTGTTTGGTTTAAGGGTTGTGACCTGGCTACTTGAATGGTTTCCTCGTACTCAGTTTACTGTTGTTATCTCTATTATTATCAGTTCTTTATTTATTATCTTTAATATTCTATTGTGATATGCTGGTTTTAGTTCCTAAGTGAAGCCTCCTTTGTGGCACTTGCTCTTTCTGGGGTTTGATCCAGCTGGTTTTGTGTGGCCAGATATCGGAGCAGCACCAGAGGATCCACCTGTCTTTCAGCCAGATGGTGACCACCAGGCGTAACCCTGGCAACGAGTGGATTTCTTTTTCTCTTCCCACTTTATTGTAAAATTATTCTTTTGAGGCGTTTAGCCGGCGAGCACGTGTTAGCTCGTATTGTACCTTATTTACTGTCTGTCTACGGGCTGTAACATGATCGACGGATCCTAGGGTTGATCATGTATGACTAAACTCTTGCTTGTCCTGACATTTTGTAACGACTAGCTTCATGATCAGCTGAATATGTAATGTTTGGGACGTCTTACCATTGTATATTTGGTGATCTTACATCTTGTAACTCATACTTACTTGCTTGTGATTGAGACAATAGGCTTGTTCATGACCATAGGAGACTGTTGGCTTGTAGTTAAACCCTCATGTATCTAGACAGCCGTGACCGTATAGCGAGGTGGGTTGTACTTCAATATACCTAGCTGGCTATGTACGCCCCCGCTCTCCAGTATTTTGGTTCTGGGGCGTTACAACGGTCGTGCTCGTCCCTGCATAAAAACAGAGATAATATTTACAACCTGCATAAGACAATAGGTGAGCATGTATCTCAACGGCATTTCAGCCCGTTTAGTCTAGGTTGCAAGCCTGACTGACGATCCCGCAATACATAAGTGTCGAAGCACGATTATTCATTCCCCCTAGGTTGATTCGATACCGATGTCCCGGATACCGATTCGAGAAAAATCAAACTTGTGCACAAGCTGTCCATGACCATGCCAATGCGTGAACAGTTTAATATATGCAAACAGATTTGTATAGCACGAACAGTATTGAACGATATTATCATTTCTTCCAACTCATGTAATGATTTATTTTCCCCAAAGCCGTACTTCCGATTTAGCGTCCTGTAGGCACCAAATTGCCCGAGGCATCATAAGCCACGATCGACGTTTCATATTATTTCACAGCATATGAAATAGTCTATCTTTTTACTAGAACCTTAAACTTTCTCATTTTGGTGCGAAACTTATATTTTCAGTGTAGATTACTCTAAATCGATACGCTTTTCTCGAGTTCTTGATCTTAGTGGATTGGTATGCATTTAACTTGGCATCGTCGATTTGAATAAGTTCGAGGCAAAAAAATTTCGTTTACGGGACATAGTAGAAAAGAAGGGGCCGAATCACCCACCAAGTACTTTGATCGTGCCGACCATCAAAGCGCTTCGCAACGTTCAAGCTTTAATTACGCGAGCTCATGCAATGGCACCAACACATAGTTAGATTTTTTTTATTCCTTCACTTCGAAATTCGTAGATTGCATTCAGAAAACGATACGGAAGCACTTTCATCAAAACCAAGCGACAAAAGCTCCAAGAAAATCATACAGTAGTCCGGTCCCGTCGAAGGGACTCTTATATAGAGCTTACTCGCCGAGACGCAGCGTGCTGCATCTAGGACTTATTCCAACAGAAGTCGTTCTATTAGTTGGATCGATTCTCGTAACATTCGTACAAATCGATTTGATCAATGCCACAAGGTGTTATCATTTACCAAGCTCAGCGATCGAGTCAGATGGCCATCTAAGTTTCCGACCGATCTGACTCAGCGCAAGCATATTACGGAGTCTGCCGCCTATCGGAAGTGGGGCACTACATAATATACCACTAAGAAAAAGTTTCATCCCGAAACTTAAGAACAAGGGTCGGACCTTAAATTAGGCAAACAACGAAGGGTACTTCTCCTTCATCTCCGCCTCCATTTTCCATGTCGACTCTTCAACTGAATGGTTCTGCCAAAGCACGCGAACCAAGGACATCGATCGATCGATTTCATAATACCTTCTCCTTACAGTCCAAAATTTGAATAGGCTCCTTCGAGTAAGACAAGTCAGTACGTAGCTCCAACTGATCGAAGCTAACCACGTGACTTGGATCGTGCACATATTTTCGAAGTTATAAAACATGGAAAACATTGTGCACATCAGCCAAGGCAGGAGGTAGTGTGATCCGATAAGCAACTGTTGTAACTCGCTCGATGATCTCGAAGGGGCCTACAAATCTCGGGCTCAATTTTCCTTTAACGTCGAACCGCATCACGCCAAGCATGGGCGTTACTTTCAGAAATACATGGTCCCCGACCAAAAATTCTAGCGGTCGTCGACGAAGATCTGCGTAGCTCTTTTGTCGACTTTGTGCGATACGGAGTCTATTTCGGATCAAGCAGACCTTTTCGACGGCCTGCTCTACCAGTTCCGATCCGAGCACTTGTCGCTCTTCGACTTCGTCCCAGCATATTGGAGAACGACACTTCCTCCTGTAGAGCGCTTCATATGGAGCCATCTGAATGCTCGACTGATAACTGTTGTTATACGCAATGTAACGACCCGCTCCGCCCTAGCGGAACATCGATTCAAACGGCAAGTACAACGACTCAAATGAGCCGTCGACTCAAAGAGTTACGTCGACATGATAAAGTGTCGATGTGAATCGATACAAGACTTATATTGGCCCGTCAAGAGGAATCCAAACTTAGACTTTCAAAGGTGCGCTCGGAGTATCGCTCGGCCGATACGAACATCGCTAAGGTGGGTGGCTCCGATGAACCCGTCTTTGCTTAGCCTAGACACTTAATAATACGGACAATATCACTAGAATCGCTAGGCGATAACACCGTGCATGCTAATAAATGACTCAACGCACCAAGCTAAGGGAATAATCCCATCTTGTATGATTGTTTAGAACATGGAAAAGAACTCGGAAAAATATAAGTACTCTCGCACCGCACTCCACGCTCGTGCCAAGACACAAGCTTACATTTTCAAGTTCCTTATGCGTTCAACAATGAAGCAATGAATGGTTTACAACAATAAAACGGGAAGACTATCGACATAGTCGTTCCGAGTAGAGTATAGCAACATTGGAAGACTTCGGGACCGATGGATCGCCAAGGCGACTCCCGCACAGGGAGTTGCATAATGTATGAATGAACGAATGAACGAATAAGTGAATGAATGAATCAACGAATGAATGAAAGAATACGTGAATGAATCAATGAACGAACGAACAAGTGGAAGAAAGAATGAATAAAAGATAAGAAAGAAAGGAATGGTTAGCGACATGTTTGACGGGGACGTGCAACGTGGCTCACTACCCGTGCTACACGGACGTCGTCGCCAACCTGGTCGGTAACACATTATGGCTCACAGACAGCCTCTGGCTCAGAGACAGCCGTTAAGTTGAAATGACAAGACAATATGAAATGGTCGCGGATAACCCACTCGTATACGGGGGGAAGAGGAGAAATAAGGGATTCCAAGGCAACGATCGTAGACATCGTGGCCGGCCTAGGCGGAATCATGGCTTACGGTGCCGGCTTGGGTGCGGGCTTGGCCACCCAAGAGACGTAAGGCCGAATATTTCAAAAGACTATCAAGGTGTACCAGCCAGCACGCTATGATAGGTGAGAATACCAAAGGAGAACATGTCCAAAATGGCTTGTGATGCCAGCGACCGGTGCATATAGATTAAGTAGGCTTGCTGGTGGCAATCCACGTGCAAGTCCTTGTATTGAAACAAAGTAGTCTAACTTAACTAAACAATTGAATAGTTGAGTGAGCATGGACGTTGGAACAAAACTTTTCGAGCGTAACACAACTGACCGGTTGAGTAGATAGGAATATTCGAGGAAGAATGATCATTGGAACGAGGCGTGGACATAACGTATCTTCGTAAGCGAGAACACGTCGTCGAATCTGAGACAGGGACACGCCCTTAACACTGAATGTTCACATGAATTACGTTAAGTTGTTATATATGAATTGTTGACTAACTTGGTTTACTTTGGACAGGGAAGACCGGACGGTAAGTATGGGTAAGTCGTGCATGTATTTTCATGCAAACACTTGGAATTGGTAACACGAGATAGGTTATGAAATATGCCATAAAACTGATCCTAAGGCAAGATTAGAAAGACAATGAATGATAGACGGTACATAAAAGTAAATAGAACGTGTTTGGTAATGATAGCATTGTGGGCGAGCTAGCCTCCCCTCCAGTGCATAACAATGTACTGATAACCCCACAGTTTGCTTGCAGGATACAGGAGACGTCGTCGGGTGTGGAGCTTTCCTCGAACGTGCTAAGGCGCAGAGCTAACTCTGGAGCCTTGGAGCATTGCAAGGAGCTGAAGCACCATATACAGGACATAATGTATCGGAACATCGCCATGAATCGTTCTATATTGTAAGCCATTTGGCATACCTTTTATGTTTTAGAGAGAGAGAGAGCTTGAGAGACTTGTAAACTCAGCCTAGTGCCGCTTGTAAACTTCTTGAAAATTAATAAAGAGTTTGAATTCGCTTCAATTTGTGTTCATTTACTTTCTGCTGCAAATAGGAACACTCTGCGCGACTCTGTAGCCTAGCTCAAATCGACCGTTTCTGGACTTGGCCTTGCACGAGAGCAACTTAGTCTCTTACGGCATCACGCCTTAGCGAGGACGATCACTCCTACGGGAGCGGGGCATGACAGATTGGTATCAGAGCATGGCTTTACGTCCTTGGACTTCATTTCGATTCTCTCAAATTTGAAAGCTCGTTTGGAAACAAAGAAGTATACGCTCTCTCTCGTTGTGCTTTGGGATGTTCCATACAATAAGTCTAATATTTTCAAAAACTCGTATGAGTACTCGGTTGAACGGGATCGATAGGCGAAGGCCTTTGTGCCAAACCACGACGGACTTGAGTTGAAAGAAAACCAATACTAAAAGTAAAAATGCAGTGCGTGCTTGAATATCTTTACGTTGACAATAGCGAACGAGTACACGAGACCAAAGTATAGTTCAAACGGGATAGTTATACACACAACCTTTTGGCTAAGATGTGTTGAGTATTGCCCACCTAGACCTTCTGGTGTGAACAAGTTTGTGAGAGAGATCGACTATCGCTCGAACGAGAATAAGTGAGACTTAGAACGTATGTTGATAGAGATGCTACTTGACCAACGCTAAAGCGAACGCGGGAAATGGTTCTTAGACCTTGAGGAACGGGCGAACGCACAATTGAACATGTCTATTGTGAATCGAATGACCTATTGAGGAATTGTAGAATGGCTTGATCCTGAGTGGTGTATGTGATAGCTTCGAAGAAGAATAAGAGTGAGTGTCGACGATTAGTCGAGTGGCTCAAACCCTGAGTGGTGTATGGACGTCATAGGAATTGTTCGAGTGAGACTAAAGAATTTACGGATAGAACGAGTATGTCGACAAGCGATGATATCGCGCAAAGCCTTAGTACGAGTAACGCTTAGTTGGTCGTGACTTCGAGAGTCTCAAATGAAAAGTTGTTCGGACGAATTGTGAATGTGTAGTGCAAATTACGAAACGGATGAATGGAGATTCGAAATGATAAAATAAAATGGATATCTTAGTCGAGGAAACTTAGTAGATCGTACGTGCGATTTCAAAAATAGTCGACTAGATTGAACCTTGAGTTAAGGTGAAATACTCATAGACGAGATCGAAGATAGCACGATTGGAAGATAGCGTGCATGGAAAAATATTGGTTTGAAGATACGAGAATGACTAAGGATTGGAATAGATGTTGCTCAATGACGAGTTAGCATGAGACAATACGAATTGAGGAATTAAGTTGCACGACTCAGAATTCGTTGCATATCGTCAGGTTATGTACATCATCGATGGTATTGAGGCGTATCAAAGATCGATGTACGATAACTCGGGGGTACTCCGATTCGATGAATGATGATCGTGTTAGAAGTTATTATTTCAAAGGATGCTATGTTGGAGATTTTGATAGAAAGGAATGTTTGGATGAATAAGGGAAGTAACTTGATTGTTCGGTGATAACCACAATGATAACGATCTTGTCTTGCGCGAGCGCAACTCCAGCCTCGCACATGCGTCATGTCAGGTTTGGGACGATCGTTCCGCATGAGCGTTAGCATGGTGATTCATGTCCAGCGGGAATGATAGAACTTGAAATATCATGACATGGCAATTTTGATTGCTTCGACTTGTGGTTTGAAGCGAAGGCAAATTTGAGGATTGATCGGACTTATGATTGACGACTAAGTAAAGTTGAGGATTGAGTAGACCCAATTCGTGTATCAAAAATGAGTAAGTCTAGACACAACGCAAGAGTTATGTCCCGATGAGGACGATTATTCTGTGGGAATATTGATATGGTGATTCATGTCCGCCGTGGATAATCAGACTTGAGTGAGATCGGGACGCGACATATTGCAAGGCTAGAAGACCTTGTGATCGACTACGTAGATTGGATAGGATGGATAGGGGAATTGTATCAAACATACTTGAAGAGATAGACTACGAAAATTGCTAATGTGGATGTATGATATTAACATGTCGAGGATTTGGTTGAGGACAACCTATCGTAGGATGACTTTCCTAAACGAGCTCGGACTTGGAGCAAAGAATGTGTTGATGTGAATAGGACGAACACTTCTTGATGTTTAGAAATTTGAGTGAAACAAACTTGGGTAGAAAACCCCGTACGAACGAACAAAATGGTTTGACCATAGGATTTGGGGCGAGCGTCGTGCAATAACCTTGTGCGATGAACCATGAACTTGACTTGTAACTATGACCTTGTGAGATGACCTAGCGGATAGGGGGACGACCCTATGCCGAGTGATTGAACCCGTACGATTGACATTTACAGTATCATCCGGACGGACGATAGACTTGGGGCAACAAAGCTTAGAGTAGGACGTGGAACTAGAAGTGTGCGTGAACGACGATGGGATTGGCCCCAAACGAAGTGAATGATAGAAATCAATGATAAACAAGTAAAGTTGGGATAATAAATTGAATCGTTGACGGGTAGACTTGATGATAGTGCAATACTTGATTTTGAATCGAACATGAAGTACTTAGACTTGGTCGACTCCGCTAAGAAGAAATCATATTGATTTCGTAGACAAGAACGCTTGAGAAGCGAATCGGATCATCTCGAGGACCGAGATAAACGATAGTGAGACACACATGAGTTCGATTTTAATCGAAGTAAAAGTAAAACGATCGGCAAATCGAAACTATCACGAGTAGCTTGTCCGACTTCGCTAATCGCTAAGCTTGGTTGAAATGTACGTATTCGGGGGACGTCTTGAATATGTGCACGATCCAAACTCAGCGATATGATGAACTCGAATACAGCTGCAAGTGGGTGTTGAGATGCGCATGAACGAATGAGTGAGTTAGTCTCAGCCTATGTCCCTCGCGTTTGATGAATTATAACACACCTCGTGCGACCATTACAGTCCCATGATACGACGAAATAGCAACCAAGTTGAAGAAACACGACGATTGAATAAGTACCATCAACTTTAAAAATGAGTGAAAAGTCATTCAATAAAAAAATTGACCAAATGTATGCAACATAAAACTTGGAAGGATAACCGAGTATAGTTCGATGCCATCGAACAGTAAAGCCATTCGATAGGAATTTTCTATGGTATGCACACGACATGAGTTAGGGAATGGTAGGATGACCTGCACTCAGGAAGTCTCGAGGACGAGACTTGTTTTGAGTGGTATATTATGTAACGATCCGCTCCGCCCTAGCGGAACGCCGATTCAAACGGCAAGTGCAACGACTCAAATGAGCCGTCGACTCGAAGAGTTGCGTCGACATGATAAAGTGTCAATGTGAATCAATGCAAGACTTACATTGGCCCATCAAGAGGAATCCAGACTTAGACTTTCAAAGGCGCGCTCGGAGTATCGCTCGGCCAATGCGAACATCGCTAAGGTAGCTAAAGGAATAATCCCATCTTGTATGCTTGTTTAGAACATGGAAAAGAACTCGAAAAAATATAAGTACTCTCGTACCGTACTCCACGCTCGTGCCAAGGCACAAACTTACATTTTCAAGTTCCTTATGCGCTCAACAATGAAGCAATTAATGAATGGTTTACAATAATGAAACGGGAAGACTATCGACATAGCCGTTCCGCGTAGAGTATAGCAACATTGGAAGACTTCGGGACCGATGGATCGCCAAAGCGACTCCCGTACAGGAAGTTGCATAATGTATGAATGAACAAATGAACGAATAAGTGAATGAATGAATCAAGGAATGAATGAAAGAATACGTGAATGAATCAACGAACGAACGAACAAGTGGACGAAAGAAAAGAAAGAATGAATAAAAGATAAGAAAGAAAGGAATGGTTAGCGACAGGTATGACGGAGACGTGCAACATGGCTCGCTACCCGTGCTGCACGGACGACGCCGCCAACCTGGTCGGTAACGCATTATGGCTCACAGACAGCCTATGGCTCAGAGACAGCCGTTAAGTTAAAATGACAAGACAATACGAAATGGTCGCGGACAACCCACTCGTATACGAGAGGAAGAGAAGAAATAAGGGATTCCAAGGCAACGATCGGAGACATCATGGCCGGCCTAGGCGGAATCATGGCTTACGGTGCCGGCTTGGGTGCGGGCTTGGCCACCCAAAAGACATAAGGCCGAATATTTCAAGAGACTATCAAGGTGTACCAGCCAGGACGCTATGATAGGTGAGAATACCAAAGGAGAACATGTCTAAAATGGCTTGTGATGCCAGCGACCGGTGCATATAGATTAAGTGGGCTTGCTGGTGGCAATCTACGTGCAAGTCCTTGTATTGAAACAAAGTAGTCTAAGTTAACTAAACAATTGAATAGTTAAGTGAGCATGGACGTTGTAACAAAACTTTTCGAGCGTAACACAACTGACCGGTTGAATAGGTAGGAATATCCGAGGAAGAATGATCATCGGAACGAGGCGTGGACATAACGTATCTTCGTAAGCGAGAACACGTCGTAGAATCTGAGATAGGGACACGCCCTTGACACTGAATGTTCACATAAATTACGTTAAGTTGTTATATATGAATTGTTGACTAACTTGGTTTACTTTGGACAGGGAAGACCGGACGGTAAGTATGGGTAAGTCGTGCATGTATTTCCATGCAAACACTTGGAATCGGTAACACGAGATAGGTTATGAAATATGCCATGAAACTGATCCTAAGGCAAGATTAGAAAGACAATGAATGATAGACGGTGTCACGCCCCGCTCCCTTAGGAGCGATCGTTCTCGCTAAGGCGTGATGCCGTACGAGCCTAGATTGCGCTCGTGCAAGGCAGTTTCATAACGGCCGATTACATCGGCGGTGACGGGATCGTCGCACAGAAGTCCCAAGCAGAAATATTGAAACATGCAGCGGAAATTTAGAACAAGCGCACATGAACACAAGTCATTCAAAAGAAGCTCTTTATTGATATTGAATACAAGATTACATTTGTGGGCGCAAGGCCAAATTACAAGTCTCTCGTGCTCACTTTTCTCTCATTTACAAGTCACTCTGCTCTCTCTCATCTATCAATACATGTCTCGAGCCAGCGGATGCTTCGGAAGGCGACGTCCATACATTATGTTCCGTATAAGTCTTGACTCCATACGACCGCACGCTTCGAATCACCAAGGAACTCCGTGCCTCGACGCATCCAAGCAAGCTCCGTGCCACGAGCTTCTACCTGTGCCTGCACATGAAAACTATGTGGGTGTCAGTACTCAACTGTACTGGTGGAATGAGCTCCTCGCACACCCATACAAAACCAACAAGTTTGACTTGCTTTGTGCAACATAGTCCCTTTAGATTGTCTTTCTAATCTTGTCTTAGGATCAGTTTTAGGACCGACGCCTTGGCCTATTCTGTGTCGCTAGACCATCTCGTGCTCGCAATATCAACGTTTGCCCATACCTTGCCTCTAGACCATTTTCGTGCCAACAACGTTAACCTATCAAGTCGTGTTTGCCTTTAGGCCCAAAATCATAGACGCAACTACACGATGAGACTCCATTTCCGTGTGACCGTGCTACCTCCTTCATTGTGTCGTGCCTCGCCACTCAATGTGACTTAACCATGTCGCCGCCTCGCGGCCCTTGCTATTTTTATCACCAACTGACCCAATCAAGACTTCTGAACTTATGTCGACCCACTTTGCCTTGCGGCGGTTCCTGACTTAAACTCCAGACAACTCAGATCCAACAAATACAACTTATATGCCAAGACTTACGACTCGACGCCACACCCCGTGTCGAAGCACATCGCCTATGTTGAAGCCACATCTTAGGCCCCAAGCATCATGTTCTAACTTGTATACACCTTCGACTCGACTCAATTCCAAAGGCATACGCGCAGATAGCCGCCATTTTGCCGACATCTATATGAACACGGGTCACTGGCATCACAAGCCATCCTGAACTTATAGCTGGCGTATATGATGGTCCGGTCACCGCAAGTAGCTAGTCCCGATGAGCGTCCACCGAATACCTGTTGCCCTACCCGGTACAGCTATACCTGTTTCCTCCTAGGCCGGATTCGGTCATGTGGCCACAGGTTGTCGATCCGAGGAAACCCTTTTTTCCTTGTACAAGTTGTCCTTGACCATACAAGACTCGACTCAAACTGACATCTCATATAGTCATTCAACTTCCAATGTTACCATCTCTTTTCAAAACTAAGATCAAGACTTCTATCCTTAAGACCCCTCGACGACCCACGGTCGCGAGCATTCTTTCCTTAAGACCCCTCGACGATCCACGGTCGCGAGCATTCTTTCCTTGTTACCCCATCATTTGGTTCAACTCATGAACGCCTATTTGATAGTCCTTTCTCAAAACTCACTTTGGATCAATTGTGGCCCTTGCCTTAAACACTAAGTTCGTGCATCGTGCCTTAAGCCAATCGTGCTCTACGCGACACTCCTGCCCAAGTCGACGGGCCTTCAGATCGTGGGACTACTTAACTTTAACAAACCACAGAAGAGCGGGACGGTACTTGTAATGTCTTAGGTCGACCGTCATAACTTTCCCTAACTTAACTTCGCAACAACTTAACGAGCACAGGCTGTGTCAAGCTTTGCCTTAACGGATCGTGCCATGCATGCATCCAACTAGAACGACCAAGTCACTCGGGTGCCTAGACTTAGGTCACAAGCCGCTCAACGTGACTTAACTTATGGCAAGCCAAGGCTATGCCAAGCCTTGGACGACGGGACCGTGCATGCTTTATGAAGCATTCATGCGGGCGACGCCTATGACTTAGGCTACGATCATAACTTTGTCTACTCAACCAACTTTCCTTCTCCCAAGCCATGGGACGAAGGATCGAGTGTCATTTTCAAAGCACGCCGTGCACCAACTCTAAGCCGACCGTTGGACCTTTCCATATTCTAACTCAATTCGATCCGTCGGGATTATTCCCTTTAGCTATGTGAATTCGTCTCTTTTATTATCAAGCCTACTTGTGCAAGTTGAAAACATGCAATTTATTATGTGAAGGCTAAGATGAGGCAAGTTCACCGAAACTATCCCTCCTGAGCGAGCGGTCGCCTCGACCGAGCGATGTCTCCAAGTAGCCGTTGCAAGGCTAGGTCCGAACGCCGTCGACGTTCTGATTCCTCCGATTGACTGAGCGGAACGGGGTACTACATACGGTGCACAAAAGTAAATAGAACGTGTTTGGTAATGATAGCATTGTGGGCGAGCTAGCCTTCCCACCAGTGCATAACAATGTACTGATAACCCCATAGTTTGCTTGCAGGATGCAGGAGACGTCGTCGGGTGCGGAGCTTTCCTCGAACGTGCTAAGGCGCGGAGCTAACTCTGGAGCCTTGGAGCGTTGCAAGGAGTTGATGCACCATATACATGACATAATGTATCGGAACATCGCCATGAATCGTTCCATATTTTAAGCCACTTGGCACGTCTTTTATGTTTCAGAGAGAGAGAGAGAGAGAGCTTGAGAGACTTGTAAACTCGGCCTAGCGCCGCTTGTAAACTTCTTGAAAATCAAAAAAGGGTTTGAATTCGCTTCAACTTGTGTTCATTTACTTTTCGCTGCAAATGGGGACACTCTGCGCGACTCTGTGGCCTAGCTCAATTCGACCGTTTCTGGACTTGGCCTTGCACGAGAGCAACTTAGTCTCATGCGGCATCACGCCTTAGCGAGGACGATCGCTCCTATGGGAGCGGGGCATGACACACAAACTCCGCAAGCGGCAAATGCGTATTCCAACTAGTCTTTAGATCGATCGCACACAGACGCAATATACCCTCTAATATTTGATTTGTCCTCTTCGTCTAACCGTCTGTCTGGGGGTGGTATGCAGAACTAAAATTTAATTTGGTCCCTATCGCCACTTGCAGGCTCGTCCAAAAATGCGATAGGAATCGCCCGTCTCTGTCCGAAATTATTGAGGTCGGTACCCCGTGCAGTCGAACAATCTCGTCGATATAGATTTATGCTAACCGATCAACGCTCCATCCTACTTTAATTGCGATGAAGTGAGCCGACTTGGTCAATCTGTCAATAATGACCAAAATCGCATAATTCCCCTGGGACGTCTTCGAAAATCCTACAATGAAATCCATCGAGATGTTGTCCCACTTCAACTCGAGAATGGCGAGGTTCTGCAGCTCTCCGCCTGGCCTTCGGTGTTCTGCCTTCACTTGCTGACACGCCATGTACTGCGATACGAAAGTAGCCACGTCTTTCTTCATGTCATGCCACCAAAAGTTTGTTTGCAAGTCCTTGTACATCTTGGTGCTTCCAGGATGTAATGAGTACTTCGCATAATGTGCCTCCGTCAAAACAATTTCTGAGTTCGGTAGTTTCATGAAGGCAGAGCCTTCCTTTTAGTCGCATTGTCCTGTCTCCGCCTTTCGTAAAGTCAGTCGCCCTTTCTGTTGAAATCAGCTCACGCATCTTCTTCAGGAATGAATCGTCTTTCTGTGTGGGCTTTATTTTGCTAAGCAGACTCGACTCTAGCTTCAACTGAGCTAGGTGCAGGTGTCGATACTCAATTCTGAGTTCGATACCCATCGCTTCAAGGTCGAGCCAATGTCGTTGCCGTAAGTTGAGTTCTCGTTGCATAAACAAGTATTTCAGGCTTTTATGATCTATATAGATTATATAAGCCACACCATAGAGGTAGTGCCGCCAGAGTTTCAATGCAAACATGATCATCTCCAATTCTAGGTCATACGTCAAATAGTTTTTCTCGTGCTGCTTCAACTGTCGTGAAGCGTAGGAGGTGACTTTTTCTGCATGAATACGCACCCGAGGCCAGTTTCCGATGCGTCGCTGAATATCTGAAAGCCTTCTAGACCATCTGGAAGTGCAAGGATTGGAGCTGAGATGAGCCGTTGCTTCAACTCTTGAAAGTTGGATTCACAGTCGTCACTACATTCAAATACTACTCCCTTCTGGGTGAGACAAGTCAGAGGCAAAGCTAGTTTTGAAAAGCTCCAAACGAATCTTCGATAGTAGCCTGCTAAGCCCAAGAAACTCTGAATATCGCTAGCCGAGGTAGGTCGTTTCCAATCTACCACCGCTTCAATCTTCTTTGGGTCCACCGTGACGCCTTCGGCAGAGATTACATGTCCGAGGAATGTCACACTACTCATCCAGAACTCGCATTTACTCCGCTTGGCATATAGTTTGTTTTCACGCAGAGTCTACAATGCCGTCTCCAAGTGTTCTGCATGCTCTTCTCGATTCTTTGAGTAGATAAGGATATCATCGAGGAAAACGACTACAAATTTATCAATTTGGGGTCGGAAGACTTGGTTCATCAGATTCATGAAAGAGGATGGGGCATTCGTCAAACCGAACGGCATGACTAGGAATTCATAATGACCATAATGAGTGCGGAAGACAGACTTCGATACATCATCGGACTTGATCTTCAACTGATGATAGCCTGAACGAAGATCAATTTTTGAAAATATTGACGCGCCTTGTAGTTGGTCAAACAAGTCGTCGATTCATGGTAAGGGATACTTGTTCTGCACGGTCGCCTTGTTGAGTTCACGATAGTCGATGCATAGCCGCATCGATCCATCCTTCTTTTTTACAAACAGTACGGGAGCTCCCCACGGAGAGATGCTAGGGCAAATAAATATGTGGTCTAACAACTCTTGTAATTGCACATTCAGCTCCTTTAGTTCTGGTGGAGCCATTCGGTAAGGCGCTTTTGATATCGGCCATATATCCGGAAAGGTGTTGATGCTGAATTCTATTTCTCGATCTGGCAGCATCCCGGGCATCTCGTTAGGGAAAACATTGGGGAAATATGTCACAACATCAGTCTGCATCGTGTCTGCAATATCCTTTCTCGTATCTCAAACTGATACCAAGTATCCCGTACAGCCGGAACACAACATACGCCTCGTCGAGATTGTTGATACCATCATTGTCGTCTTCGAGACCGTACCGCATGAATATGAGAACTCTGTCTTGCCAGGAAGATGAAACACCACTCTCTTCTCCGTACACTCGATTGTTGCATGACAAGCGCCCAACCAATCCATGCCCAGGATTATGTCGTACTCTTTGAGGTCTAATACGACGGCTTCGAAGGATAGATTTTTTCTTCCGATGCAAATGTGGCCCTTCTTACAAATAAAGTTCACAGGCATATCGACTCCCGATGGAGTGCTAACGCTATTGTTCATATCTTAGTGATTGTATGGTTATTTTATTTTCTTTCACATAATCAGCAGATATAAAACGATACGTTGCACCCGAATCGAATAGAACCCGAGCAGGTATTTTTTGTGTAGTAATATACCTGTTACAACAGTATCGGATGCGAATGTCTCGTCCCAAGTTAATGCATAAACTCGGCCTTGAGCTCCATGGCGTTGATTCTGCGGATTCACGGGCACCGCATTTGCGCCTTATAGTGTATGCGCTTTATATTAATTCGGAATGTTCCTTTGTGGATTGTGTTGATTCAAAATATTTCTCGGACAATGTGTATCTATATGGCCTACCTCGCCACACTTGTAGCAAGATCTCGTGACGCAATCGGTTGTTCAGTGCCCGCGCCTACTGTATCTGTTACAGTGTTGTCCGCCATGGCCTCTGTTATCAAATATGTTCGGACGTTTTGATACTTCCCATCCCCCGGCGTCGTTAGGACGCTTGTTGAAGTTGTTACGGATGACAGGCACGACTCTTTGCGACATACCGCCAAAGATACGCTCACTATTGAGAGCGACATCATAGGATTCGCAGTAGGTTCGACACCTTTGATTCATGACATCCCTTCGCAGTTCGTCATTTAGGCCTTGTTGAAAACGTTCGCACCAAGCTTCCTTGTTGGGTAGAAAGGCAGCGACAAACTTCGCGAGTTTTGAGAAGTTCGAGTCATAATCATCAACAGCATATTCCCCTGTCGTAACATCATGAACTCGTCTTCGTTTTGACGACGGACGACGCGAGAAACGTACTGCTCAAGAAATGCTTACTTGAACATTTTCCAGAAAATCGTGGTGTCAGTATCGGCTCCGTAGATTTCCTGCTTCTTAGCTGCCCACCAGTCGTATGCCCTCAGTTGTAGCTGTAACGTCACACATGTTACCCTCTGGGACCCTTCAATGCTAAGCAGATTAAATAAGTCCTCAATCTCCGCGAGCCACCCCACTATCACATCAGGCTCCTGCTCGGCCTTTGAATTTAGGTGGATTCATCTTGCGGAACTCCTTTGCTTTGAACAAAGAAGAAGAGTTTATCATTTGCGGTTGAGCTTCTTTCTCGACTTCATCTTGAACATCTTCCCTCTTTTCGGATATCACGACCGTTGCTTTGGTATTGCCCACCATCTTGCTTACGATCTGCGTTAGGTCGTCCATTTGCTTCTGCTGCGTACTAAATTGGGCTTTGATTTGAATCTGAAGCTGTTGCTGCTGCAGCTCCATCAACTGTAGAATTTTCTGTATCGTAGCCTCGCTATGGCTAGCACCCTTTGAACTCGACTAACTATCCACGATATTGATTGCTGTGCCGGGATTGTTTTTATTTTTCTTTGTCATTCCTATAAACGAAGTAAACCTGTTAGTATTTTTTAAAATATCTACGGGCTTACCTGTATGGAACTTTTATTTCACGCATCATGTCGACAAGCATTCAATCGAGCAATCGCAACGAACATTCCAACAATGAAACAGTTTTCGAAAATCCGAGGAAACATAACTGTGCTCTGATACCAATTTGTCACGCCCCGAGTCGACAAACCGTTCATCCCCGGTAGTATTATGCCGAATCGATCGTCCTCGCTAAGGCGTGATGCCGTACGAGTCTGGAATTGCACTCGTACAAGGCAAAAACGTTACATTTGATCACTATATTGAAACCCCAAGTTGAAACTTTATAAATCACATCAGAATTGAACACACAGTTTAGGAAGATAGAAATATGCTTTTCATTCATAGCTTGCAAGAAGTGCAAGTCGTAATTACATTGGATGTCGTTGCGTCTACATTGATTGAAACAAAAACTCGACAAGCTGCCTGAACTAATACTTGTCGTTCCATACATTCGCCCCTTTATACATAAGCTTTCGATGAATTGGCTTCAAAATACTTCAGAATATGAAGAGCTTTAAAATGCCTCTCCGTACTTCAACTTCAGTTTAGAGCTTCCGCCGCACCTGAGGAGTTGGGGAGGGGGTTAGCACACTTGCTAAGTGGACGAGACGAACCCACTCGTCTAAACCGCCTCTGATTGTTAAGGTAGGCATGCTTTAGAGTTTTCTTTCTATTTAGAACTAAATGAATTCAGTTCATATCGATAGCCATCTTTGAAGTAATAAAGCATACAGTAAAACATAACGATTTATCACAGTTCTTACCATGGCCGTGCTCGTCCCTGCATAAAAATAGAGATAATACTTACTACATGCATAAGACAATAGGTGAGCATGCTACTATCTTATATGTGCGGTCACTGGTGTTACACACCACTTGGGACTATCTCAACGACATTTCGGCCCGTTCAGTCTAGGTTCCAAGCCTGACTGACGGTCCCGCAATGCATCAGTGCCGAAGCACGATTATTCATTCTCCCTAGGTCGATTCAATATCGATGCCCCGGATACCGATTCGAGAAAAATCAAACTTGTGCACAAGCTGTCCATGACCATGCCAATGCGTGAACAGTTTAATATAAGCAAACAGATTTGTATAGCGCGGACAATATCGAACGGTATTATCATTTCTCCCAACTCATGCAACGATTCATTTTTCCCAAAGTCGTACTCCCAATTTAGCGTCCCGTAGGCACCAAATTGCCCGAGGCATCATATGCCACGATCGACGTTTCATATTATTTTACAACACATGAAATGGTCTTTCTTTTTACTAGAACCTTAAACTTTCTCGTTTTGGTGCGAAACTTATATTTTCAGAGTAGATTACTCTAAATCGATACATTTTTTCCGAGTTCTTGATCTTAGTGGATTGGCATGCATTTAACTTGGCATCGTCGTTTTGAATAAGTTCGAGGCAAAGCAATTTCGTTTGCGGGACAGTAGAAAAGAAGGGGCCGAATCACCCATAAAGTACTTTGATCGTGCCGACCGTCGAAGCGCTTCGCAACGTTCAAGCTTTAGTTACGCGAGCTCCTACAATGGCACCAACACTTAGTTAGAATTCCTTCTTTATTCCTTTGCTTCAAAATTCGTAGATTGCATTCAGAAAACGACGCGAAAGCACTTTCATCAAAACCAAGCGGCAAAAGCTCCAAGAAAACCATACATCAGTCTGGTCTCGTCGAAGGAACTCTTATATAGAGCTCACTCATCGAGACGCAGCCTGCTGCATCTAGGACTTATTCCAACAGAAGTCGTTCCATTAGTTGGATCGATTCTCGTAACATTTGTCCAAATCAATTTGATCAATGCCGCAAGGTGTTATCGTTTACCAAGCTCAGCGATCGAGTTATATGACCATCTAAGTTCCCGACCGATCTGACTCGGCGCAAGCATAGAGTCCGCCGCCTATCGGAAGCGGGACACTACATCGAACACCACCACCGCTCCCCCGTCGCCCCCCTCCCCCGCTCCGCTCTGCCCCGCCCCGCAACGCCACCACCGCTTCCCCTCCCCCCTCCCCCAACACCACCACCGCTTCTTCCCCCTCCCCCGCATCCCGCCCCGCTCCGTCCCCTCCACCCCTCCCCGCTCCCGCTCCCGCTCAGCAGCAGCAACAACAACAACAACAACGGCGAGCGGCGAGGGGGGGAGGAGGTGGAGGGGGCGCGGGGGTGGGGCGGGGAGGGGGTGGGCGGCAGCGGGCGAGGGCATGTGCCCAACGGGGTGTCTTGGAAGGGGGGTCGCGGGGAAGAAGAGGACATTTTCGTCCAAAAAAAAGGGTCAAAGGAGTTGACCGTTAACGAAGGATGGAGACCGTCAAAAGTGGGGGGTGTCTTGCGTTATAGTAAAGCAGTGGAGTGCACCTTGAATTTGGATAAAGCAAGTGGGGTGCGACTCAAAATTTCTCAAATAAAATCCAAAAGGACTTCACACTAGTTTTCTACTTTCTCTATGTTGCTTTTGGTTGACAAATGTTGACAAACAGAGGAACTTTTGAGAATTCTATTCTTTTGGCGGAAATGTTCAACTAAAGCATTAACTTTGCAAGAAATTGCACAAGGAGAATTTGTTTTGTAAAAATAAGTGAGAAAAAAAAATGTAAACACCCTTAGTAAGGATGTTTGTTTTAGCTGATTCTCTCCTATCCACTCTTAGCAGCCTCTAATACTACATTTCGACGTACACACTTAGTATAATGTGATAAAAACGTCAGTGTTAAGGGCGTTTCTTAAAAAAAAACTTTTTTAACTTTTTTTTAAAACAAAAGGAAAACAAAAAGAAATTAAACACCCTTGTTAATGGCATTTTTTGGTCAGCTTGTACCAAAACGTCCTTAGTAAGGATATTTTTGATATTTTTTAAGAAGAAAAATAAAATAAAATAAAACACGAAAAACTTCCTTAATAAGGACATTTTGTCCAAAACATCTTTTAAGGACGTTTTAATGATTTTTTTTACAAAAAATAAAAAACAATAAAACACTGAAAACGTTCTTAGAACGTCCTTACTAAGGACATTTTCTTCACATGTTGCTGCGAATACATCTTTAGTAAACCCTTTTTCTTGAAATCTGCTGCAAATGCACGCTTAATAAGGACGGTTTTTGCATTGACCGTCCTTACTAGTGATGTTTTTCGTTCTCTTGCTTTTTCAAGCTATGTTTATTGGATTTAATTGTATTTTGGGGAACTGAAATGTTAAATCAACTAAAACGTCTTTACTATATACGTTTGGTTTTTTTATTAGCACCTTGGCAAAAAAATTTATCCAAAATTATATATATATTTTTATAAAATTATAAATTCCCACGAAGTGAATTTCATGCAACATTGAGTGTCCACTGTTCCATGCACATCATTGAAACAATTGTAGTACACTAATAGGGGCTTTTACTTAGGTACTATGCTAGAAGAAGAAATTTGATCTCCCACATGACAGTGGTAAAGTCTTGCCCTCCTCCTTCAAAAGACAGCAAGCAGCATGACAGTTCAAGAGTGATGTATTGCGTTGCTATTCGAGGATAATAAGACCTGGCCACTGCCAGGATGGACCACTTAATAATTTCTCTTGCTTTGCCTGCTCGCCATTCACTGCATAGAAACAGTTGGGGGGTACACTGGTAGTGACTGCCGACTGGCTATATATGCTTGCTTTGCCAGCTCGCTACCTAGTACTTTTTCCATCATTATATTCTAAGGCTTCTACAAATTAAGAAAAATTAATCTTTACACAAAACTTCGCTCTAACCTACTTACATCAGTCCTTGTTGCGCGCATATTGGTGGTGGTTTCCTTTAGGGCTAATTAGTGTTTAGATCCTGGATTTTATCCTATTTTAGAGTTTAGGTCCTGACTTATCCAATTAGAAAGTTCGAACTCTTAATTTTATTTGTTTTGTTTCTTTTTTCAATTATATCCTCCCTCTTAGGGGTGTGTATATTTGGACCAAACCGAACAAATCGAATCAAACCAAACGAAATCGGTCGATTTTTAACCAAACTTATGGTCTGATCGAATTGGTTCGACTTGACGATTTAAAAAGCCGTCTGATTTGGTTCGGTTCACGGTTTGGTCATTCCAAAAACTGCTTAAACCGAACCAAATCGAACATAGTAAAAACCTAAAGTTAAGTTTATATTCGGTCCAGCTTATCCATCTCATGCATAGTTTGTTTATTTTTCATCTTCAATTTATAGATCTATTAGGATTAGGATTTATTTTTTAGAATTATTTTGGATTTGTGGAAGAAATTTATTAAGTAAGTAATTTATTTAGAAGATTATTCTCCACCTTGGTATCTCGTACAAACATGATATTGTTAGGATTTATTTTTGTGCGAATTTACTTTGCGAAACACTTTTATATACTTGAAATTTTTTGTCTGATCAAAATCGATCAACCAAACCAATCTAAACCGAACCAAGTCGGTCGGTTTCAAAATCAAATCGGCCAATTGGTTAGTTTGGTTCGGCTGTAATTATTTTCAAACCGATTAACTTCGGTTGGTTTGGTTCGGCCGTAATTATTTTTAAACCGATTAACTTCGGTTTCAAAACCGAATCGGCCGATTGATTGGTTTGGTTCGGCTGTAATTATTTTCAAACCGACCGATGCACACCCCTACTCCCTCTCATGGCTGACAATTAAACTTCTTTTTATAGTCTAGAGAGGGTATAATAGGAAAAAAGAAACTAAAATTAAAAGTCAAGTGTCCAAACTTTTTAATTGGACAAGTCAAGGTCTAAATTCTAAGCTTGTATAAAATCCAGAGTCTAAACTCCAATTAGCCCTTTCTTTAGGTTGGATAGTGATTTACCAACTATCTTTTTTTTTTTTATGGTGTCCGACATCATGCTCTAAATTTTTTGTACACACTATATTCAGTATAATGTATGTCTTTTGGATTTACTGTCTTCCAACTTCTACCATAAATGAAAAGAATAATACGTTTATCGTGACTCGATCAATTGATATTTCATCACATAATCAGAATTTTTATGCTTCTTTTTACTGACCACAAGGATCAATCGGATTCTGACGATTCACCAACTGTCTTCACTAAAATCTTAATGCCATGTCTTACATTTAGTTTGGGGTGATGTTTGTGTGTGTACGATTCACCAACTGTCTTCACTGAATTCTTAATGCCATGTCTTACATTTGGTTTGGGGTGATATGTAGGGGTGAGCATTATTCGGTTTTGAACCGAAAATTGAACCGATCCGAATAAGGGATTCGGTTCGGTTTTAAAAAAATTCGGTTCGATTTCGATTTTGAAAATACTAAAAAAAAATTATTTGGTTTCGGTTTCGGTTTTGGGTTTCGGTTTCGATCCAAAACCGAAAATCGAATAAGAAAGTTTAGTTTATATATTAACCCAAAAAAAACACAAATAAACCCAAAAATCGAATAAACCGAAAATCGAACCGATTTAATTCGGTTCGGTTCGGATCGATTCGGTTATTGACCAATCCGGTTCGATTTCGATTTTGCTTATTCGATTTTGGTCCAATTCGATTTCGGTTATTCGGTTCGGTTGGTACCGAATAAACCGAATACTCACCCCTAGTGATATGTGTCAGTGTGTGCGTGCGCACCCGCATTAGTTACTTATCATACTATATCAATCAGTTTGGCATAGTTTGAACAAAATAAAAAAGCTAATTTCTACTTAACAACCTTCAACAATAGTGCTTTTGCACACTAATCATTAATATTACGAGCAAAACCTCGTACCGTACAATTTTTCTTTTACAAGAGGGTATGCCGATTGTCGTGTGAAAGCAGGGCTGTCTTGGGGGTTATGGCCTTATGGGATCCGATACGAACTTTCAAAATGGAACCTCTGTACACATAAATAACATAAAAAATAAATAAAACAAAAATAAAACAAAAGTAAATTAAAAAAAAACTTTCATCACCAAAAATTAAACTAAAGACCTCATGTATGCAAGCTTAACAAAGTAACCATTACACCATAGTTGTTTTGTGCTAAGCGGGGCCATGAAATATATTAGTTCTATTTTACATACAAAAGTATTAATATATTTATATTTAAACTGAATTTTTGGACCCTCCGAATTCGTGGGTCCTAGATGGTCGTCCTGGCTGTCCTGTGCCGGGACAACCCTTGAAAGGACATGATGATACATGCATGCAGAGACACATGATGTATGTATGGACCATGGACAGATTTTCTACGAAAAATTTGTTAGGTGGAATAGGCTCACCAAGTGGTGGTGAATGGTGAGCCCATCCAATAATATAATAATACCTAAAAAATCAAAAACAAATAAAAAAACTAATTTTTCAAATATTATTAAACATCATCTCAAAAAGAATATTCTTAAAAGATAGGATTAACAGAAATAATAAGATATTATCATGTACTATTATATCATTGAATGGACACATCATTTACTATTGCCACATGATAGTCTGTCCCACTGAATAATTTCTCCTACTGTAGGACTTGAGGAGACGATTATCCTTGAAAATTTTAAAACTACCCTTATAATTTTTTTACATGACTATAGTGAAATAAAATTATTTATAAGCTCGTGATAGCCAAATGCTGATAAAAATAAAGCATCATAACAAAAATGCTAAATTTTAATTTGATATCCTCAACTATTCAAGTTTTTCAACTTGATAATTTAATATTAAACAACTTAATATTTCAACTATAACTGTACAACTTAATATTTTAACTATAACTGTACAACTTAATACCTTAATTGTGTTAACAAAAAATCTAAAATGACAAAAAAAAAATTCTAATTCATGGTCACTTCAAATACCCCCCGGGGGAGGAGGATTGGGAATAATTTGGTCAAAAAAATTATATTTTCGTTGAAACGGAAAAATTAACCTATGACTGATGGAGGGTATTGATTTAAAAATATTTAATAGTTGAGGGTAGTGATTGGTATGATATTAAATTTTAGGGTATCAAATAAAAAAATTGAATACTTGAGATATCAAGTTGAAGTTAACCCTAAATAGAAAAAAAGATGATAGCTTAAAGTATTCAAGTAAAACTTACCCTCCTATTAGTTAAAATTGCTTAATATGAAGTGGTCAAACTATAGAAGTTAATACGCTTGCCAATTGCAATCATATAAGATCTGATAATATAAACCTTTTTGTTGTTAATGTCAACATTCATAGTTAATTTAAAGAGAGAAACTTTGATACAGTAGGGGGTATCAAAGTTTTGATAACCCCTATGTATGACATGTGGACCCTCTCAAAATTTATATGTATATATATATGTGTGCACGTTTTACAAAATAAGAGGAACCCACATATCATACATAAGGGGTATCAAAGTTTTTGATATCCCTTAGGCCTCGTTTGGTTCACGGAAAGGAAATCAATTCCCATGTATTTTTTATGGGGATGGAAAAGTAGAATTCCTATCAAATTTCCTTTCCTATGTTTGGTTTGTGTAGGAAAGGAAAGAAAAAATATATCATTGTTCCAACAATATCCAATGTCAACATAATTATAATGAAGAGTTAATTGGTAAAATATGTAATAAATGAAGGCTACTTTTGTCATAATGTTTGGTAATTAATGTTGGAAAAAGAGGAGGGAAAATGAATCCCATGAGTCATGAGAGGAACCATTTTCCCTCCTATTTTCCTCCATGTCAGAAAAGTGTTTTCCAAATTTGTGGCTACCAAACAAAGGAAAGGAACAAGTTTCCTTTCCAGATTCCTTGAATCCGTGAACCAAACGAGGCCTTACTGTATCAAAATTTTCTCCATGGCATTGTCAAGCACCTAAATGCGCCATGCATGTGGCCAGATCATAAAGAATGCATCATTTGTATCTGGACCATTATCCACTTTACCCGGGGAAAAAGTGGCAAAAGGTTATTGTGTGGTCTGGCCACTATAGCTTGGGTAAAGATCAAAACTAATTATTGTGTTTTTGGCCACACAAGACTATCCGGTTTACTGAACAATGTACATATAATTAATGGATCAACCGAGATAATTAATTGCTGTTGTAAATATAGATAATTTATCATAAGTATTTGGTGTTTATAATCTATGTTCTTTGGTTATTCATAACCTATGTCTTTTGGTATTTTTTCTTTTAATTGTCATTATAATGTTAACCTTCATTGTAAGTCTATATGATGAGACTCTTATCAAGCTGATTGGTACAAGTGAATGGATAAACAATCTTCTCCATTTTTCTATTTTCATCTCTTTACTTTATAATGCGTTATAATTCTCTTAAGAAAAGAAAAGTATTGAAGATAAAAGTCTAATCTTGTATACTTTGATACATGGCATGTTTTAGTAAAATTAAATACAAGTTTGATTTATGTATTTATAGATTGATTAGAACATAAGTTTTCTAGATCTACTTTCTCTTTTAATTTTAAATCTAAACTTGTATTGAACATATTCACATTTTCATTCAAAATAAAAATTTTATGATAATCTATTAGAAATTATGTATAAATCTCATTTGTATATTTGTTATGAACTATGAAATTAATCTAAAATATCTTCATTTTTTCACTTATTTGCAATTAGTTACTTACATTAAATTAGTTTATGTGAATTTGTTATTTGTATTATTTTATTTTATTTATTTGAATTTTACAATGTACTATTTTACATTGTTGTATATGTGAATCGAATTATAAAAAAAGTACCCAAATATATTATTATATAATGATCACATTGTTGTATACATGATACACGTAAGGCATAATATTCTTTGATAGTGTTTTATCACATTTTTGTATATATGATACACAAAAGATATAATATTCTTTGATAGCGTTTCATCACATTGTGACATATATGAAGTTTTGTAATCTTGAAAGCGCCTATCAATTTAAATTAATTTACCTCTAATATAGTTATTTTCTACCATATAGATGTGAGTCGAGTAAAACTTGAATTCAAAGTCCTTGATGTGAGCAGAAACAACTATTTATCATGTCTATTGGATGCTAAGTTGCAATTGCAGTCCAACAAACATGATGGTACTATTAAAAAAAAATCTTTTCAAGCCAAGACCAAGTTTTGATTTTCCCACGACATCATATTGTGATGACCATAATTCGTATTACGTATTTTGGGATACGTGTACGTATCTGACTCGTATTGCATGTCTCCTGGCTTGGTTCGGCTTGTTTGGTTTGGCTTGGTTCGGCTTGGGTTGCTTATTGGTTCATCATGAACCAAGGGGAGAACCCTTACCTACCACCACCATCCCCATTTATTAACCCAACACTCTTTCTCTCTCCTCATTCACTCTTCTTCTTCCTCACCATTACTCTCCACCTACACCCAAGAGCCCTAGGCAAGTGCAACTTGCTTCATGATGGATCTCAAGTTTTATTGTTCCATTCTCTTCTTTACATGATTATAAGCCTCTTTAGAATTTGGAGTTTTTAATTTTATAGATTCTTCTAGATCTACGTTATAACTTGGGGCTTCATGAGTTCATGGAGTTTTTCTTGGTTTTGATCTACTAAAACTTGTTATTTTCGAAAACTAATAGTTCCATGAGCAAGAGCACGAAATTTCGTATGAATTTGGTTTTTGATTCACCTCATTTCGAGTTAAAATGAAGTTTTTATGGACAAAACAAGTTTTTTAAATTTTTCATGTCGGCTGAGTGAAATTTTACGCAGGGAACCCTGAAATTGCGTATTTTACGCTGGATAGCATCCAGAATGTAAGATTTTACGCAGGGAACCCTGAAATTACATATTTTACGCTGGATAGCATCCAGAATGTAAGATTTTACGCAGGAAACCCTAAATTTGCGTATTTTACGCTGGATGGTACCCAGAATGTAAAATTTTACGCTGGAACCCTCCCCTTTTGCGTATTTTACGCAGAATTGAATTTTTGGCGTAAAAAGTGCACATAATGACTGTTTTTGCCTAGTTTAGCTATTTTCTAGCCAGAATTTCGAAAAACTTAAAACATGAAAGTTTTAGATCTTTGTCTTGCCTTTCCGAATATCTCTGGAGCACCTCATTTTGGGTTCGTATGTAGAAGTTATGCCCCGTCTCTCTGAGCCGCATGATTCCTCCACAACTCTTGCATCCTGTTTATATTTGGTTATTGCATATACGCTTATACCATGTTAAATGTTAATTTTAAATATGTTCCATGACATAATGGTGACCAGTTGTGGTGCACTTTTGACAAATGACATGACATGATAGTGGCCCGTCGTGGCGCACTCTTGACAGTGAATTTGACATGATATATATCTCGAATGCTGTTGCGACGGCTAGTGTGACGCCCCAGAACCAGAATACTGGAGAGCGGGGGCGTACATAGCAGCTACGTATATTGAAATGGAATCCACCTCGCTATACGGTCACGGCTGTCTAGATATGAGGGTTTACTACAAGCCAACGGTCTCTTAAGGTCAAGCCTAATGTCTCAATCTCAAGCAAGTGATAAAATTACAAGATGTTAGACCACCAAATATACAATAAAAGGCGTCCCAAATATTACATATTCAGTTGATCATGAAGGTAGTCATACAAAATGTCGAGACTAGCAAGAGTTCAGTCATACATGATCAACCCTAGGATTTGTTAATCATGTTACAGTCCGTAGGCAGACAGTAAGTAAAGATGCATCGAGCTAACAGGTGCTCGTCGGCTAAACGCCTCAAAAGAATAAATTTACAATGTAGTGGGTGAAACAAAATGAAAAACCCACTCGTAGCCCGGGTTCCTTCTAGTCGCCACCATCGGGCTGGAAGTTCGGTAGATCCTCGGGTGCTGCTCCGAAATCTGGCTACACAAAACCAGCTGGGTCAAACCCCAGAAAGAGCAAGTGCCACAAAGGAGGCCACGAAATAAGGACAAAAGCCAGCATATCAGAACATAAAAAATAGAAGAAAAGTACAAGTAATAAAGAGTACAGCAGGACAATAAACGACTAGGGACATGGAACCATTCCGGAAGCCAGATTACAACCCGTAAACTAAACAAGGACCGGGGTTGTAACCCTTCGCCTGAGTAGCACTTCTCTCTACCCATTTATTGTTAAGATAAGTGAAACAATCATGTTCAGGGGTACCAGGTACAGGGACTAGACGAAACTTAGAAAAGGCTGGACACCATCCATTCACAAATGGCCAAGCAATTAGTACGGCTTACTACTTAACTACTAGGGTTATCACAAGCCTAATTACTAACAAGATACAAATGCAAAATTTCCAGTCCCAAGCCCAGCAGACTATCCAGTTATCCTTCTGCGGGTTGAGAGTATGGTTGGGTACATCGCCCAGGAGACGATACACCCTTAGGTGACTTAGAGTGTGCAACACGTAACAGTATGCTGGAAATGTGCCCTACTCATCGGCAGGCTACAAGTTCGTTTAAAAGTGCCCAGATAACGAGATCGTCTGTGACAGGAATTCTCCATGAACTATAGTTTGATCTAGTCATTAGCCTAATCCATATTCAGTGTGAATCCCTGACCGTGGTAACCAGGGAGTCACGTCCTAGACATGATGCAAGACAAGATACGTGGATTGCACAAACCAGCAAGAATGAACACCCACGAAGTCAGAGTTGATTATACGAGTCAAGTTACAAATTACAGGTTACATGTTACAAGTCAGGAGTGCGCCGCCACGGGCCACTATCAAGTTATCTAGTATCAAGATTAATCATGAATTACAGGTTAAAATTTAAGGGCGCACCCCATCGGGTCACCATCAAGAAGATCAGAAAGCAATAGGACCATAAATCACAAATTCACAAAAGTCGTACTAGTCATAAGCAAAACATCGAAAACCGTGCCAGGTCGTGTTGGGTTGAGACAATCGTGTGGTGTGAAACAAGATCTCAAAACTCTAATCCACAAAAGAGAAGCCAAGTCCAAGAAATAAAACCAAACCATCATGGGCAAGTAGATTGCGCAGGGGATCAGATTGCGCAGAGGGGGGATGAACTGCGCAGGGAATGAACCGCGCAGGGGATGGACTGCGCAGGGTCGGGTTACGCTGGGAGCAGGTTGCGCTGAGTCAAGCGCACTGGGGCGAGCTGCGCTAGGGTTGGATTGCGCAGGAGCCGAGCCAAGCTGAGCTGAGAGCGAGCCGCGCAGCAGTCAGGTGCGCTGGGGTCGGCTTGCGCAGGGAATGAGCGGCGCAGCATTCAAGTGCGCGAAGGAGATGAAGGCGCTGGGCTAAGAAGCGCCAGCGCAAGTTAGCCCAGCGCAAAGCGCTGGCCGAGGAGTGCGCAGTTCGCCCATGCGCTAAAGAGCGCAGGCCGAGGTCTTCTTCTCCATCAGGCCGAGAGGAAGACCCCAAGAACCCTAAACTTCAAATCTTCATAACCTTGCCAAAACAAAACCAAATTTGGATTTTCAAAGTTCTAACTTGTGTAAAATTGAATTCTCTTCCACATGGAAGCCTCAAAACAAGGAAAAACCTAAGTTTAATAGATCAAAACAAAGAAAAACCAAAAATGGTTAAAACCTAGATCTAGAAAAAAGGAAGCTCCAAATCACAAAATGTCAAGTTCTAATGTTGTTCACCATGGCCTAATCTAGCTAATGGACAAATAAAATTGGGTTCTTATGTGGTGGCAAGGTGCACTTGCCTATGGTGTTGGTGTTGTGTGGAGGAAGGAAGAAAAAGATGAAGAAATTAATAAAAATTATGAGGAGAGAGAAAGTTAGGTGGGGTTTTAATGAGGGTGGGTTGTGGTGGAATGAGGGTGAAGATTAACTAGGGTGTTCCAATGCATATTAAACCAAACCAAACTAATTTCTTTTCCACAAAATAAAACCAAGCCAGGTCCAAAACCCGTTTTACGAGAAAACCAAAACCCGCAAGTTAAGCCAAAACACAATTACAGGCCAGAATCTGAGAAAATAAAATACAGGTCCAAAATACATATATGCCTAATTAAAATACGTATCCCGAAATACGGACGTTACAACTCTACCCACCTTAAAAGAATTCCGTCCTCGAAATTTAGATCAAGATGCTTAGAGATGTAAGAGCCAGCTATGCTATCCAAAATTAAGCTACACTAAGCAAACAATCGTACAATCATACATGCAAGCAAGGGATGGAAAGCATAAGGCATAAGGAAGACATTATACCTTACGAGTCAAACAAGTCGGGATATCGCGATCGGATGTCGTCCTCACGCTCCCACGTTGACTCACATAGAGAGTGATGACCCCAAGCAACACGGACTAAGTTAATAGTCTTGTTCTTGAGTATCTTCTCTCTCCAGTCCAATATAGACACGGGCCTCTCCTCATACGAAAGGTTGGTACCAACAACCAATTCCGAATGGTCCAGGATATGGCTCGGGTCCGGCATGTATCGTCGTAATTGGGACACATGGAATACATCATGCACCTCACTTAGCGACGGCGGAAGAGCGAGACGATAGGATACATCTCCTACTCGCTCTAGGATATCGAACGGCCCTATATACCTAGGATTAAGCTTTTCCCGTACGCCAAAACGAATGACGTCGCGGTTAGGCGAGATCCTAAGGAATACATGGTCGCCGATAGCAAACTCTAAGGGACGTCGATGAGCATCGGCCCAATGCCGCTGGCGATCTTGGGCCATTCGAAGACGATCTCTGATTCTTCTGACCACTTCAACTGTCTGGGCAATCATTTCTGGACCGAGCATCTGCCTCTCTCCGATGTCGTCCCATGCTAGCGGGGATCTGCACTTCCTTCCATATAAGGCCTCGAAAGGAGCCATCTGAATACTGGCCAGGAAACTATTGTTGTACGAGAATTCCACCAGGTGCAGGTGATCCTCCCATGAACTATCGAAGTCAAGGGTACAAGACCTCAACATATCTTCAAGTGTCTGGATTGTGCGTTCCGATTGGCCATCTGTCTGCGGGTGATAAGCTGAGCTAAACTGAAGGTGAGTTCCCAAACTCTCTTGCAAGCTGCGCCAAAAGTGTGATGTGAATCTTGAATCCCTATCCGAGGTGATACTGACCGGCACCCCATGAAGCCTGACAATCTGCTTGAGGTACATCTCTGCCAACTGGGCCGTAGACTGACCAACTCTGAATGGAAGAAAATGAGCCACCTTCGTGAGCCTGTCAACTATAACCCAAATAGCATCTCTACCAGCTGGGGATCTAAGCAATCCAGTCACAAAATCTATGGTCACATGCTCCCACTTCCATTCTGGAATCGGCAAGGGCTGAAGAAGTCCAGCGGGCCTCTGATGTTCAGCTTTAACCTGCTGGCAAACCAAACACCGAGAGACAAACCGGGCTATCTCCCTCTTCATGCCATTCCACCAGAAATGTTGACGAATATCACGGTACATCTTCGTGCCACCGGGATGAATAGAATACTGTGAACTGTGAGCTTCTGCCATGACCTCCTGTCTAATATCTCCACTGGGTACACAAAGACGAGTGCCGTGCCGAAGTGTACCATCTTCATGAATGCACAACTCTGGCCTTCTTCCTGCCTCACACTCTGCTCTGAGTCACTGAATCTTGGAATCTGTAGATTGCGCCATCCGGATCCTCTCAACTATGCTGGACTGAACCTGTAGACTGGCCAAGATCTGCCAATAATTCTGGTTGCGCCGTTAGGAAATAAATTCCGGCTCTCCGGCTCAACACATCTGCTACAACGTTGGCCTTTCCTGGGTGATACTGCAAGTCCACGTCATAGTCCACCAGTAACTCAAGCCATCTTCTCTGTCGCATGTTAAGGTCCTTCTGGGTGAAAACATACTTCAGGCTCTTGTGATCAGTAAATATCTCTACTCTATCTTCGTACAAGTAGTGCCGCCAAAGCTTAAGTGCAAACACTACTGCTGCCAGTTCCAAGTCGTGGGTCGGGTAATTCTTCTTATGATCACGAAGTTGACGTGATGCATAAGATATTACCTTCCCATGCTGCATCAAGACACACCCCAATCCTCTGCCTGAAGCGTCGCAATAAACCGTGAATCCCCCGGTCCTATCTGGAAGTGTGAGAATGGGAGCCGTTATCAAACCTCGCTTCAACTTCTCAAATGATTCCTGACACTCTGTTGTCCAAGCAAACTGCACATCCTTGCGGGTCAACTGGGTCATCGGCGCCGAAATCCTTACAAAATCTGAAACGAATCGCCGGTAGTAGCCGGCCAATCCAAGGAAGCTGCGAACCCCTGCCACTGAGCTAGGTACTGGCCATGACTCGATAGCCACAATCTTCTGGGGATCCACTTCCACTCCTCCTCGAGTAATAATGTGACCCAAGTACGAAATGCGATCGAGCCAGAACTCGCATTTACTAAACTTGGCGTACAACTGATGCTCTCTAAGCGTCTGAAGTACGATTCTGAGATGCTGCTCATGCTCCGCTTCGCTCTTGCTGTAGACTAGGATATCATCTAGGAACACGATCACGAACTGATCCAAGTAAGGCATAAAAATGCGATTCATGAGGTCCATGAATACGGCCGGCGCATTGGTCGCTCCAAAGGACATAACAAGAAACTCCCAATGCCCATACCCCGATCTAAACGTCGTCTTCGGGATGTCCTGCTCTCTGACTCTGATCTGGTGGTATCCTGACCGCAAGTCTATCTTCGAGAACACTGAAGCCCCTTTGAGTTGATCAAATAAGTCATCTATCCTCGGGAGAGGGTATCTGTTCTTGATTGTCACTGAATTCAAGGTACGATAATCTACACATAACCTGGACGTACCATCCTTCTTTTTCACAAGAAGCATCGGGGCTCCCCAAGGCGATCCACTTGCACGAATGAATCCCTTGGTCCTTAATTCTTCAATCATCTTGTACAAAATCTCCAACTCTGAAGGCGCCATCCTATAGACTCTCTCTGATACTAGTGCCGTCCCGGGGATCAAGTCTATAGTGAACTCAATCTCCCGCTCTGGCGACATCCCTGGAAGTTCCTCTGGGAAGACATCTGAAAACTCTTCAACTATCCTGGGTAACTGCACTGCTGCTACTGCCATCCGTAATACTGGGGAAGATGGCTCCACTGCACCTCTGGAAAATGAGAACTCTGGCTCGCCTGGAATGCTGAAAACAACCCTGCCAACATGGCAGTCTATCCTAGCATACTGGTTTCTCAACCAATCCATGCCTAAGACTACATCATAGTCTGCCATAGGGAACTCTATGAATCTAGCGGGGAACTCTCTACCGCTAACTACGATCCGACACGAGGAAAACACTCGATCTACCCCCACAAGACCATTACCAGTAAGTATATTGAGCCTTACTGATAATGACTCGGGCTCCAATCCTATTCGTGTCGCGAATCGTGCAGACATGAATGAATGCGATGCACCAGAATCAAATAATACCGATGCTGGAGAGGAGTTGACGAGAATAGTACCTGCCACTACCTCACCTAGTGCAACTTCTTCTTACATAGTCATCATCATTGCCTGACCTTGTCCTCTGGCTGCGGGTCCCCTCTGCTGGAAACCTCTCTGTCTGCTCTGCACTTGGGCTTGGGTGTACTGCTGCTGGTTCTGCTGATAAAATGCCTGGGCCTGAGGCAACAATGGCCTCGGGTACTGCTGTTGCTGCATAGGTGCGGGTCCCCTAACCGATGGACTGGTTAGGTTAGAAGAGGACGAACTACCCCTATTCGGGCAGGCTTTTATCTTGTGATCTGCCGCTCCACAAGCCAGGCACAATCCCTGCGCCCTACGACAATCTGCCACTACATGGCCTGGCTTCCCGCAATGAGAACATCCCATTGCGGAAGTCTGCTTCTGCTGTTGCGGGTACGTCAGGGTTGAATGCTGAACCGACGTCACTGAGGCCACCCGCCTCGGAGTTCCAATGGTCAAACTCCTAGCTGCCGGGGATGGAGCTGATGATTGGAGCATCTGACTGTGGGACCGCTTCCTACCTCCGGTCCTATCCTCGATCCTCTGGGAGGTGTACTCGTGCCTCCTAGCTGCTCTCAATACTGCATCGAACGTCTGGTGCTCGAACTGCTCAACTGCCAACAAGATCTCCAAATGCAGCCCCTGCTGGAACCGCTGGGCCCTATCAAACTCGGTCGCCACCAAGGTGGGGGAAAACCTACTGAGTCTAGAAAACTCAGATGCATACCCATCGACCGCTCTGCCTCCTTGCTTCAAGTTGGTAAATCTCGTCTGTAGGTCGTACCGAGCTACAGCATCAAATTACTTCGTCTGAAATCTTTCTCTAAACACCGTCCAAGTAACCGGCGCCGCTAATCCCACGGCCTGCGCCGCCCACCAACTGCGAGCCAAGTCCAGCAACTGTAGGCGTACCACCGCCACCTTCTTGTTCTCAGGTGTCCTAGCTGCTTCCAGAATCACCTCGGTATCCTGAAGCCAAGCGTCCGCGGCAATCGCATCTTCGCTGCCGTCGAAGAATGGAGGGTTCAAGCGCTTGAAGCTGTTGGCCGCGCTGTTCCCTGGATGACCGCCTCTGGTCAAAGCATCTGCCACTACCTGGTGCAAGACGTCTCCTCGACGATCCTGGGAAGCTATCAAGGTCCTGATGAGACCTACCAAGGTGCCATCGTCAGGTTCGGCAGGTCGAACGGGCCGAACTAGGGGCTCTCCTCCGGAAGGTACAACTCTGGAGGCTACTCCGAAATGCTGGGCTTGATCCCCGGGTTGCTGGTCCACGGGAAGTGCTCCACCTTGCTGATCAGCAGGGTCAGGTACAGTGCCGCTGAAGAAGACGACACAGGGAAAACAATAAGGAAGGACCAGGACAAATCTTACGATGCAAGCACATGATCAGGTCAAGATTCTCAGGGATTTGAAGATACAAGCAGAGATCAAGGGCGAATACTGATTGAGACATCTATTCGGTAAACCCTCTCATATCTTGAATGCCTCGACCTGCATGGGCCACCACTTAAACCATGTGACGTCCCAGAACCAGAATACTGGAGAGCGGGGGCGTACATAGCCAGCTACGTATATTGAAATGGAATCCACCTCGCTATACGGTCACGGCTGTCTAGATATGAGGGTTTACTACAAGCCAACGGTCTCTTAAGGTCAAGCCTATTGTCTCAATCTCAAGCAAGTGATATAATTATAAGATGTTAGACCACCAAATATACAATAAAAGGCGTCCCAAATATTACATATTCAGTTGATCATGAAGCTAGTCATACAAAATGTCGAGACTAGCAAGAGTTCAGTCATACATGATCAACCCTAGGATTTGTCAATCATGTTACAGCCCGTAGGCAGACAGTAAGTAAAGATGCATCGAGCTAACAGGTGCTCGTCGGCTAAACGTCTCAAAAGAATAAATTTACAATGTAGTGGGTGAAACAAAATGGAAAATCCACTCGTAGCCCGGGTTCCTTCTAGTCGCCACCATCGGGCTGGAAGTTCGGTAGATCCTCGGGTGCTGCTCCAAAATCTGGCCACACAAAACCAGCTGGGTCAAACCCAAGAAAGAACAAGTGCCACAAAGGAGGCCACGAAATAAGAACAAAAGCCAGCATATCAGAACATAAGAAATAGAAGAAAAGTACAAGTAATAAAGAGTACAGCAGGACAATAAACGACTAGGGACATGAAACCATTCCGGAAGCCAGATTACAACCCGTAAATCAAATAAGGACCGGGGTTGTAACCCTTCGCCTGAGTAGCACTTGTCTCTACCCATTTATTGTTAAGATAAGTGAAACAATCATGTTCAGGGGTACCAGGTACAGGGACTAGACGAGACTTAGACAAGGCTGGACACCATCCATTCACAAACGGCCAAGCAATTAGTACGGTTTACTACTTAACTAACTAGGGTTATCACAAGCCTAATTACTAACAAGATGCAAATGAGAAATTTCCAGTCCCAAGCCCTGCAGACTATCCAGTTATCCTTCTGCGGGTTGAGAGTATGGTTGGGTACATCGCCCAGGAGACGATATACCCTTAGGTGACTTAGAGGGTGCAACACGTAACAATGTGCTGGAAATGTGCCCTACTCATCGGCAGGCTACAAGTCCGTTTAAAAGCTCCCAGATAACGAGATCGCCTGTGACTGAAATTCTCCATGAACTATAGTTTGATCTAGTCATTAGCCTAATCCATATTCAGTGTGAATCCCTGACCGTGGTAACCAGGGAGTCACGTCCTAGACATGATGCAAGACAAGACATGTGGATTGCACAAAGCAGCAGGAATGAACACCCACGGAGTCAGAGTTGATTATACGAGTCAAGTCAAGTTACAAGTTACAGGTTACAAGTTACAAGTCAGGAGTGCGTCGCCACGGGCCACTATCAAGTTATTTAGTATCAAGATTAATCATGAATTACAGGTTAAAATTTAAGGGCGCACCCCATCGGGTCACCATCAAGAAGATCAGAAAGCAATAGGACCATAAATCACAAATTCACAAAAGCCGTACTAGTCATAAGCAAAACACCGAAAACCGTGCCAGGTCGTGTTGGGTTGAGACAGTCGTGTGGTGTGAAACAAGATCTCAAAACTCTAATCCACAAAAGAGAAGCCAAGTCCAAGAAATAAAACCAAACCATCATGGGCAAGTAGATTGCACAGGGGATCAGATTGCGCAGAGGGGGGATGGACTGCGCAGGGGATGAACCGCGCAGGGGATGCACTGCGAGGGGTCAGGTTGCGCTGGGAGCAGGTTGCGCTGAGTCAAGCGCGCTGGGGTGAGCTGCGCTAGGGTTGGATTGCGCAGGAGCTGAGCCGAGCTGAGCTAAGAGCGAGCCGCGCAGCAGTCAGGTGCGCTGGGGTCGGCTTGCGCAGGGGATGAGCGACGCAGCATTCAAGTGCGCCAAGGGGATGAAGGTGCTGGGCTAAGAAGCGCCAGCGCAAGTCAGCCCAGCGCAAAGCGCTGGCCGAGGAGAGCGCAGTTCGGCCATGCGCTAAAGAGCGCAGGCCGAGGTCTTCTTCTCCATCAGGCCGAGAGGAAGACCCCAAGAACCCTAAACTTCAAATCTTCATAACCTTGCCAAAACAAAACCAAATTTGGATTTTCAAAGTTCTAACTTGTGTAAAATTGAATTCTCTTCCACATGGAAGCCTCAAAACAAGGAAAAACCTAAGTTTAATAGATCAAAACAAAGAAAAACTGAAAATGGTTAAAACCTAGATCTAGAAAAATGGAAGCTCCAAATCACAAAATGTGAAGTTCTAATGTTGTTTACCATGGCCTAATCTAGCTAATGGACAAATAAAATTGGGTCCTTATGTGGTGGCAAGGTGCACTTGCCTATGGTGTTGGTGTTGTGTGGAGGAAGGAAGAAGAAGATGAAGAAATTAATAGAAATTATGAGGAGAGAGAAAGTTAGGTAGGGTTTTAATGAGGGTAGGTTGTGGTGGAATGTGGGTAGAGATTAACTAGGGTGTTCCAATGCATATTAAACCAAACCAAACCAATTTCTTTTCCATAAAATAAAACCAAGCCAGGTCCAAAACCCGGTTTACGAGAAAACCAAAATCCGCAAGTTAAGCCAAAACACAATTACAGGCCAGAATCTGAGAAAATAAAATACAGGTCCAAAATACATATATGCCTAATTAAAATACGTATCCCAAAATACGGACGTTGCAGCTAGCATATCATGACAGAATTGAATGACCTGGACACCGTGGGCGATTGCGTTTGTACAAATAAACCAGTACTGTCTTGCATCATGTCTAGGATAGGGATCCCTGAGTACCACGATCAGGGATACCTATACTAATTGACTAAGGCTAATAAACTAGAATAATTCAGTAGACATGAAGAGATTTCCAGCTACAGGTAATCCCGTTATCTGGATGCATTAAGTGGATTTGTAGCCTACCGACGAGTAGGGCACATTTCCAGCACACAGTCACGTGTTGCATTCTTCATAAACAGACATTCGACCTGAATAACCGGATGGTCTGCAGGACTTGTGGCTGTTGGGATAATTTTATTGTATCTTGCTAATAACTAGGCCTATGATAACCCTAGTTAGTTAAAAGTGTCAAGCCGTACTCTCGATTGGTCGTGATTGATTGGATGGAGATTATTCTAGCTTAGTCTTATCCTGATCCTGTGCAAGATTGTGATATGACATGCTTATTGATGCTTGCCTTAACAATAACGATCGGGGGTCTAGTTCTGTTCAGGCGAAGGGTTACAACCCCGGTCCTTATTTGGTTTAAGGGTTGTAACCTGGCTCCCGGAATAGTTCTGTGTCCTCTCTTCATTTAATGTCTTATTGCAACCCCATGCCATGTTCGTCATGTTTTACCTTACCTTAATACCATGATTATTTATACTGGCCTTAGCGATAAAGATCGGGGGTCCAGTTCTGTTCAGGCGAAGGGTTACAACCCCGGTCCTTGTTTAGTTTAAGGGTTGTAACCTGGCTCCCGGAGCAGTTCTGTGTCCCCTCTTCGTTTATTGTCTTCACTGTACCAATAGTATTTGAGACGGGTTTCTATTCAGGTGAAGGGCTGCAACCCCGGTCCTTGTTTGGTTTAAGGGTTGTGACCTGGCTACTTGAATGGTTTCCTCGTACTCAGTTTACTGTTGTATCTCTATTATTATCAGTTCTTTATTTATTACCTTTAATATTCTATTGTGATATGCTGGTTTTAGTTTCTAAGCGAAGCCTCCTTTGTGGCACTTGCTCTTTCTGGGGTCTGACCCAGCTGGTTTTGTGTGGCCAGATATCGGAGCAGCACCAGAGGATCCACCTGTCTTCCAGCCAGATGGTGACCACCAGGCGTAATCCTGGCAACAAGTGAGTTTTTTTTGTCCTCCCACTTTATTGTAAACATTATTCTTTTGAGGCGTTTAGCCGGCGAGCACGTGTTAGCCCATATTGCACCTTTATTTACTGTCCGCCTACAGGCTGTATCATGATTGACAGATCCTAGGGTTGATCATGTATGACTGAACTCTTGCTAGTCTTGGCATTTTGTACGACTAGCTTCATGACCATCCAATATGTAATGTATGGGATGCCTTGCTATTATATATTTGGTGCTCTGACATCTTGTAACTATTATTGATTGCTTGAGATTGAGACAATAGGCTGGTTCATGACCATAGGAGACTGTTGGCTTGTAGTTAAACCCTCATGTATCTAGACAGCCGTGACCATATAGCGAGGTGGGTTGCACTTCAATATGCGTAGCTGGCTATGTACGCCCCCGCTCTCCAGTATTCTGGTTCTGGGGAGTTACATGGTTTAAGTGGTGGCCAATGCAGGCCTTGTAAATCAAGATATGTGAGGGTTTACCGAATAGAAGTCTCAATCAGCACTCGCCCTTGATCTCTGCTTGTATCTTCTGAATTCCTGTAATCTTGACCTGATCACATGCTTGTATCGTTGATCTATCATGGTCCTTCCTTATTATTTCCTATGTCGTGTTCTTCAGCGGCATTGTTCCTGGACCTGCCGATCAGCAAGGCGGAGCACCTTCCGTGGACCAGCAGTAACCCGGAGATCAAGCCCAATATTCAGGAGTAGCCTCCAGAGTCATGCCTACTGGAGGAGAGCCACCAGTTTAGCCCGTCCAGCCTGCAGAGCCTGATGATGGCACTTTGGTGGGTCTCATCAGGTCACTATTAGCCTCCCAGGATCGTCGAGGAGATGCCTTGCACCAGGCGGTGGCAGACGCTTTGACCAGAGGAGGTCATCAGGGTAATAGCGCGGCCAACAGCTTCAAGCGCTTGAACCCTCCCTTCTTCGACGGCAGTGAAGATGCGATCGCTGCAGATGCATGGCTTCAGGACACAGAGGTGATTCTATAAGCAGCCAGGACTCCAGAGAACGAAAAGGTGGCCGTGGTACGCCTACAACTATTGGATCTTGCCCGCAGCGGGTGGGCGGCGTAGGCCGTTAGATTAGTGGCCCCTATTGTCTGGGCAGTATTCAGGGAGAGATTCCAGACCAAGTATTTTGATGCTATACCTCGGTATGATCTACAGACGAGGTTCACCAATCTGAAGCAGATGGGCAGGACGGTCGATGGATATGAGGTCGAGTTCTCCAGGCTTAGTCGGTTTGCTCCCACCTTGGTAGCGACCGAGTTCGATAGAGCCCAGCGGTTCCAGCAGGGGCTCCACCTAGAGATTTTGTTGGCGGTGGAGCAGTTCGAGCATCAGACCTTTGATGCAGTACTGAGGGCAGCCCGGAGGCATGAATATACCTCCCAGAGGATCGTAGATAGGACCGAAGGTCGGAAGCGATCCCATAGCTAGATGAACCAGTCGTCAGCCCCAGCCCCGGCAGCCAGGACTTTGACCATTGGAGCTCCGAGGCGGGTGGCCTCAGTGACGTCGGTTCAGTATTCCACCCCGACGCACCCTCAGTAGCAGAAGCAGAAGCAGTCTTCCGCAGTAGGATCTTTACAATGCGGGAAGCCAGGGCATGTGGTATCAGAGTGTCGCAGAGCACAGGGTTTGTGCTTGGTTTGTGGTGCCCCGGACCACAGGGTTGGGAACTGCCCGAACAGGGAGAGTTCATCGGCCTTCTCTAGTCCTTCAGTTAGAGGACCAGCACCAGTCCAGCAGCAGCAGTAGCTGCAGTACCCGTTCCCGAGGCTATTGCCAATGTAGGCCCAGGCATTCCAGTAGTAGAGACCGCAGCAGTATGCCCAAGCCCAAGCCCTGATCCAGAGCAGGCAGAGGAATTTTCAGTAGAGGGGACCCGCACCCAGAGGGCATGGTCAAGTACTGGCCTTGACCATGGGAGAGGAAGGAATAGCACCCGGTGAGGTAGTGGCAGGTACTATTCTCGTCAACACCTTTCCAGCTTCAGTATTATTTGATTCTGGTGCCTCGCATTCATTTATGTCTGTACGATTCGCGACAGGGATAGGACTGGAGCCCGAGTCATTATCAGTAAGGCTCAATATACTTACTGGTAACGGTCTTGTGGGAGTAGATAGAGTGTTTTTCTCGTGTCGGGTCGTAGTTAGCGGTAGAGAGTTTTCTGCTAGGTTGATAGAATTCCCGATAGCCAATTATGATGTGGTCTTAGGGATGGATTGGTTGAAGGACCAGTATGTCAGGATAGATTGCCATATTGGCAGGATTGTTTTTAGCATACCAGGTGTAGGTCCTAAAAAATCAAGTTGCACCCATCAACAAAGTCATGAAAATCAAGAAAAACAGCTTTCAAATGAACTGCGCAGACATCAGATTGCGCATCATCCAGATGGCGCAGAGTAGACTGCGCACACTTTCAAGTGCGCAAGCTGACGTGGCCATATCATCATTACCTGACAAAATCAAATCTTCTGACAACTGACAGCACAAAGAACGAGGAGACTGTTCGTTTATTGCGCTGCACAGTGCTCGAGGACAGCTGTACATGCAGCGCAATCTATTTACAGCACAATCCAGTCCAGCGCGGTCCATCCCAGCGCAATCTAAAGTCAGCGCAATACAAAGTCTGCGTACTTCATCATGACAACTGACAATTGTACACGTGACATTCATGCCATCAATTGCTCACTACGTGGCAACCGTCTGTGCACGATCATGCGCATTTCAATCAAATGATGCCATGTGTCCAAGACAGTTGGCCCACGATCAGACAACTGCCTGCGCAGTCTATTGCTGCGCAATCCAGTTCCTACGCAATCCAACTTGCGCCATCCAGAATAACTAAAAAGTGGTTATTTCTAGAACTCTATAAATAGAGTTTCAAGTCTTCATTTCAGAGGATCATAGACACACAGAGATCAGACATAAAAGTTCAGAGAGTTCAGGAGTTCTTGCCCAAGTGCTGCTGCATTCTTCCGAGGCTTTTGCCTTCAAATTCAGAGGCTACCGTCTTCAAAGTTCACATCGTCCAAGGGATAAAGCAATCGTCTTCTAGATTGGATTCCTACAGTTGTACTTTTCCAGAATTCTTGTAATCTTTACAAAGTTTGTTGAAATAAAGTTCATACTTTTGTTTTTGCAAACAAAATGGTGACTCTGCTGGGAACGACTTTCTCCTCCGACGAGGAAGTGACAACTCTATGTGACGTTGCGTCTATCGAAAAGACACAGAAGACGCTGGTTGTGAAGGTCAACCAGACAGCCTATGAAGCCATGATCAACTCCAGGACCACTCCTCGTACTGCGACAACTTCTGCCACGAGCAAAGTGCGCCCAGTGTGGGTCCCTAAGACTGCTGCGCAGTCTGTTGATTCTGTGCCTAAGACTGCTGCGCAGTCTAAGGTCTCTGCCACCAAGACTGTTGCGCAGTCTAAAGTCTCTGCTGTTGCACAATTTCCTCTGCCACGCATGTGCAATCTACTGTTGCCAGTGCACAAACTACGTCATATGCTGCTCTGTCAAAGTGTAAGACTCCTGTTCCTTTGGAGCAGTTGGCTGCCACTCTGCCTGCACAGTCCACTACTCCAGCAATCAGAGTGCAACTCAAGCACTCTGGCAACAAGACTCTGGATGCGCAAACCACTGTGGTTCGGGCCAGAAGAACTTCTGTCAGAACTCCTCATGCGCAATCTGCCAGTGCGCCATCAAACCATGCGCAAATTGTGTCTGCGCAATCCAAGAAAGACAGCCCTTTGGCTAATCTCTCCTCTTCTCACAACAAGAAGAAAAGCTCTGCTCCTCTCAAACACCCTGTTGCTCCTGCGCAATCTACTGGGGGTAGTCTTTTGGCTATTCCTCCTTCTCTCTAGAACAAAGGAAAAGGCCCTTTGATCTTTTCTCAAACTTTCTCGTCCCATGACTTGGAAGACAACAGAGGGAAACGCTATTTAGCTAACCCTTCTTTCCAAAACAAAGAAAAAGGCCCTTTGGTCTTTTCTCAGTCTTCTTCAGTTTTTACCGTAGAAGATCAAACTGAACGTGCTCCGACACCAGTCAGTACAAGAACCCTTTCTCACAAGGATTCTTCTTCTCTCCTTGTCAAAGGGAAGTGTACTGATCAGAGAGGTATTCTGCCTACTCTAGTAGCAGAGTTCCAATATCTCCCAACTCTTCAGATCTCCCGATCAAGACAGGGAAAATTGTTGGTGTCTCAAACAGAAACCCCTGGGGGTGAGTTTGTTGTCTAAGAACTTATCTCAATCGACCAACTTCGGTAAAACGCAAACAGCCAATGCCGAAGACCAACCAACGTCAGAAGCAAACTTCCAGGATCAAGAATCCGGACACCTATGCCAATGAAGTGAGTACTTCCCTGTACACACAGGGGACAAAACATTTGAAGAACCGAAACCATGTTCCGAATATTGTCAAAGAACATGTCCCTCGAACTTCTGCTCGTCCCGTTGCTGTTCCTGATCTCTGAGAACATCTCAAGCAAAAACGGGACAACATCCCAACATCTCCAGTGCAACCACTTGGACATCACTGCAATCACAAGGTTGTCATCAAGTGTTGTTGTCAGACAACAAGACGATCTGTCTTCGATCGTCTGAACTTTCCTAACTCTGAACCTATGTCTAAGGATGAAGACGAGGTTTTGTACGCTTCCGACAACATGACTTCCAGAGACACTGGGGGTAGGAAGTGCTCCAAGCACGGAAAGCCTCGCAGGCCAAGCCAGCGGTATTTGGATCTACTCCAAGAATCTTCTGAAGGAGTATTCTAACATACCCGTTCCCGAAACCGAGATACAATCTGTCAAAGGAATCTTCAAGATCCCTCTGGTCATCTTCCTCTTTCTCACTCCGGAGATGATTCTTTCTCCGACTACGATGCATATAGCGAGAGCTCAGAACAGACGGTGTCCTCCACTGTACCCAGAGAAGTGACAGCCTATGTTGTCAATGAAGATCCCGATGCTTCCAGTTCAGCTAGTCAAGATCAAAGAATAGCTGCACTAGAAGATAAGCTGAAGACCATGGCCGAAATGGTCGCAAGTATGCATTCCATCATTGTGGCCCAGCATACAGTTCCACCGACCGTACCTCCTACAAATCCTAAAATCATAGCATCGTCGGTGCCTGTCAATGCTGGACTGGGGGTAGCATCCACTCAAGTACCTCTTGTACAGATCCAACCTACACCCAGTCAATCAGGTGCTGGGGGTAGTGCTTATCATGCTGTTCCTCCTCCCAACATTGTGATTCAACCTGCTCCTTCTACATCAGTAGAAGATGCCAATGAAGCTGTCAAGCTCCTGCACACTCAGTTCGAAGCTTTCAAGGAGAAAGACAACTTGCAAAGGTTAGGGATCAAGCAACCCTATCCAGTTGAATGGAAGGAAGTTCCATTTCCTCCGAAGTACAAGATCCCGACAATCTCGCTATTTGACGGCAGCACTTCTCCCAGTCAGTTCATTAACCTCTTTGAGGTTATGACTGTCCAACTTCAACCAAATGACGCTCTTCTTACCAGAGTATTCGTTGGCTGTTTAGCCGGCATAGCATACGATTGGTATAGAAGCTTGCCCGATGGTTGTATCACCTCCTTCTATGGCCTAAAGCAAATCTTCCTGGAACGATTCTATGAAGGGATCAATGACATGACTATGTCAGCCCTCAACAAAATCAAACAAAGACACAATGAAACTGCTGAGAGTTTCATTAAAAGATTCCGCTGGAAAGCTTTGAAAATGCCCCCTGGAACTCCAGCCGCTGTCACCATAGACACCTGCAAGGCAAATCTGTTGCCTATCATCAGCATGTGGACAGGATCTACTCAGTTCCAAGACTGGCCATCTTTCATTGTCAACGCTAAAGCAGCTGAAGTTAGCGCTGACAAATTCAAGCAACTAGGGGTACAAATGTCTAACCCCGACCGGGACGAACACCAGACATCAGGTGGTGGCAATCGTCAGAACAACCGCAAGGGAAAAGAAACTTTGAACAAGAATAAAGAATCTCTGGCGGTCAACGTAGCTCCTCATACGTCCACTTCTACTCCTTCAGCACCTCCACCAAGGGAACCTCGTCCTAAAGTAGAATATTCCTTTGATGAGAATGACACTGCTAGCATCTTTGATTGCTTGATCAAAATCAATAAAATCCAACTTCCAGATCCCAAGAAGCCCGATGAAGTTGGTAAGACTAATCATCCCAAGTACTATGTCTATCACAGGTTCATCGGACATCCTACTCGAGCATGTTATGTGCTCAAAGGCAAAATCCAGGAGCTGGTCAACGCTGGTGTTGTCACTTTGCAGCAAGACGAGAAGACTGTTACCGCAAACATGGTATCAGTTCAGTTCGATGACTTTCCGCCCCAGATGGTGCAGCACGGTGTCATTCCTATCCCCAAAGCTACTCTCGAGATCGAGAATCTTTCTCTTCCACGAAGTGAAGGTCTCGTCCCCTTGTCACTTGACAACGTGAGATTATGTGGATCCATCCGGATCTTGCTTCAGAGTTCGAAGTTCCCTCTTCCTCCAAGAAGAAAGATCGTTCCAAAGGCAAGACAAAGACTTGCAACATGGTGACTTTTGACCCCATAGTTGATGAAGAAATCTTGCTGGGCACCAGATCGGGGAAAGCTTATTTAAAAGATTACCCCGAAGCTCAAGAGAATCCTGCTTCTTCTTCTGAGCCTGCTCCAGTGCAGCCGGTTTCCACTGAGGATATTCCTACGGCATCCTCACCGGTTGTAGTGTCCATTCCTCCCAAGCCGACGATAGCCGACAAAGGCAAACAGCAAGTCCGCTTCGATAAACCTTTGAAGAAATCATCTCCCTCCGGACTTGAAAAGCCTTACAACTTTGACATCTTAGCTCAGTTGGCTAATACACCGGCCCGACTGTCAATCTTCGAGCTCTTACGCCTCTCTAAAGAGACCCGGGAAACTCTGAGTGAGGCTCTCATGCAAGCTGAAACCTGTTTAGCCCTTCTAAAGAAGCCGAAAGCAGAACCAGTCTCTTGCCTCCATTTTCATAGTGTGTTAGAGTTAATTCCAAACATAACTTTCACACAAGATGACATGTTGATGGAAGACAACAGGCACGATCGTCCTCTCTACTATACAGGATACGTCGACTCAATGAAAGTCGATCGTATTCTGATAGATCCAGGTTCTGCTCTCAGCATTATGCCGAAGACAATGTTGGATGTACTGAAAATCCCAGTGCATAGTCTCTCCAGTACAATCACCACCATCCTTGGGTTCAATCAGGGAAGAAGTGAGCCTCTGGGCAAGATTCGCCTAAAACTCCAAATAGGCAATCTTCGCACAAAGGTTACCTTTTACATCATTGACAATCATGGTTGTTCCTACAATGCTTTACTGGGAAGACCATTTCTACACGAGCATAACATTGTCCCTTCGACTCTCCATCAATGTTTTAAATATGTCGATGACAATGAAGAGGTACAAAAGGAGGTTGCTGATCTCTATCCTTTCAAAGGCATCGAAGCATACTGCAATGATGCTCGTATGTATAAGGATGAATTCATGAAGGTTGTCCTATCTTTAGACACTGAAGAAGAGCAAGAAACAGTGTCCAATGATACCCTTATCATTCCTGTCAAAGGGCGTGTTTCTCGTCCTCAATCCTCCAAGCCACTGGCTATTCACTTGCCAGTCCAGAAGCAATCAATTGATGATCAAGATCAAAGGGAGCTCACCTCTTCTGAGCCGCTTGTTATTGACCTCCGTCGTAACAAGAAAAAAAGGCAGCTCATCTCTTCTGAGCCACTTGTCATAGATCTATCTCATAACAAGGAAAAAAGGGAGCTCACCTCCTCTGAGCTGCTTGTTATCGACCTCCGTCGTAACAAAGCCAATCCTCCTCCACGTTCTTCTTCTCCCCCTCTTGTAATCAATCTGACCAAGCCTGCTAAGGCTAAAGGTCCTGCTGTAAATACGAATGTACAAATCAATGAAAAAGCATCTACTTTCCAGTATACTGATGTCATTTATCATGCTAAGTGCTATTTGGACATGTTAGATAGCTTTCAATCATTTACGATAGGAGTTGTACAATCTCTTCAAACAGAAGTTTCATTTGAACACCCAAAGGATTCATATCGTATTGTTCCCGCTCGTAAGAAAGGCGAAAGTCCAATACTTTTTTAGTAAAGGACCGGAACAATAATTCAGTTATACGGATGATAGCAAAATTAACGACATAGGGCATCTTCAACTCCGTCGTTACAGTCAGCAATCAAAAGACATCATCCGAAAGATGGGTTACGACTTCAAAAGTGGCCTCAACTACGGTAAAGGTAGAAAAACTCCTCTCCGTACGGCTGTTCCAAAAGGAAAGTCAGAGATGTACTACAGCAGGACCAAAAGAGGTTTCAGATATGCTTCTCCTCCGGTATTATCCCCAGCAGGCTCTGAATCCGATAGTGAAGAGCGCTTTAACTCTTTTGATTCCAGATCATGGGATTCCGACACCAGCATCGGTCAAGTTCATCGATTGATTGTATCTTCTAACATGGTCTCCGTCGAACTTCCAGAAGGCTATGACGAGGATATTGAAGAAAGTTCTGAAACAGATCCTTGGGCTCAACGAATGGATACCCAATGGGAACTCCGATTCGAACAAAGAGAACCTCCTACCGAAGATCAATTAGTTCAAATTGATGTAGGAGAGAGCGGGTCACCTCGTCCAATATTCATCAGCAAGAATCTTCCAAAGACAGATAAGCAAGAATTAATTCTTCTGATTAAAGAATACATTGATGTCTTTGCCTGGAGTTATGAAGACATGCCAGGACTAGATCCTAAAGTTGCTACTCAAAAATTGAACATCTTGCCGAATGCAAAACCGGTCAAACAGCAATAACGGCGTTTTAAGCCAAAAATGGTAGATGCAATCGACGATGAAGTCAAGAAGCTCATTGCTTGTGGTTTTATCCGAGAAGAGCAGCATCCTGATTGGGTAGCCAATGTCGTTCCAGTTTTAAAGAAAATCGGCAAAGTTCGAGTCTGCATCGACTTCCGGGATCTTAATGATGCATGTCCAAAAGATGAATTTTCTCTCCCTATCACGGACGTTATGATTGACAACACCTGTGGGTTCGAAAGAATATCTTTCATGGACGGATTCTCCGGATACAATCAGATTCGGATGCATCCTGAAGATGAAAAGCACACTTCTTTCCGCACTCCTCGCGGCGTATACTGCTACACCGTCATGCCATTTTGTCTCAAGAATGCTGGTGCAACATACCAACGAGCAATGAGTACCATATTTCGAGATCATCTGCGCAAGACTGTCGAATGCTATGTTGACGATATCGCTGTCAAAAGTCATCTAAAGGAAGATCACATCCAAGACCTGAGAACTATCTTCAATCTCATGTGCCAACATCAACTCAAAATGAATCCCACCAAGTCATTCTTGGGTGTCTCTAGTGGCAAATTTCTCGGCTTCGTCATTACCTCTAAGGGTATACACGTGGATCCCGAGAAGATCAAAGCCATTCAAGAGATGCGTCCTCCACGCAACCTCAAAGAGCTACGAGGATTCCAAGGTCGACTTGCGTACATCAGGAGATTCATTTCGAATCTGTCTGGACGCTGCAGACCATTTACTCAACTCATGAAGAAGGGTGTATCTTTCGTTTGGACCGAAGAATGTCAACGAGCATTTGATGACATCAAGCGGTATCTCATGAACCCACCAGTCTTGGTGCCACCAATCTCTGGCATACCTTTCTTAATGTATGTCCGTGCTATGGATCATTCATTGGGTGCCTTACTTGTCCAAAAGAACAAAGAAGGCCACGAACAAGCCATCTACTATCTCAGTCGTACTATGATTGGTACTGAACACCGTTATAGTCCGGTCGAAAAAGAATGCCTAGCTCTTATGTTCGCTGTTCAAAAGACGAGGCATTATATCATTGGCCAAACTATTCATGTCATATCCCGAGTTAACCCTCTTCGGGTACTGATGAAGAAGCCTAGCACACTTAATTCTCGACTGGCTACATGGGCCATTCTACTAGCCCAATATGACATGGTATATATTCCTCAAAAGTCTGTCAAAGGTCAAGCATTGGCGGATTTCTTAGCAGCTCATCCTGTTCCAGAGACGTCCAAACTCTAAGATAAAATTCCAGACGAGACATTGGAATCTAATACAATCTCTGAAGAATTTCCTACTTGGCGCCTCTTCTTTGACGGTGCATCCAGGATCGGACCCAATGGTGCCATTGTCGCAGGAGTTGGAGTTGTCCTTGTTTCTCTAGACGGGTCAGCTATCCAAAGAGCATACTCCTTAGACGAGCCTTGCTCCAACAATGTGGCAGAGTACAATGCTCTACTCATTGGCCTTCAGTTAGCCAAACAACTTGACGTCGAGTATCTTGAAGTCTATGGTGATTCTAAGCTGGTTGTTAACCAGGTTAGAGGAACCTATGAAGTTCGCCATCAAGATCTAGTGCCTTACTTTGAAGCGACAATCAACATGGCTACATCATTCAAAGCCTTCTTCATTGAATATGTACGCCGAGCTTGCAATACTGAGGCAGATGCTTTGGCCAATCTTGCAGCAGTCTTAGCCATCCCTATCAGAAGACAACAAGTGGTGGTCATCTCTAATCGAGAATTGTTCTGCATCGAAAACAATCGTAATATTGAGTTCAGTAATCTTAGTGAAATCAATGTTACCAATAAAGATTGGAGAACTCCGTTCATCGACTTCGTGGTCCATGACATACTCCCTGAAGATCCCAAGGAGGCTACGAGTATTCGTTGGCGATCTCTACGATTCAATTACAATCAGACCACCAAAACTCTCTATCGCCGGACTTATGACGGTCTTCTCTTACGCTGTCTTGCTGGTGATGAAGCAAAGCAAGTACTGCGTGAAGCTCACGACGGTGTCTGCGTAGCACATCAGCCCGGTCCTAAACTACAGGATCGTATCCGACGTATGGGTTACTACTGGCGCTCTATGGTATCTGATGCCATCGAATATGCGAAGAAATGTCGAGCTTGTCAAATCCACGCAGATTTCATTCATCAACCATCGGAGTTCCTGCATCCGACGGTCGCCTCCTGGCCTTTCGAAGCTTGGGGCATGGACATCATCGGTCCCATTAATCCTCCTTCTTCTAGAGGACATCGGTTTATCCTGGTAATAACCGACTACTTCTCCAAATGGGCCGAAGCTATACCACTGGCTGAAGTCAAGACCAGCAGCGTCATCAACTTCGTTAAACACCATGTCATCTATCGATTTGGTGTACCTCGAAGAATCATCCATGACAACGGACCACAATTCATCAGCCAGAAGTTTACGAGATTCTGCGATGATCATCGGATTGACAATGTTGCTTCTACAGCCTACAATCCTGCCGCTAATGGATTAGCTGAAACTTTCAATAAAACTATTATCAAGCTCCTCAAGAAGTTTGTATCTACTAACAAACGAAATTGGAGTAAAAAGCTTGGAGAATGTCTTTGGGCCTATCGAACTACGGTCCGCAATCCCACAGGCTTTACACCTTTCTCTCTGGTGTACGGTTGTGAAGCAGTTCTTCCTCTGGAACTTCAAATTCCTTCTTTAAGGATTGCCATTGCCAACGAACTCACGACAGAGAACAACGATCTTCTCCGACTTCAAGAGTTAGAAGCACTCGATGAGAAGCGGCTATTAGCTCAACAGCATATTGAGTTATATCAAGCCCGCATCTCGAAGACTTTCAACCGCAAAGTTAAAGTCAGAGCTTTTCAGCAAGGAGAACTTGTTCTAACAGTAAGACGTCCTATGACTATGACTGACTCGAGCAAAGGCAAGTTCGATGCGAAGTGGGAAGGGCCATATATCGTCAGCAAAGTCTTTTCAAACGGAGCTTATCAACTTTCAGAGTTAGATGGTCGAATTGCAATGATGCCTATCAATGGTAAATTCTTTAAGAAATACTATGTATAAATGTAACAGAGATTTTATGTAAATATGATCAGACAGTTCATAAATAAAGTTCGATTTTTATTTCATCATAAACGATGTTACATGATATCAAGGAAGATCACTATCATCCTTCTCGACATTGGGACGCGGACCACTGCAGTCTTTATCAAATACACAATCAGCAAAAGAGCCAAGAACATCTTTGCTGGAACCCACCAGGAATTTGCAGGCAGCCATCCTCATGGCTTCTTCTTCTTTTGTCGTCCCGGGTTCGAGAAGGAAGTCCAAGATGTCCTTTGGCGGTTTAGGATCAGATGAACCTTCACCCGCTGTCATCTGCTGAGTCGGCTTGACTGGACATTCTTCAGTCCCCGCTTTCACCTTCGGGATGATCTCAGCCTTCCTGGATGCATCTCCAGACGACATCTAATTTATGTTGAAAAGTGAAGGTGACCATTTCATCTGATTTTATGTTCTATTTATAGACAGAGCGTCGTAAGAATATGAAGCGACACATTCATCCGACGGTTCGTCCGTTCATCATCCGACGGTTTACCCGTTCATTCTATCCACAATTCATCCACTTGACGGTTCGCCCGTTCATCATTCGACTGTTCGTTCGTTTACACATCCATCCGACGGTTCGCCCGTTCATCACCCGACGGTTTATCCGTTCATGCCATCTACAATTATCCGACGGTTTACCCGTTCATTCATCATATTCATCCGACGGTTCACCCGTTCATTCAATCAATCTGACGATTCGTTCGTTCATTCCACTCATTTGACGGTTTATCCGTTCATCCTGACGATTCACTTCGTTCACACATTTTGACGATTCATTTCGTTCATTTATCCACATCAGCAACTTATCATTCTCGATTAAGTTGTCTATTGAAATAATGATATTCAATAAATTATATTTGCCACGTCCATATTATCTCTGAGCAGAATATTTGAATATAATTATTTTCCTGAATCAAGAAATATATCATGTTCTATACCTCTGAATATATTTTCTATCTCTATTATTTGTATCTGAATAAGATATGCAATAAATAATAAGAGCCACAACAAAATGTCTTTTATTTGATCAAAATTCAAGACATTACAAAAATATACATATTACAAAAACAAGAAGATACAAGGAATCTTTCTACTAAACTGGTGGTGTCATCAAGCCGGTAATCTGTTGTTTCAGAGTCTGCAGACGCTCTTCGCGGGATTCCATCACTCTCTTCCTGGCCTCTTCCATCCCAGATTTCTCGTTGAAAATTGGCATGGTTACCATTCTGCGAGTGATTTCATCATTATGAGCTGCGACATATTCGTCTCTTTCTTGGGTTAGAGCACCGAGTTGTTGGATTGCAGTTTGATGCTCGGTAACCTCATCTTCCAGTTCTTGTTGAAGACGAGCAATCTCCGCTCTCAGTTCAGCAATTCTTCTCTCTTTTCTTTCAGCAGTAGATGTCACCGATTCCACCTTGGAATTGTACTCAGCAGATTTAGTAGCAAAAGCATCCAAGAGAATCTGGAAATTTACTCTCTCAACTGCAGCTTCCTGAGCCATCCGTTCAAATTTTGCTTGAACTAAGGGCTCTACTTCCCCCTTCTTGAGCTCTTTGTAGTTCTTTATTGAAGTCTCTAGCTCATTTAATATGTGTTCCAGAAAAGTGGCCTGAGGCTCGTCACCTTGCTCACGGATAGCATGAATTAAGAAAGAGGTTGGACCTCTGACTGTGAAAAAATCAACATCCTCTTTTTCCATCACCCTATTGATCAATGGCCCCAATGAATCGAAGAAGAATTTGGTAAATGATTGAATGACGAATTGATTGGTCGCCAGAGCACCAGGAGTCGCAGCTACTCCTGTTGATGACGAGGCAGCAGAACGTTCAGTTTCTTGTATTTGGACGAAAGGCTCTTTGAATAAAGGAACTAAAGTGGAGCTGGTCGCTCCTCCTGGTTGTTCCTCTGCAAAGTTAAATATTGTCATTTTGCCTATCATTTGCTATTGTCAAAGAGAATCAAAAGTGAAAACAGTCTTACCATGGTTCGATCCGGCGACTGGCCTATCATCTGTTGGGACAGATTCTAGCTGAGCAGAAGTAGCTTCAGACACTATTGCCTGACTACTTCCTGCTTCGGAGCCACAGGATAAATGGCGACTGCTACTAGCAATTGTCGTTGCAAGTACTATGTCCATGCATGCTGGAGGAGCTGGAGAAGATCCGGGTTCTATATGAATAAGAATAAAGATGTCAGCTATCAATCTATCTATTAAAAGAAGATTGCTAATTTCATTTTATACCTTCGGGAGCAACAACAGGAGTTTCCTCCAGGCCCACTTCTTCATCTGCAATCTTCTCTGGAGATATTGGCACCTCAGCCTCCTTTTCAGGAGTCACAGTGTCATCAACAGCTCGGGGAGATGTTTGGACATCAATGTTCTCTTCCGGATTTTGTGTCTCATCAACAGCCTTTGATGAGGTGCTCTCCTCGCTCTCACTGTCCTCAGGAACCTCTCCACTAGCAGCAGCAGCGGCATGATCAGTTTCTTCTTGATAACCAAAGTCACAATCATTCAATGCCTCGATCATGAGACGATCTTCCTCCTCACGGGTTGCTCCCGGTGTAACAGGAAGATGAGTCGTTACTGCCATTGGTGAAGGTATTCGTACGGCTTCCTCTTGTCTGGGCTCTACGGCCTCATTTCTCTGGTCAACCTCTTCTCTTTGTTCGATCTCCTCCCTCTGTTCTGGACTAAGAGTTTTATGCCCAGACTCAGAAACAGGGGTAGGAGATGGCATGGTGATTCCAGCCACAGCGTTCATCACTACCGAATACAAAATTTGCCTTGGAAGAGAAACTGTTCTCTTCTTTCTTTTGTGAGCTAGTTTTTTCTTTCTATGTAGAGGCCTCTCAGGACTCTCTACGTTTACTACTTCGACCTGCTTCTGAACAGAGGTCGGTGTAGCTGCCTCATCTCGAGTGGACTCGGCCAATTGTCTAGACTGTGATCTCGTAGTGACTTTCTCTGAAGAATGTTCCAAGATCAATTTCTTCTTCACAGCTGGGGAAGAAGGCTCTTCTCTCCTTCTCTTCTTCTCCTTGACCGAAGACTTCACAACCTTCAGAGAAATTCTTAAAGGTTGGTTAACTTCCTCAGGGAAATTGGCTTCTCTGGAAGCTTCTAAAGGATCGTCCACTGGCTCATGTTTTTCGTCGTTATTGGGAGCTGATGTAACAGTGGTTCCTTTCCTCAGACGATTTGCTGTTGCAAAACTATCAACGAGGCTATAGTTTTCAGCAAATGTGTTTGCAGCTGTATAAAACTGTGAATAAGTATACAACATTCTAGGACCAGCATCAGTTTTGTTCAGTATCGAGAACACAGCCCTAGTGTCTCGAGCATTATAATATGCCCACGCTCTCGTACCGTCGATCAGGTATCCTTTCCCTTGAAGGCAAGTGATTGCGTTGCCCACATGAAATTGGTCATAATCGAACTGACGGGCGAAGCGGCTCGGCAAATAAGGTTCGAGGTAGCATTCCTCTTCAAATCTGTATACTAAATGAGATGGTCTGATCGTCTTCAGCCATTCAAAAGATACTCGACCTATTGGTTGCCTCCCAAGGTCAATCAGATTTGCTGCCATATGCTCATAACCAGTTGGAGGGGGAGAGCAAAGAAAATTCCATCCTTTTTCGAGGTTCAGAGTTCGTCTGCAGTCCCAAAGACTAGTGTATATCCACCTGCTCTGTGAGAATCTGCGCAGAAAACTGCCACCAACTGCTCCCATGGCAGGGTTCATCAATGATGGATGATGCAAGAGCAACCATCTGAATAAGTAGGTATAAGGTAACTCCAGCCAAGGGAAGTTCCCCTTATCACCCTTGCACTTGAGCATAGAATCAACATACAGACGAAGACCTGCGTTTATCCTACAGGTCATCGCTGATAGTAAGTCCATCCGGTAGCCAAAAACTAACCGGACAGCAGCAAAAAGAACACCACGAAGGAAGCGGTCTACAGCACTTGCTCCAGGCACGACAAAGCGACGTAGCCAATACGTCAAAAATCCTGCTAGCTGGGCTTGTTTAGACATGGACCTGTAGCCCATCCTTATATAGCTCTCCATAAATTCTCCAGCCTTAAGAGGGGGATATTGGTGTTCATCTTCAACTTCGATATCCATTCTATTATTCTCCTCCATCAGCTTTATCACTTCACTGTTGCTGAGGGGATGGAAGAAATCAGGATTGCATGAGTCGTGATCTTTTGTCTTTTTCTCAATAATATGGTTGAGAAAAGGATAAGTTAACCATTTGGATGAATAGCATGTGCCAGAAGAGCCACTTTTGTAATACAAAGAGCATATGTTATAGTGGCACAGAAGCTCATCAAAGACTTCCACCATCTTTGAATTCTCTCGACGAAGTCTATCTAACTCGTCGTTGGTTGGGACGTACTCCTCGTAAGGCAACTCACCCATTGGTAAATATGAGATATACTTCATCTCATGTAGAGCCAAGCCCATCTCCCCACAGGGCGTCATAAATGTCCCTGTCCTGTAGTTGTACCTCTCTGCCAGAGCCAAAAACAGATAAGGATTTGGAAAGAAGCCGTATACAGTAGTGTGTACCGCATTATACAGATCAATTTCTCTGAGTTTATCTTCAAACTGGACCAGTATCCAGTTGGCTATGCAACTCCATCTTTTGATGTCTGGGTTTACCAGACCGGTTAACCGGATATCTTGATCCGGATAACTGCCCTCTGCCTTGGCATATTCATTAGCAAAAACCGGTGTTCTTACCGGTAGCAACAGAGATGAGTTCTCAGGAGGGATGCACCCTGGCTTCAACCCTCTCAGTAGAATGCCATGACGCTCAGATGAGCTATAAAACATGTCCCTGTTGTTCGGGCCCTTCTTGACGCAGATTTTTCCTGTCCGTGCATGTTGGAGGGGAGTGATGTCCCAATCCATCCTCCTAGGATGGCTCGCATGAGCATACCGTGCTAAGGGAAGGCATCGAGCTAGGTCTGGTAACTTGACCAATTTCTTCTTCCTTGGGAAAGTTCTCGACTCAACTCGAGGTCTTGGTTGAGAACTTTTATCAATGGCGTCGCCAAAGAGGAACATCGACTTCTTATGAGTGACAACATCAGCAGATTGCAAAGGCTGTCCATTTATCAGACTTAGCAAAGTCTCGTTGTCTTGAGCTATCAGGATAGCTTGACGAGATGATTGAAGGGCATACTGTGGGAAGAGTACATGAGATAAGTCCTCCTTGAAATCTGGTTCAGATAAAGTTCCTATGAAGATTTCGTAATTAGGATCCTCTCTGGTATCAACTACATCAAACAGAGAAAAACAAACTTTAGTTCAAGTCAAGTCAGAAATTCTGTTATCAGATTGCACAAAACATCAGATTGCGCAGATATCAGACTACGCAAGTATCAGGTTGCGCAGATGTCATATTACGCAAGCATCAGATTGCGCAGACATCAGTCTGCACAAGCATCGGATTGCGCTGACAATCTTGCGCAAATCAGCCGATTGTGCCGACTTCTGCCAGCGCAATTCAACCGATTGCGCGAGAAGATATTCTTCATAAAAATGAAGAATAATGAGTTCGTGCAACCAAAACCCTAAACAGGGTGGCGCAGTATGATCACATCCCTAAAAAGAGATAGATTCTAAGTCGAAAAAACCCTAAAAAGGGTTTTCGATCGAGTTCTCTACCTCTCAAAGCGGGGTGCGCAGCTTCGTGTCAGGAATGAGGCGGAGCAACCCGAGCCGAAGACTCGGCGGGGGCCTTGCCCTTGTCGGCGGCAGAGGAACGCTTGGGGGCCATGAGATCAACGGGAAAGAAAAGCTGAAGTCGGAGTATGCTCGGGGTTTCTCTCTCAAACACAAAAGCAAGTAAAGAATAAATTGAAGGGTCGAGGGAACTATTTATAGTTTTTCAAAGAACCAACGGCCACCACAGATTGCGCCGAAAAAGCAGGGGCTGTTTCATCCGATTGCGCAGACAGCTCAACATATGCGCAACTTGATTTAAAATTCAAAATTTAAAGTATTTCGAAATTTTGAATAAATTCAACTTTCGAAAACTTTGAAGGGGATCTTGTAGGTCCTAAAAAATCAAGTTGCACCCATCAACAAAGTCATGAAAATCAAGAAAAACAGCTTTCAAATGAACTGCACAGACATCAGATTGCGCATCATCCAGATGGCGCAGAGTAGACTGCGCACACTTTCAAGTGCGCAAGCTGACGTGGCCATATCATCATTACCTGACAAAATCAAATCTTCTGACAACTGACAGCACAAAAAACGAGGAGACTGTTCGTTTATTGTGCCGCACAGTGCTCGAGGACAGCTGTACATGCAGCGCAATCTGTTTGCAGTGCAATCCAGTCCAGCGCGGTCCATCCCAGCGCAATCTAAAGTCAGCGCAATACAAAGTCTGCGCACTTCATCATGACAACTGACAATTGTACACGTGCCATTCATGCCATCAATTGCTCACTACGTGGCAACCGTCTGTGCACGATCATGCGCATTTCAATCAAATGATGCCATGTGTCCAAGACAGTTGGCCCACGATCAGACAACTGCCTGTGCAGTCTATTGTTGCGCAATCCAGTTCCTGTGCAATCCAACTTGTGCCATCCAGAATAACTAAAAAGTGGTTATTTCTAGAACTCTATAAATAGAGTTTCAAGTCTTCATTCCAGAGGATCATAGACACACAGAGATCAGACATAAAAGTTCAGAGAGTTCAGGAGTTCTTGCCCAAGTGCTGCTGCATTCTTCCGAGGCTTTTGCCTTCAAATTCAGAGGCTACCGTCTTCAAAGTTCACATCGTCCAAGAGATAAAGCAATCGTCTTCTAGATTGGATTCCTACAGTTGTACTTTCCCAGAATTCTTGTAATCTTTACAAAGTTTGTTGAAATAAAGTTCATACTTTTGTTTTTGCAAACACCAGGCGAGCCGAAGTTTTTCTTTTTCCGAGGCGAAGTTGAACCTTCTCCTCCCGTATTGCGGATGGCAGTAGCAGTAGTGCAGTTACCCCGGATCATCGAGGAGTTTCCAGATGTTTTTCTAGAAGAGCTTCCAGGAATGCCGCCAGAGCGAGAGATCGAGTTCACCATAGACTTGATCCCCGGAACCGCACCTGTGTCAGAGAGAGTCTACAGGATGGCGCCGTCAGAATTGGAGATATTGTACAAAATGATTGAAGAACTCAGGACCAAGGGATTCATTCGTGCTAGTGGATCGCCTTGGGGAGCCACGATGCTTCTTGTGAAAAAGAAAGATGGTACGTCCAGATTATGTGTTGACTATTGTACCTTGAACTCAGTGACAATCAAGAACAGATATCCTCTCCCAAGGATAGATGACTTGTTTGATCAACTCAGAGGAGCAGCAGTATTCTCGAAGATAGATTTGCGGTCAGGGTACCACCAGATCAGAGTCAGAGAGCAGGACATCCCGAAGACGGCATTCAGATCTAGATATGGGCATTGGGAGTTTCTTGTTATGCCATTTGGAGCAACCAATACGTCGGCTGTATTCATGGACCTCATGAATCGCATCTTCATGCCTTATTTGGATCAGTTCGTGATTGTGTTCATAGACGACATCCTGGTCTATAGCAAGAATGAAGCGGAGCATGAGCAGCATCTCAGAGTTGTCCTCCAGATTCTCTGAGAGCACCAGTTGTATGCCAAGTTCAGTAAATACGAGTTCTGGCTTGATCGCATTTCATATTTGGGTCATATCATCACCAGAAGAGGAGTAGAAGTGGATCCCCAGAAGATCGTGGCTATTGAGACGTGACCAGTGCCTAGCACAGTTGCAGAAGTTCGCAGTTTTCTTCGATTGGCCTGCTACTATCGACGATTTGTTTCGGACTTTGCTCGGATTTCAGCACCACTGACGCAGTTGACCCGCAAGGATGTGCAGTTTGCTTGGACAGCGGAATGTCAGAATTCTTTTAAGAAGTTGAAGCAAGGCTGGATGACGGCACCCATTCTCACACTTCCAGATGGGACCGGAGGATTTTCAGTGTACTGTGATGCTTCAGGCAGAGGTTTATGATGTGTTTTGATGCAGCATGGGAAGGTAATAGCTTATGCGTCACGACAACTTCGTGACCATGAGAGAAATTACCCGACCCACGACTTGGAACTGGCAGCAGTAGTGTTTGCACTCAAGCTTTGGAGACACTACTTGTATGGAGATGGGGTAGAGATTTTCACCGACCACAAGAGCCTGAAGTATGTGTTCACTCAGAAGGAACTTAACATGCGTCAAAGAAGATGGCTAGAGATGCTTGTGGATTATGATGTCAACCTGCAGTATCATCCTGGGAAAGCCAATGTTGTTGCAGATTCATTGAGCAGGAGAGCCGGAGTCTATTTTCTGACAGTGCAACCAGAATTGTTAGTAGATCTTCAAAAGATGGGTATAGCAGTTGTCCTTCCTACCAGTGTGACATTGATGGCCAGCATACAAGTTCAGTCCAGTATAGTTGAGAGAATCAAGATAGCTCAGTCATCAGATTCTAAGCTTCAGCGGCTTAGGACAGAATGTGTAGCAGGGTGAAGACCAGAATTATGCATTCATGAAGACGGTACACTTCGACATGGTAAGCGTCTTTGTGTACCCAGTGGAGATATCAGACAGGAAGTCATGACCGAAGCTCACAGTTCTCAGTATTCGATTCATCCCGGTGGCACGAAGACGTACCGAGATATCCGTCAGCATTTTTCGTGGAATGGCATAAAGAGGGAGATAGCTCGGTTTGTCTCTCAGTGTTTGGTTTGCCATCAAGTCAAGGCTGAACATCACAGGCCAGCTGGACTTCTTCAGCCCTTGATAATTCCAGAATGGAAGTGGGAACATATAACCATGGATTTCGTGACTGGATTACCTAGGTCCCCGGCAGGTAGAGATGCTATTTGGGTTATAGTTGATCGGCTCACGAAGGTGGCTCACTTTCTCCCATTCAGAGTTGGTCAGTCGACGGCTCAGCTAGCAGAGATGTACCTCAGACAGATCATCCGACTTTACGGTATACCAGTCAGTATCACCTCGGACAGAGATTCAAGATTCATGTCGTACTTTTGGCATAGTCTGCAAGAGAGTTTGGAAACTCACCTACAGTTCAGCTCAGCTTATCACCCGCAGACAGATGGTCAGTCGGAACGCACGATCCAGACTCTTGAGGATATGTTGAAATCTTGTACGCTCGACTTCGACGGTTCGTGGGAAGATCACCTGCACCTGGTGGAGTTCTCGTACAACAACAGTTTCCAAGCTAGCATCCAGATGGCACCGTTCGAGGCACTGTATGGTAGGAAGTGCAGATCCCCACTAGCATGGGACGATGTTGGAGAAAGGCAGATGCTTGGTCCCGAGTTGATCAATCAGACATTCGAGGTGGTCAGGAGAGTTAGAGATCATCTTCGTGTTGCACAAGATCGCCAACGCCATTGGGCCGATTCTCATCGGCGTCCCCTTGAATTTTCTGTCGGCGACCATGTATTCCTTAGGATCTCGCCTAACCGTGGCGTTATTCGTTTCGGCGTACGGAGAAAGCTTAGTCCTAGGTATATGTAGTGCCCCGACCCGCAAAGTCAATCAGAAGAATCGAAACGTCGACGGCGTTGGAACTTAATCTTGCGACGGCTGCTCGAAGGCTCGCTCGGTCGAGGCGACTCCTCGCACAGGTGGGGTAGTTTCGGTGAACTTGCCTCATCTTAGCCTGCACTTAATAACTCGCATGTTTTCAACTTGCACAAGTAGGCTAAATATAAAAGCTACGAACGCACATAGATAAGGGAATAATCCCGACCCGTTGGAATGTCTTAGAACATGGAAAATGGTCCCATGGTCTTCATAGAAGTCGGCTCAGCGTGCTTTCAATTGACACTCGATCCTTCGATCCCGTGGCTTGGGAGAAGGAAGTTGGCTTGAGTTGCTAAGTTGTCCCGACACTTGAAATAGCCTAAGTCATAGGCGCCGCCTGCGTGAATGCTTGATAAAGCATGTACGGTCCCGTCGTTTTGCCCCAACACTCGAATCAGCCTAAGTCATAGGCGTCGCCCGCATGAATGCTTAATAAAGCATGCACGGTCCTGTCCCGCAGGGCTTGGCATAGCCTTCGCACGTCCCGCAAGTTAAGTCGTCTTGCATGGCTGTTGGCTTAAGTCTAGGCACGAACTTGGTTGTTCAAGTCGATCCCGTGCATAGCACGTTCCTTCGATGCGTAGCTCGATGTAGCTTTTGCTCGTCGAGTCGTTGCCCGAGTAAGTTAGACAAGTATTATGCTGGGCTATCAAAGCCGTTTCTAGCACTGTCCTGCTCTATCTGCGGTTGTCAAGTCGCGTAGTCCCTTGAGAACAAGGCTCGTCGTATAAACTATATGACTTGAGCGATAGCGTCGCCTATAGAACCAGGTCTGTCTAAGGTACGAGCTACAGTAGATTTAGTGAAAAGCATGCCACGGTCAAAGGAAGTCCCCACGGCTGGTTGTCGTCGAGATTGGTCCCGCTACTTGGGAGTCTCGCTTAGTCTTGATAAGTTCCGCACACGAGATCGGTCCCGCGGCTTAGGAGTCTTGATAAGTTCCGCACACGAGATCAGTCCCGCGGCTTGGGAGCCTCGACAGATAGAAGGAAAGCATGGTCATGTTAAGGAAGGACTGGATAGATCGAGTTGAGACTTGCATGGTCATTGGACAACTTGTCGACAAGATGTAGTCTTCTCGAATGATTGCCGGGACGCCGGGATCATTCGCACGGGGGAAGCGAGTGCGACTTAAAGAAGGATGCTGGATAACCGCATAGGAGTATCGGCGCTTCCGGGGCTAGCTACCCATGGAAGGGCGGTCCGATACCCCCGCCTAGTCGAGTCCAAGATAGCTTGACATTGCTAGTGACCACTCATATAGTTGTGTCGGCAAGAGCGGCAATCCGCGTGTTTGCCTTTGGATAGCGTCAAGTACTAGCACGGTATTGGTCAAATCATGAGATAGTCTAGCACGACGTGTATAAAGTCAGCAAGATGTAATCCCGTTAGTGCCAGCCTTGTATCGGCACGAAAGGAATGAGTTATAGCTTATGTCAGAGAGACACATGCTTCGGCACTAAGCAAGGCTTTCGCGTATCATTATTGGCATTCGCGTATTGGCTTTCGCGTATCAAGTATTGGCTTTCGCGTATCAATATTGGCATTCGCGTATTGGCTTTCGCGTATCGACATTGCTAAGTCAGGGAGTCATTAGGTACGACCTGCACGAGTCGTTACCCCTTGACGTCGCTAACACGAGAATTGGTCTAGAGGCACGTGAAAGTATTGAAAGTCTTGGCACAGCCGAGTTCGCATGAGTTACTCCTCGGCGAAGCACTGACTCGAACATGTTAAGTTACGAATAGAGTATGGCACGACCCTGCTGTCCCGAGTTCAAGTTTGGTCAAGTACATGCACGACGAGGCACTGCTTCGATCGTAATACACGTTGTCATGATAGCACGACTATGTCGTCGCATAACGAGTTGGTCAGGTGTCGTGGTCTTAAACTGATCCTAAGGCAAGACTAGAAAGACAATCGAAAGGGATTTAAACTGCACAAAGTAAATGAACGTGTCGGTTATGTATGGGTGGGCGAGAAGCTCACTCCACCAGTACAGTTGAGTACTGACACCCACACAGTTTCCATGTGCAGGCACAGGTAGAAGCTCGTGGCACGGAGCTCGCTTGGATGCGTCGAGGCATGGAGTTCCTTAGCGAGTCGAAGCGTGCGGCCGCGTGGACGCGAAGACTTATACAGGATATAATGTATGGATATCGCCTTCCGAAGCTTCCGCTGGATTCAAGTTTTGTATCGATAGATGAGAGAGAGCAGAGTGAATTGTAAAATGAGAGAAAAGTGAGCACGAGAGACTTGTAAATTGGCCTTGCGCCCACAAATGTAATCTTGTATTCAATATCAATAGAGAGCTTCTTTTGAATGACTTGTGTTCATGTGTGCTTGTTCTAAATTTTTGCTGCATGTTTCAATGTTTCTGCTTGGGACTTCTATGCGACGACCCCGTCGCAGCCGATGAAATCGGCCGTTATGAAACTGCCTTGCACGAGCGCAATCTAGGCTCGTACGGCATCACGCCTTAGCGAGGACGATCGCTCCTATGGGAGCGGGGCGTGACATAATGGTATCAGAGCACGGCTTTATGTCCTTGGACTTCAAGTTAAAATTCTCAGTTTTAAAAGCTCGTCGTTGGAAAAAGAAGTGTGCGCTCTCTCTCGATTGTCCCTCGGCATGTCCATACAATAAGTCTAAATATTTTCAAAAGTTCGTTCAAGCGTTCAACCGAAAGCATCGAAAGGCGACGGCCTTTGTGCCGAACGGTGTCAAACTTGTCTTGATAGAAAACACATGCTAATGTTAACAAGTCGCGTGCGTGCCCAACTAGTCCTACGTCGACATTAGCAATGAGCGTGCAAACTCGAATATAGTCCGCATGGGATAGCTATGCACATGGCCTTTTGGATAAGTTGTGTTGCGTGTCGCGCACCTCGACCTTTTGGTGCAAACGAGTTGCGAGCGATATCAAGTACCGCTCGATCGGGAACGAAGCTACACTTAGAGTGTCTATTGATAGGAATGCTATCGAGTTAACGCTTAGGCGTACACGAAGGATTGTCTTGGATTTTGAGAAAATAGTGCGAACGACTTAGTACGTCGAGACGACGTGAGCGATTACACCAGGGATTCGTCGAACGAATCTGAAAGATGTCTTAGCGAATGACGCGAACGTTATTGAGGACTAGATCGGATGGCTCGAATCCGAGTGGTGTATGGTTTGTCTTAGAAATCATTCGAGCAAAATTGAGGATTACGAGTAACGGCGAGTATGTCGACGAGTAGATCGGATAGGAATGCTATCGAGTTAACGCTTAGGCGTACACGAAGGATTGTCTTGGATTTTGAGAAAATAGTACGAACGACTTAGTACGTCGAGACGACGTGAGCGATTACACCAGGGATTCGTCGAACGAATCTGAAAGATGTCTTAGCGAATGACGCGAACGTTATTGAGGACTAGATCGGATGGCTCGAATCCGAGTGGTGTATGGTTTGTCTTGGAAATCATTTGAGCAAAATTGAGGATTACGAGTAACGGCGAGTATGTCGGCGAGGCGATGCGGTCGCGCAAAGCCTTAGAACGTGTCACGCTTAGTTGATCGTGACTTCCTGTGTCCCGAACGAGCATCTCGTTCGGACAACTTGTGAATAGGCAACGCGAGTTAGAAAACGATTCGGAACGATGAATAAAAGTGAATGTCTTGATCGAGAAAGCTCGAGGATTGTACGTGTGATTTTGGATTGAATCGAATGGAATTGTGGTATATCCAGTTCGGACAATAGCATCAGTCGTACGACTCAAAATTGGTTGCAAAGGAAGATCGTCAGGTTACGTATATCGTCGATGGTATTGAGGCGTATCAAAGATCGATATACGATAACTCGAGGGTACTCTGACTCGGCGAATGACGATCGTTCAAATGTCATTGTTCCGATGGATGCTATACTCGGGATATTGAAACGTGTCGAGGAAAAGATAGACTTGGCTCGAGAATTCTCTAGTTGAACGCATGACGGTCAGACTATCGAATTGATTTGGCTTGGATAAAAATGAGAATGCTTGGATTTGCTTCGTTGACAACCACAACGTTGATGTTCTTGTCTTATGCGAGCGTAACTTCAACCTCGCACATGCGTCACGCCGATTAGGGCGATCACTCCACGTGAGCGCTGGTATGGTGATTCATACAGCGGGAGTGATTGAACTTGCACGGCGTGGCAATCTGATTGCTTCGACTTATGGTTTGACGCGAAGGTAGACTTGATAATGACTCAGTGCGCTTGATGGATCGAATTTGAGGATTGCGTAGGTCCAGTCCGTGTATCGAGAATGAATGAGTCTAGACTCAAACAAGAGTTACGCCCCGATGAGAATGATTATTCCGCGGGAGCGTTGCATGGTGATTCATGAACCACCGTGGATAATTGGACTCGCATGAGATTGGGGCACAACATATTGTCGAACTAGACGACCTCGTGATCGAATACATAAATTGGGTAGAATTGGTGTATTGAATGGAATCGAATATGCACAACGCGTGCCTTGTTGCGAACTAGGTGATCGTGCTCGATGTTTAGAAATTTGAGTGATGCAAGCTTGGGTAGAAAACCCCATACTATCGACCTTGGTTTGACCCTAGGATTGGGATCAATGTTGGCGTTATTGTTGGGGAACTATGATTCCAATCTACACATTGACTTAGCCTTGAGAAATAGCATAGCGGATAGGCGAGACGCCCGGTTTCAATTCTTAGCAATCGAAGTATTGATCTGGAGGATTTGCATGGATTAAAAGAGTGAATCAAGAAAAGAAAACCCTGCTCACGAGATTCGGCTGACATGGATATATTTCATGGACGCCTAAGTATGTGCACGATGCGACTCGAGTGAGAACGACGAATTCGCTATCATGCGGCTTGGCTGAATACATGTATTTTGGGGACGCCTGGAATGCGTGCACGATCCAGCCAAGTGATACGTTGAATGCAAGTGTGACTTGAGGAATGGGAGAGTGTCGAGATCTTGAAATCATGTTAATGGAAAGATTGATAGTCATGAGAGCGTGGCTCGGAATTGAGGAAACGCATAGGCGGAGTGTGCACGATTAAGTCTTGGCCATAGAAATGGTAGGATGGCTTGCCTTCAGGAAAGTCTCGAGGACGAGACTTATTCTGAGTGGTGTATGTTGTAGTGCCCCGACCCGCAAAGTCAATCGGAAGAATCGAAAAGCCGACGGCGTTGGAACTTAGTCTTGCGACGGCTGCTTGAAGGCTCACTCGGTCGAGGCAACTCCTCGCACAGATGGGGTAGTTTCGGTGAACTTGCCTCATCTTAGCCTGCACTTAATAACTCGCATGTTTTCAACTTGCACAAGTAGGCTAAATATAAAAGCTACGAACGCACATAGCTAAGGGAATAATCCCGACCCGTTGGAATGTCTTAGAACATGAAAAATGGTCCCACGGTCTTCATAGAAGTCGGCTCAGCGTGCTTTCAAATGACACTCGATCCTTCGATCCCGTGGCTTGTGAGAAGGAAGTTGGCTTGAGTTGCTAAGTTGTCCCGACACTTGAAATAGCCTAAGTCATAGGCGCCGCCTGCGTGAATGCTTGATAAAGCATGCACGGTCCCGTCGTTTTGCCCCAACACTCGAATCAGCCTAAGTCATAGGCGTCGCCCGCATGAATGCTTAATAAAGCATACACGGTCCTGTCCCGCAAGACTTGGCATAGCCTTTCCACGTCCCGCAAGTTAAGTCGTCTTGCACGGCTGTTGGCTTAAGTCTAGGCACGAACTTGGTTGTTCAAGTCGACCCCGTACATAGCACGTTCCCTCGATGCGTAGCTCGGCGTAGCCTTTGCTCGTCGATTCGTTGCCCGAGTAAGTTAGACAAGTATTACGCTGGGCTATCAAAGCCGTTTCTAGCACTGTCTTGCTCTATCTGCGGTTGCCAAGTCGCGTAGTCCCTTGAGAACAAGGCTCGTCGTATAAACTATATGACTTGAGCGATAGCGTCGCCTATAGAACCAGGTCTGTCTAAGGCACGAGCTACAGTAGATTTAGTGAAAAGCATGCCACGGTCAAAGGAAGTCCCCACGGCTGGTTGTCGCCGAGATCGGTCCCGCTACTTGGGAGTCTCGCTTAGTCTTGATAAGTCCCGCACACGAGATCGGTCCCGCGGCTTGGGAGTCTCCCTAAGTCTTGATAAGTTCCGCACACGAGATCGATCCCGCGGCTTGGGAGTCTCGACGGATAGAAGGAAAGCATGGTCATGTTAAGGAAGGACTGGATAAATCGAGTTGAGACTTGCATGGTCATTGGACAACTTGTCGACAAGGTCTAGTCTTCTCGAATGATTGCCGGGGCGCCGGGATCATTCGCCCGGGGGAAGCGAGTGCGGCTTAAAGAAGGATGCTGGATAATCGCATGGGAGTATCGGCGCTTCCGGGGCTAGCTACCCATGGAAGGGCGGTCCGATACCCCCGCCTAGCCGAGTCCAAGATAGCTTGACATTGTTAGTGACCACTCATATAGTTGTGTCGGCAAGAGCGGCAATCCGCGTGTTTGCCTTTGGATAACGTCAAGTACTAGCACAGCATTGGTCAAATCATGAGATAGTCTAGCACGACGTGTATAAAGTCAGCAAGATGTAATTGTAGGTCCTAAAAGATCAAGTTGCATCAATCGACAAAGTCAAAGAAATCAAGATATACATCATTTTGGTGAATTACGCAGACAACAAATTGCGCAGCAATCCAATTGCGCACACTGTTTTGCGCACACTCCCAACTGCGCATGCTGACGTGGCAAGAGTCATCATTACCTAAATCAAATCAAATCTTTCTGACAACTGACAGCACGGAGAACGAGGAGACTGTTCGTTTATTGTGCCGCACAGTGCTCGAGGGCGGCTGACAGTTGGCAGCACAATCCATTTCTGCGCAGTCTGATTCTGCGCAAACCAAGGCTGCGCAATTCAGTCTGCGCATTCTATCAACATAACTGATAAAGTACACGTGGCATTCATGCCATCAATTGTTCATTACGTGGCAACTGTCTATGCATGATCATGCGCATTTCAATCAAATGATGCCATGTGTCCATGATAGTTAGCCCACGATCCAGCAACTGCCTGCGCAGTCCAATGCTGCGCAAACCAATTGCTGCGCAAATCATCCTGCGCAGTCCAGAATAACTGAAAGTTAGTTATTTTCAGAACTCTATAAATAGAGTTTCAAGTCTTCATTCAAGGGGATCAGATATCAAGTATTCAGAGATCAGAGATCAGAGAGTCCAGGAGTTCTTGCCCAAGTGCTGCTGTATTCTTCCGAGGCTTTTGCCTTCAACTTCCGAGGCTTTTGCCTTCAGTTTCCAGAGTTGTCTTCAACTTCAAAGGCTCCGGCTTCAAAGTTCACATCGTCCAAGGGATAAAGCAATCGTCATCTAGATTGGATTCCTATAGTTGTAATTTTCCCAGAATTCTTGTAATCTTTATTACACAGTTTGTATCAATAAAGTTTCATACTTTTATTTTTTGCAAACAAAATGGCGACTCTGCTGGGGACAACTTTCTCCTCCGACGAGGAAGTAGCAACTCAATGTGACGTAGCGTCTATCGGAAAGACGCAGAAGACGCTGGTTGTTAAAGTCAACCAGACAGCCTACGAGGCAATGCTCAACTCCAAGACCACTCCCCGTACTGCAGCCATTTCTGCCAAGAGCAAAGTGCGCTCAGTTTGGGTCTCCAAGACTGCTGCACAATCTGGCAGTTTTGCCATCAAAGATGCTGCACACTCTGCTGCACAATCTGCTAGCCAGACTGCTGCACAAACTGCTGTTGCAGTCAATGCTGCGCAGTCTGTTACAACTGTTGCACAGGCTACTTCATATGCTGCCTTGTCAAAACACAAGACTCCTATGACTCTGGCGCAATTGGCAATGGCTTTTCCTGCGCAAACCAACACTCCAGCAACCAAAGTATATCCCAAGCACTCTAAAGCAAGGACTCCTGATGCGCAAACCACAGCTTCTGTGGTCAGAACCAATGCACTTTCTGCCAAAACTTCTAATGCACAAGTGGCCAGTGCGCCATCTACCCATGCGCAATCCAAGAGTAACAACCCTTTGGCTAAACTCTCCTCTTCTCATAACAAAGAAAAAACCTCTGTTCCTCCCCTTAAACACTCTGCTGTTCCAGCACAATCTACTGGGGGTAGTCCTTTGGCTATTCCTCTTCCTCCTCAAAATAAAGGAAAAGGCCCGTTGGTCTTTTCTCAGACTTCCTTGTCTCATGACTTGGAAGACAACAGAGGGAAACGCTCTTTAGCTAACCCTTCTTCTCAAAATAAAGGAAAAGGCCCTTTGGTCTTTTCTCAGTCTTCCTCGGTCTTTACTGAAGAAGATCAAATTGGACGTGTTTCGGCACTTGTCAGTACAAGAACTCCTACAAACAAGGATTCTTCTTTCCTTCATGACAAGGGAACTTGTACTGATCAAAGAGGTATTCTGCCTACCCAGTAGCAGAATTCCAAGACCTTCCAACTTTCAAAATATCCCGTTCCAAACAGGAAAAACTGTTGGTGTCTCAAACAGAAACCCCTGGGGGTGAATTTGCAGACCTAAGAACATATCTTAACAGGCCAACTTCGGCAAAACGTAAGCAACCTACGCCGAAGGTCAAGCCTCAAAGACAAACCTCCAGGAACAAAAATCCTGATACCTATGCTAATAAGGTGAGCACTTCCTTGTACACACAGGGGACAAAACATTTGAAGAATCGGAACCATGTTCCGAATGTTGTTAAAGAACATATTCCTCGAACCTTTCCTCGTCCTGGCATGGTTTCTGATCTCCGAGAACATCTCAGGCAAAAACGGGATAATGCCTCAACTCCTTCAGTTCAATCATCTGATCATCATTGCAATCATAAAGTCATCATCCAATGTTGCTGTCAAACAACAAAACGATCTGTCTTTGATCGTTTGACTTTTGCTAAAACAGAATCGATGTCAGAAGATGAAGAAGTGTTGTACGCTTCTGTTAACATGACTTCTCGAGACACTGGGGGTAGAAGGTGCTCTAAGCACGGCAAACCTCGCAAACCAAGTCAACGGTATCTGGATCTACTTCAAGAATCTTCTGAGGGAGTATTCCAACATACCCGTTCCCGAAGCCGAGATACAATCGGTCAAAGGAATCTTCCTCATGATCCTTCTGGTCATTTTCCCCTTTCTCAGTCAGGAGATGACTCTTTCTCCGACTATGATGCATACAGCGAAAGTTCTGAACAGACAGTGTCTTCCACTGTACCAAGAGAAGTGACATCTTATGTTGTCACTGATGATCAAGATGCTTCAACGTCTGCAAATCAAGAACAGCGAATCGTTGCACTTGAAGACAAGCTAAAGACCATGGCTAAAATGGTCGCTAGTATGCATTCTATCATTGTGGCCCAACATGCCACACCACCAACTATACCTACCGCAAGTCCGAAGATCATAGCATCTTCAGTACCTGTCAATGCTGGATTGGGAGTAATGCCTTCTCAAATGCCTCCTGTACAAGTACAAGTTCAAACTACACCTAGTCAGTCAGCTGGGGGTAGTGCTTACAATGCTGTTCCTCCTCCTACTACTCTGACTTCGCCGGCTCCTTCTTCATCATCTGAAGACACCAATGAAGCTGTCAAACTCTTGCGAACTCAGTTCGAAGCCTTCAAAGAGAAGGACAATTTGCAAAGGTTGGGAATCAAGCAGCCATACCCAGTTGAATGGAAGAAAGTTCCATTTCCTCCCAAATACAAGATTCCAACAATCTCTCTTTTCGACGGCAGTACCCCACCAAGTCAGTTCATCAATCACTTCGAGGTAATGACTGTTCAACTCCAACCAAATAACGCTCTTCTTACCAGGGTGTTCGTCGGTTGTTTAGCCGGCGTAGCATACGACTGGTACAGAAGTCTGCCCGATGGTTGTATTACTTCTTTTTCAGGACTTAAGCAGATCTTTCTGGAAAGATTCTATGAGGGATTCAATGACATGACTATGTCTGCCCTCAATAAAATCAAACAGAAACATAATAAAACCGCTGAGAGTTTCATCGAACGTTTTCGTCGAGAAGCCTTGAAGATGCCTCCAGGGACTCCTGCTGCTGTTACCATAGACACTTGCAAGGCAAATCTCTTGCCTATCATCAGTATGTGGACAGGCTCAACTCAGTTCCAAGACTGGCCATCCTTTATCGTCAACGCCAAAGCAGCTGAAGTGAGTGCTGAAAAGTTCAAACAGCTGGGGGTACAGATGTCTAACCCAGATCGGGACGAACATCAATCATCAGGTGGCGGTAATCGTCAGAACAACCGCAAGAACAAGAAAACTCTGAACATTAACCTGAAAAGCAAAGAGTCCTTGGCTGTCAATGTAGCTCCGCCTACATCTACTTCTACTCCTGCTGCAACTCAACCGAGGGAACCTCGCACTAAGGTAGAGTATTCGTTTGATGAAAATGACACAGCAAGCATCTTCGATTGCTTACTCAAAAGCAATAAGATCCAGCTTCCAGACCCAAAGAAACCTGATGAAGTCGGTAAGACCGATCATTCTAAGTATTGTGTCTACCACCGATTCATTGGACATCCTACTCGAGCATGTTATGTGCTCAAGGGTAAGATTCAAGAGCTTGTCAATGCTGGAGTTGTTACTCTGCAGCAAGATGAGAAGACTGTCACTGCCAATATGGTTTCAGTCCAGTTCGATAACTTTTCCCCGCAGATGATACAGCATGGTGTTATTCCTATTCCGAAGGCTACTCTCGAGATTGAAAATCTTCCTTCTCCACCAAACGAAGGTCTCGTTCCTTTGTCTCTTGACAATGGCGAGGTTATGTGGATCCATCCCGATCTTACTTCAGAGTTCGAGGATTCTTCTTCTTCCAAGAAGAAAGGTTGCTCCAAAAACAAGTCCAAGATCTGCAACATGGTGTCTTTTGACCCCATAGTTGATGAAGAAATTCTGTTGGGCACCAGATCAGGGAAAACTTATCTGAAAGATTACTCTGAATCTCAAGAGAATCCTGTCTCTTCTTCTGAACCTGTCCCAGCACAACCTGCTGCTATTGAAGAAATTCTTTCTACATCTTCACCAGTTGTGGTTCTTATTCCTCCCAAACCAGTGGCTGCTGATAAAGGTAAACAACAAGTCCGCTTTGATAAACCCTTGAAGAAATCATCCCCTACAGGGCTTGAGAAGCCTTACAACTTTGATATATTGGCTCAACTAGCTAATACCCCAGCAAGGCTATCTATCTTTGAGCTCTTGCGTCTTTCCAGAGAGACGCGAGAAACTTTAAGTGAAGCTCTTATGCAAGCTGAGACTTGTTTAGCCTTTCTCAAGAAGCCGGAAGCAGAACCAGTCTCTTGTCTACATTGTCATAGTGTTATGGAGTTGATTCCGAACATTACTTTCACACAAGATGACATGCTGATGGAGGACAATAGGCATGATCGTCCTCTCTACTATACAGGATATGTTGATTCGATGAAAGTCGATCGTATCCTGATAGATCCAGGATCTGCTCTCAGCATCATGCTGAAAACAATGCTCGATGCTCTGAAAATTCCTGTACATAGTCTCTCCACCACAATCACCACCATCCTTGGATTCAATCAGGGAAGGAGTGAACCTTTGGGCAAGATTCGCTTAAAACTCCAAATAGACAATCTTCGCACAAAAGTTACCTTCTATATCATTGACAATCATGGTTGTTCTTATAATGCTCTATTGGGGAGACCATTCTTACATGAGCATAATATTGTTCCATCAACCCTTCATCAATGTTTCAAATATGTTGATGATAAGGGAGAGGTCCATAAGGAAGTTGCGGATCTTTATCCTTTCAAAGGCGTTGAAGCATACTGCAACGACGCTCGGATGTACAAGGATGAATTCATGAAGATTGTGTTAGCCTTAGACACTGAAGAAGAACAAAAAACAATGCCCAAAGACACTCTTATCATACCTGTCAAAGGGCGAGTTTCATATCCTCAGTCTTCTAAACCACTGGCTATTCACTTGCAAATTCAAAAGAAATCAGTTGATGCTGATCAAGATCAAAGGGAGCTCACCTCTTCTGAGCCACTTGTTATCGACCTACGTCGTAACAAGGACAAAAAGCAGCTCACTCATTCTGAGCCACTTGTTGTTGATCTCACTCGCAACAAGGAAAAAAGGGAGCTCACCTCCTCTGAGCCACTTGTTATCGACCTCCGTCGTAACAAGCCTCCCCCATGTTCTTCTTCTCCCCCTCTTGTAATTAATCTGACCAAGCCTGCTAAGGCGAAAGGTCCTGTTGTAAATACTGATGTACAAATCAATGAAAAAGTACCTACTTTCCAGTATACTGATGTTATTTATTATACTAAATGCTATTTGGATATGTTAGATAGCTTCCAATCAATTACAATGGGAGTTGTACAATCTCTTCAGACAGAAGTCTCACTTGAAGATCCAGATGATTCTTACCGTATTCACCCTTCTCGAAAGAAAGGTGAAAGTCCAATACTTTTTAGTAAAGGACCAGAAAAACAATTCAGCTATACGGATGATAGCAAACTTAACGATACGGGACGTCTCCAGTTCCATCGTTATAGTCAACAATCAAAAGACATCATCCGGAAAATGGGCTATGACTTCAAAAGTGGCCTCAATTACGGTAAAGGTAGACGAACTCCTATCCGCACGACTGTTCCGGAAGGAAAGTCGAAAATGTACTACAGCAGGACTAAGAAAGGTCTAGGATATACTTCTCCTCCACTGTTATCCCCAGCAGTCTCTGACTCAGACAGTGAAGAACGCTCTAATTCATCTGATTCTAGATCTTGGAATTCTGATACTAGCATTGGTGAAGTTCACAGGCTGATCGTATCATCTAACATGGTCTCCGCTGAACTACCAGAAGGCTATGATGAAGACGTTGAAGAAAATCCTGAAACAGATCCTTGGGCTCAACATATGGATAACCAATGGGTACTTCGCTTTGAACAACGTGAACCTCCTACTGAAGATCAATTAGTTCAAGTTGATGTAGGGGAAAGCGAGTCGCCTCGTCCAATCTTCATCAGCAAGAATCTTCCAGAAGCAGACAAACAAGAGTTGATTCTTCTTATTAAAGAATACATCGACGTCTTTGCCTGGAGTTATGAAGACATGCCAGGTTTAGATCCCAAGATTGCTACACACAAACTGAATATTTTGCCTAATGCAAAACCAGTTAAGCAGCAACAACGGCGTTTTAAACCAGAAATGATGGATGCAATCGATGATGAAGTCAAGAAGCTCATTGCTTGTGGTTTTATTCGAGAAGAGCAGCATTCTGACTGGGTGGCTAACGTCGTTCCAGTTCTAAAGAAAACCGATAAAGTTCGAGTCTGCATCGACTTCCGGGATCTTAATGAAGCATGTCCAAAAGATGAATTTTCTCTCCCTATCACGGATGTCATGATTGACAATACCTGTGGGTTCGAGCGAATATCTTTCATGGATGGATTCTCTGGGTATAATCAGATCAAGATGAATCCTGAAGATGAAAAGCATACCGATTTCCGTACTCCTCGTGGTGTCTATTGCTATACAGTGATGCCATTTGGTCTCAAGAACGCTGGTGTAACCTACCAACGGGCTATGAGTACCATCTTTAGAGAACATCTTCGCAAGACAGTCGAATGCTATGTTGACGATATCGCCGTCAAAAGTCGTCTAAAAGAAGATCATATCCAAGATCTGAGAACAATCTTCAATCTCATGCGTCAACATCAGCTCAAGATGAATCCCACCAAGTCATTCTTGGGTGTCTCTAGTGGCAAATTTCTCGGCTTCGTCATTACCTCTAAGGGTATACACGTGGATCCCGAGAAGATCAAAGCCATTCAAGAGATGCGTCCTCCACGCAACCTAAAAGAGCTGCGAGGATTTCAAGGCCGACTTGCGTACATCAGGCGATTCATTTCGAACTTGTCTGGACGTTGTAGACCATTCACTCAACTAATGAAGAAGGGTGTATCTTTTGTTTGGACTGAAGAGTGTCAACGAGCATTCGATGATATCAAACGATATCTTATGAACCCACCAGTCTTGGTGCCACCTATCTCTGGCATTCCATTCTTGATGTATGTCCGTGCTATGGACCATTCATTGGGTGCTTTGCTTACCCAAAAGAACAAAGAAGGCCATGAACAGGCTATCTATTATCTTAGTCGAACTATGATTGGTGCAGAACATCGTTATAGTCCGGTCGAAAAAGAATGCCTGGCTCTTATGTTTGCTGTGCAGAAAATGAGGCATTATATCATTGGCCAAACTATTCATGTCATATCCCGAGTTAATCCTCTTCGGATACTCATGAAGAAGCCTAGCACACTTAATTCTCGGCTGGCTACATGGGCAATCCTGTTAGCTCAATATGACATGGTGTATGTTCCACAAAAGTCTGTCAAAGGTCAAGCGCTGGCGGACTTCTTAGCAGCTCATCCTGTGCCTGAGACATCTAAACTCTATGACGAAATTCCAGACGAGACATTGGAAGCCAACATGATCTCTGAAGAATTTCCAACCTGGCGTTTATTCTTTGATGGTGCATCGAGAATTGGACCCAATGGTGCTATTGTAGCAGGAGTTGGAGTTGTTCTCGTTTCTCCAGACGGATCAACTATCCAAAGAGCCTACTCTTTAGATGAACCTTGCTCCAACAATGTGGCGGAGTATAATGCTCTACTCATCGGCCTTCAGTTAGCTAAACAACTGAATGTTGAATATCTCGAAGTCTACGGTGATTCTAAGATGGTTGTTAATCAGGTTAGAGGAACCTATGAAGTACGTCATCAAGACCTGGTGCCTTATCATGAAGTAGCAATCAATATAGCTATATCATTCAAAGCTTTCTTCATCGACTATGTTCGAAGAGCTTGCAATACCGAAGCAGATGCTTTGGCCAATCTTGCAGCTGTCTTAGCTATCCCTATCAAAAGACAGCAGGTGGTAGTTATCTCCAACCGAGAACTGTTCTGCATCGAAAACAATCGTAATATTGAATTCAGCAACTTTGCTGAAGTCAATGTTATCGATGAAGACTGGAAAACTCCTTTTATCGACTTCGTAGTTCATGACATACTCCCTGAAGATCCTAAGGAGGCTATGAGTGTTCGTCGACGATCTCTCCGATTCTATTACAATCAAACTACTAAGACCCTCTATCGACGAACTTATGACGGTCTTCTCCTGCGCTGTCTCGCTGGTAATGAAGCTGAACAAGTTTTGCGTGAAGCTCACGATGGTGTCTGTGGAGCACATCAACCTGGTCCTAAACTACAGGATCGCATTAGACGCATGGGTTACTACTGGCCCTCTATGGTATCAGATGCCATTGAATATGCAAGGAAATGTCGTGCTTGTCAAATCCATGCAGACTTCATTCATCAACCATCGAAATTCCTTCATCCGACTGCTTCTTCCTGGCCTTTCGAAGCATGGGGCATGGATGTCATAGGTCCCATCAATCCTCCTTCTTCTAGAGGACATCGATTCATATTGGCAATAACGGACTACTTCTCCAAGTGGGCTGAAGCTATACCTCTGGCTGAAGTCAAGACTAGTAGCGTCATCAACTTTGTTAAACACCACGTCATCTATAGATTTGGTGTACCTCGAAGAATCATCCATGACAATGGACCTCAATTCATCAGCCAGAAGTTTACCAGATTCTGTGATGATCACCGGATTGACAATGTCGCTTCGACTGCCTACAATCCTGCTGCTAACGGTTTAGCCGAAGCTTTCAACAAAACCATTATCAAGCTTCTCAAAAAGTTTGTGTCTACTAACAAACGGAATTGGAGCGAGAAACTTGGCGAATGTCTTTGGGCCTACCGAACTACGGTCCGTAATCCTACAGGCTTTACACCTTTCTCTTTGGTGTATGGCTGTGAAGCTGTTCTTCCTTTGGAACTGCAAATTCCTTCTTTAAGGATTGCCATTGCTAACGAGCTTACTACAGAGAATAACGATCTTCTTCGACTTCAAGAGTTAGAAGCACTTGATGAGAAGCGATTAATGGCTCAACAGCATATTGAGTTATACCAAGCCCGCATCTCAAAGACTTTCAACCGCAAAGTTAAAGTCAGAACATTTCAGCAAGGAGAACTTGTTCTAACGGTCAGACGTCCTATGACTATGACTCATATGAGCAAAAGGAAATTCGATGCGAAGTGGGAAGGTCCCTATGTTGTAAGCAAAGTCTTCTCAAATGGAGCCTATCAACTTTCGGAGCTTGATGGTCGAGTTGCTATGATGCCTATCAATGGCAAATTCCTAAAGAAATATTATGTATAAATGTAAATGCTTGTAAATCATCAGACAGAATCAAGTTCATAAATAAAAGTCAAATTTTATTTCATTATATGAGAGTACATAATATTAAAGATCACTATCATCTTTCTCTACATTGGGACGCGGGCCACTGCCGTCCTTCTCGAAAACACGATCAGCAAAAGAGCCGAGAACGTCCTTGCTGGAACCCACGAGGAACTTGCAAGCGGCCATCCTCATGGCTTCTTCTTCTTCAGTCCTTCCTGGTTCGAGCAGGAAGTCCAAAATGTCTCGTGGCGGCTGGGGTGCAGACGAACCTTCACCTGTTTCTGCTGCCTTCGGTTGAACTGGATCAGCAGGGCGTTCTTCAGAGCCCTTCTGAGCCTTTGGGACAATTTCAGCCTTCTTGGATGCTTCTCCAGACGACATTTTTATGTTGAAGAGTAGAAGTGTTCGTTCCGGTCAGATTTCTGCTATATTTATAGGCAGAAGTTCCTCAAATAACGAAGCGACACATTCATCTGACGGTTCGCCCGTTCATTAATGCCTGACGGTTCATCCGTTCATTTATTACATTCATTCAACGGTTCATCCGTTCATTAATGCCTGACGGTTCATCCGTTCATTTATTACATTCATCCGACGGTTCATCCGTTCATCCGTTCATCACTTGACGGTTCACCCGTTCATTCACCATCACTTGACGGTTCATCCGTTCATTCATCATCACTTGACGGTCTTCCCGTTCATTAATCTCACATACATTGACGATTCATCATCGTTCATTAATCCACATCAGCAACTTGTCGTTTTCGACTAAGTTGTCAAATCGAAATAATAGTATTCAATATATTCTGCCACGTCCATATTACCTCTAAGCAGATATAATGAATATAATTATTTTCTACCAAATCATCAAGAAATATATCATGTCTTGCACCTCTGAATATATTTTCTATCTCTATTATTTATATCTAAATAAGATATGCAATAAATAATGGAGCCACAACAAAATGTTTTTTATTTTTTATATGAGGCATTACAGAAATGCATCTACTACAATAAACACAAAAATACAAAAAGTTCTATTAAGAAGGAGGGATAATCAGATTGTCAATTTGCTGCTTCAGTGCCTGTAGCTCTTTTTCGTGAGTTGATGTTACCCTTCTTCTTGCTTCTTCCATCCCGCTTTCTTCATCAAAAATGGGCATGTCTATTGTCCGGCGGGTAATTTCTGCGCCATGAGTTTCTTCATACTCACTCCTCTCCTGAATTAAGGCATTGAATTGTTCAATCACAAGTCGGTGATTAGCAGTTTCCTCTTCAAATTCTTGCTGGAGGCGAGTAATCTCTGCTTTCAGCTCAGCAAGTCTCTGTCCTTTGCTTTCAGCCATTAAAGTAACTGATTCTATCTTAGAGTTGTATTCAGCTAATTTTGCAGAATGAGCCTCTAAAAGATTTTGAAGGTTTACCCTTTCTAGATCAGCAGCTTGAGCCAGTCGCTCGAATTCAGCCTGCACTAAAGTGTCTATCTCCTTCTTCTTGAGCTCCTTATATTTCTTTATGGAAACTTCTAATTCGTTCAATATGTGTTCAAGGAGAGTGGCCTGAGCCTCGTCTCCTTGCTCTCTTATGGCTCTTATTAAGAAAGAAGTTGGCTTCCTAACCATAATAAAATCAGCTCCTTCTTTCTCTATCATTTTATGAACAAGAGATCCCAGCGACTCGAAGAAGCATCTGGTAAATGACTGGACGACTTGTTGATTAATGGCCAGAGTTCCAGGAGTCGCTGCTACTCCTGTTGATGATGATGTAGCAGGTTGCTCGATCCTTTGTGACTGAATAACAGGCTCTTTAAACAAAGGAGCCAGAGTGGAGCTAGTCGCCCCTCCTGTTTGTTCCTCTGCAAAAGTAAAATTATTATTTTACTAATTGTTTGCCAATGAACAAGAAGATCAAATAAAAACAGTCTTACCTTGGTTTGATCTAGCAACAAGTGCATCCCCTGCTGGAATGGACTCCCGTTGAACGGAAGTAGCTTCAACTGCGACAGCCTGACTGCTGCCTGCTTCAGAACCGCAGGATAAATGATGACTACTACTAACAACCACCGTTGGTATGAGCACCATAGCCAGGTCCATCGGAGGTGTTGGCAGAGTCTTAAGATCTGCAAGAATTGCAAATGAAGATATTAGCTATCAATCTATTTTAAAAGAGAAGAATGCTAAATATCGTTTTATACCTTGAGGGTCGGTGGCAGGAGTTTCTTTCAGAACATCTTCATCGGCCGCTTCTTCAGGAGATATTTCTATCTCAACATCTTCATCAGGGTTTAAAGTATCAGCAACTTGTTCTGCAGGCGCCTCCGCTTCAATATCCTTTTTAGGATCTAAAGTATCATCGGCATCATCAGGAGATATATGCTCTTCATTATCCTTTTCGGGATCTTGTATATATTCATCAACATTTCCAGACGAAGAGCTTTCCTCGCCTTCTTCTTCTTCTTCTTCTTCTTCTTCTTCTTCTGCATTCCTGCTGTCAGTTGCAGTCTGATCCTCCTGCAGGCTATAACTGCAATCTTCTAAAGCTGCGATCACTTCACGGTCTTCTTCTTCACGAAGAGTCCTAGGAGTAGGAGGAAGAGGAGTTGCCTCCGCAACAGGCGAAAGAGGTCGTACAACATTTTGTTCTTCCTCTGTGATGTTTTCTCTGGGCTTTTCTGCCTCGGTTCTTGGGTCAAGATTTCTCCTCTGTTCAGTCTCTTCAAGAGTTTTGCTCCCAGATTCAGAAACAGGTGTGGGAGATGACATTATAATTCCTGCTGCAGCATCTATTGAAGTCAGGATTTGCCTGGAAGAAGATTCTGCTAAATTTCTTCTGGTGACCACCCTCTTGTTTTTGTGTAGAGGTCTGTCAGGACTCTCTATATTTATTGGTTCTGCTTGTTTCTGCACGGAAGTTGGTGTAGTGGCAGCTTCTTGATTTGTCTCAGCCAATTGACGAGATTGAGATCGCGTAGTGATTCTTTCAGAAGAATGTTCTAAAATCAACTTCTTCTTTGCCGCTGGAGCAGGAGGCTCCTCTCTTCTCTTCCTCTTTGCAGGAGATTTACCTACTTTCAGGGAAATACGCATTGCTGCGTTTACTTCTTGAGGGAACATAATCTCCCTCGAAGTTTCTAAAGGTGCATCCGCCGGCTCGTGCACCTCATCATTTGCAGGGAGTGACAAAGCGACTCTTCCTTTTCTCAATCTTGTTGCAGAAGCGAAACTATCTGCGAGATTAAAATTCTCGGCAAAAGTATTCGCGGATGTATAAAACACTGAATATGTGAAGAGCATCCGAGGACCCTGGGGAGTACTCTTTGTTGGCATTGAAAAGGTGGCTTTCGTATCACGGGCATTGTAATAAGCCCAAGCTCTGGCCCCGTCTATCAAATAACCTTTGCCTTGGAGGCAGGTAATTGTATTCCCTACATGGAACTGATCATACCCAAACTGCCGAGCAAATCGCTGGGAAGATATGGTTCTAAATAGCATTCTTCTTCGAACCGGTAAACCAGATGAGATGGTCGAATCGTCTTCAACCATTCAAAGGCTGCACGGGTCAGAGGCTGCATCTTCGAGTCCACCATATTTGTGGGCATCTGATCGTACCCAGTAGGGAGAGGAGCACAACAGAAGTTCCATCCTCTATTCAGATTCAAAATATATCTACACTCGCTTAAAGAAGTGTATTTCCATTGTCCTTGAGAATACCTTCAGAGAAAACTGCCATCCACCTGTCCCATGCCGTGGTCCATTAAAGTTGGATAGTGGAGAAGTAACCATCCAAATAAATATGTATATGGCAATTCCAAACGAGGAAACTCTTTCTCTCCTTTCGCCTTCAACATCAAGTCGACGTATAAACGAAGACTGGCATTTAGTTTGCAGGTCATTGCTGATAACAAGTCCATCTTATAGCCGAAGACTAACTTGACAGCAGCAAACAGAACACCGCGGTGAAAACGATCCACAGCACTAGATCCGGGAACCACAAACCGCCGAAGCCAGTATGTCAGGAACCCTGCCAGTTGTGCTTCTTCTGACATGGGTCTATAGCCTATTCTTAAGTAACTTTCCAAAGTGTCCCATGTCTTCAAAGGAGGATACTCATGATCATCTTTTACTTTTTTATCAAAGTTACCACTCTGTTCCATCAACTTTATAACTTCTGCACTGCTCAAAGGTTTGAAGAAGTTAGGGTAGCATTTGTCATTCTCCTTGGTCTTCTTCTCTTCTATGTGGTTGAGAAACAGATATGGTAACCACTTCGAAGAGTAACAAGTGTTGGCGGTAGCACTCTTATAAAACAGAGAGCAGATCTTGTAATGGCATAGTAGTTCCTCGAACGCTGCCACCATTGCTGCATTCTCTTTTCTAAGCTTGTCCAGCTCATCATTTGTCGGTACAAACTCCTCATACGGAGCATCTGCCATGGGCAGGTACGAGATATACTTCATCTCGTGTAGTGCAAATCCCATCTCTCCACCCGGGGTCATGAAGGTTCCCGTCCTATAGTTGTACCTCTCAGCCAAGGCTAAAAACATATGTGGGTTGGGAGTAAAGCCGTATACAGTGGCGTGCACTGCTTGATACAGATTGATCTGTTGGAGTCTGTCTTGGAATGTTGTCAGAATCCAATTCGCAATGTAGTTCCATCGCTTGTAATCTGGATTCACCAATCCAGTCAGTCTGATGTCTTGTTCGGGGTATTTTCCTTCAGCCTTCGCAAATTCATTTGCGAATATTGGTGTCCTAACAGGCATCAGCATAGAGGAGTTCTCTGGTGGAATGCAGCCAGGTCTCAAGCCTCTCAACAAGCAGCTATATCTATCAGAGGAGCTATAAAACATATCCCTCTTGTTTGGCCCTTTCTTTACGAAGATTTTTCCTGCACGGGCATCCTGAAAAAGAGTGATGTTCCACTCCATCTTCCTTGGGTAGCTCGCATGAGCATACCGCGACAAAGGGAGGCAGCGAGCAATGTCTGGTATGAAGAATGATCTATTTTCCTGGTGAACTATTCTCTCCTCCATCCTCGGCCTAGGCTGAGAGACTTTCTCAAAGGCGTCACCGAACAGGAATAAGGGTTTCTTATGAATAACAGCATCCGCTGACTCTAAGGGCTGTCCATTCATCAAACACATTAAAGTCTCATTATCCTGGGAGATCAGTTAGCCTGACGGGAGACTGGCAGATCGTACTGAGGATAGTGAACATGAGACAGATCTTCTTTATATTCAGACTCCGAAAGAGTTCCCACAAAAGTTTCATATTCAGGATCATCTCTCGTATTCACTGCATCAGACAGAAAGAAACAAAAATTCAGTATAAGTCAAAATTTCTGTCATCAAAATTGCGCAACATCAGACTGCGCAACATCAGATTGCACAAACATCAGTTTGCGCAAACATCAGACTGCGCGAATGAACAGCCATCAGTTTGCGCTAACGATCTAGCGCAAATCAGCCGATCGCGCTGACATCTGCCAGCGCAGTTCAACCGATTGCGCAGAAAGTCGATCTTCATAAAAATGAAGAGTTAACTGATTTGTGCAACCAGAACCCTAAAGAGGGTGGCGCAGTATGATCACATCTCTAAAAAGAGATGGATTTCGAAAGACAATGGTATCAAAACCCTAAAAAGGGTTTGAAGTCTTCTACCTAATATCGCAGGATGGGCATCTTCGTGACGAGAAGCTCTGTGCGCAATTCTGGATGAGGACTCAGCCGGGGCTTTGCCCTTCGCGGCGGCGGCGGTGGTGGAAGATCGTCGGGGTGCCATGAAAGTCGTCGGAGGAGAAGGACAGCAAGGGTTCGGGGGGATTTCTCTCAAGAGCTCGAAGGATGCAAAGTAAAGAAATGAAAATGAAGAAGAGGCTATTTATAGCTTTCGAAATATGAAACGGCTGCCTCGGATTGCGCCTAGAATTAGGGGCTCTTCGCTTTGCGCAGACAGCTCATAATCATGCGCAACTTGATTCAAAATTCAAAAATTCAAAGTATTTCGAAATTTGAATAAAATCAACTTTCGAAAACTTTGAAGGGGGTCTTGTAGGTCCTAAAAGATCAAGTTGCATCAATCGACAAAGTCAAAGAAATCAAGATATACATCATTTTGGTGAATTGTGCAGACAACAAATTGTGCAGCAATCCAATTGCGCACACTATTTTGCGCACACTCCCAACTGCGCATGCTGACGTGGCAAGAGTCATCATTACCTAAATCAAATCAAATCTTTCTGACAACTGACAGCACGGAGAACGAGGAGACTGTTCATTTATTGCGCCGCACAGTGCTCGAGGGCGGCTGACAGCTGGCAGCGCAATCCATTTCTGTGCAGTCTGATTCTGTGCAAACCAAGGCTGCGCAATTCAGTCTGCGCATTCCATCAACATAACTGATAAAGTACACGTGGCATTCATTCCATCAATTGTTCATTACGTGGCAACTGTCTATGCATGATCATGCGCATTTCAATCAAATGATGCCATGTGTCCATGATAGTTGGCCCACGATCCAGCAACTGCCTGCGCAGTCCAATGCTGCGCAAACCAATTGCTGCGCAAATCATCCTGCGCAGTCCAGAATAACTGAAAGTTAGTTATTTTCAGAACTCTATAAATAGAGTTTCAAGTCTTCATTCAAGGGGATCAGATATCAAGTATTCAGAGATCAGAGATCAGAGAGTCCAGGAGTTCTTGTCCAAGTGCTGCTGTATTCTTCTAAGGCTTTTGCCTTCAACTTCCGAGGCTTTTGCCTTCAGTTTCCAGAGTTGTCTTCAACTTCAAAGGCTCCATCTTCAAAGTTCACATCGTCCAAGGGATAAAGCAATCGTCATCTAGATTGGATTCCTATAGTTGTAATTTTTCCAGAATTCTTGTAATCTTTATTACACAGTTTGTATCAATAAAGTTTCATACTTTTGTTTTTTGCAAACAGTAATCCCGTTAGTGCCAGCCTTGTATCGGCACGAAAGGAATGAGTTATAGCTTATGTCAGAGAGACACGTGCTTCGGCACTAAGCAAGGCTTTCGCGTATTATTATTGGCATTCGCGTATTGGCTTTCGCGTATCAAGTATTGGCTTTCGTGTATCAATATTGGCATTCGCGTATTGGCTTTCGCGTATCGGCATTGCTAAGTCAGGGAGTCATTAGGCACGACCTGCACGAGTCGTTACCCCTTGACGTCGCTAACACGAGAATTGGTCTAGAGGCACGTGAAAGTATTGAAAGTCTTGGCACAGCCGAGTTCGCATGAGTTGTTCCTCGGCGAAGCACTGACTCGAACATGTTAAGTTACGAATAGAGTATGGCACGACCCTGCTGTCCCGAGTTCAAGTTTGGTCAAGTACATGCACGACGAGGCACTGCCTCGATCGTAATACACGTTGTCATGATAGCACGACTATGTCGTCGCATAACGAGTTGGTCAGGTGTCGTGGTCTTAAAACTGATCCTAAGGCAAGATTAGAAAGACAATCGAAAGGGATTTAAACTGCACAAAGTAAATGAACGTGTCGGTTATGTATGGATGGGCGAGAAGCTCACTCCACCAGTACAGTTGAGTACTGACACCCACATAGTTTCCATGTGCAGGTACAGGTAGAAGCTCGTGGCGCGGAGCTCGCTTGGATGCGTCGAGGCATGGAGTTCCTTGGCGAGTCAAAGCGTGCGGCCGCGTGGACGCGAAGACTTATACAGGACATAATGTATGGACATCGTCTTCCGAAGCTTCCGCTGGATTCAAGTTTTCTATCGAGAGATGAGAGAGAGCAGAGTGAATTATAAAATGAGAGAAAAGTGAGCACGAGAGACTTGTAAATTGGCCTTGCGCCCACAAATATAATCTTGTATTCAATATCAATAAAAGGCTTCTTTTGAATGACTTGTGTTCATGTGTGCTTGTTCTAAATTTTTGCTGCATGTTTCAATGTTTCTGCTTGGAACTTTTGTGCGACGACCCCGTCGCAGCCGATGAAATTGGCCGTTATGAAACTGCCTTACACGAGCGCAATCTAGGCTCGTACGGCATCACGCCTTAGCGAGAACGATCGCTCCTACGGGAGCGGGGCGTGACAGTATATAGGGCCGTTAGATATCCTGGAGCGAGTAGGAGATGTGTCCTATCGTCTCGCTCTTCCGTCGTCTCTGAGTGAGGTGCATGACGTGTTCCATGTATCCCAACTACGACGGTATATCCCGGACCTGAGCCATATCCTGGATCATTCGGAATTGGTTGTTGGTACCAACCTTTCGTATGAGGAAATGCTCGTGTCCATATTGGACCGGAGAGAGAAGATACTCAAGAACAAGACTATCAAGTTAGTCCGAGTTGCTTGGGGTCATCACTCTTTAGGTGAGTCAACGTGGGAGCGTGAGGATGATATCCGATCGCGATATCCCGACCTGTTTGACTCGTGAGGTATAATATCCTTCTTATGCCTCATGCCTTCGATTCCTTGCTTGCATGAATAATTGCTTGATTGCTAGACTAGTATAGCTTGCCTGTGATTAGTATAGCTTGTCCTTGCATCTCTAGCCTCTTGATTAAATTTCGAGGACGAAATTCTTTTAAGGTGGGTAGAGTTGTGATAACCATAGTTCGTATTACGTATTTTGGGATACGTGTACGTATCTGACTTGTATTGCATGTCTCCTGGCTTGGTTCGGCTTATTTGGGTTGGCTTGGTTTGGCTTGGGTTGCTTATTGGTTCATCATGAACCAGGGGGAGAACCCTTACCTACCACCACCATCTCCATTTATTAACCCAACACTCTTTCTCTATCCTCATTCACTCTTCTTCTTCCTCACCATTACTCTCCACCTACACCCAAGAGCCCTAGGCAAGTGCAACTTGCTTCATGATGGATCTCAAGTTTTATTGTTCCATTCTCTTCTTTACATGATTATAAGCCTCTTTAGAACTTGGAGTTTTTAATTTTATGGATAGATTCTTCTAGATCTACGTTGTAACTTGGGGTTTCATGAGTTCATGGAGTTTTTCTTGGTTTTGATCTACTAAAACTTGTTATTTTCGAAAACTAATAGTTCCATGAGCAAGAGCACGAAATTTCGTATGAATTTGGTTTTTGATTCACCTCATTTCGAGTTAAAATAAAGTTTTTATGGCCAAAACAAGTTTTCTGAATTTTTCATGTCGGCTGAGTGAAATTTTACGCAGGAAATCCTGAATTTGCGTATTTTACGCTGGATGGTACCCAGAATGTAAAATTTTACGCTGTAACCCTCCCATTTTGCGTATTTTACACAGAATTGAATTTTTGGCGTAAAAAGTGTACAGAATGACTGTTTTTGTCTAGTTTAGCTATTTTCTAGCCAGAATTTCGAAAAACTTAAAATATGAAAGTTTTAGATCTTTGTCTTGCCTTTTCGAATATCTCTAGAGAACCTCATTTTGGTTTCGTATGTGGAAGTTATGCCCCGTCTCCCCTGAGCCGCATGATTCCTCCACAACTCTTGCACCCTGTTTATATTTAGTTATTGTATATATGCTTATACCAGGTTAAATGTTAATTTTAAATATGTTCCATGACATAATGGTGACCAGTTGTGGTGCACTTTTGACAAATGACATGACATGATAGTGGCCCGTCGTGGCGTACTCTTGACAGTAAATTTGACATGATATATATCTCGAATGCTGTTGCGACGGCTAGCATGTCATGACAGAATTGAATGACCTGTACACCGTGGGCGATTGTGTTTGTACAAATAAACCAATACTGTCTTGCATCATATCTAGAATAGGGGTCCCTGAGTACCACGGTCAGGGATACCTACAGTAATTGACTAAGGCTAATAAACTAGAATAATTCAGTAGACATGAAGAGATTCTCAGCTACAGGCAATCCCGTTATCTGGGCGCATTAAGTGGACTTGTAGCCTACCGACGAGTAGGGCACATTTCCAGCACACAGTCACGTGTTGCATTCTTCATAAACGGACATTCGACCTGGATAACCGGATGGTTTGCAGGGCTTGTGGCTGTTGGGATAATCTCATTGCATCTTGCTAATAACTAGGCCTGTAATAACCCTAATTAGTTAAAAGTATCAAGTCGTACTCTTGATTGGCCGTGATTGATTGGATGGAGTTTATACCAGCTTAGTCTTATCCTGATTCTGTGCAAGATTGTGACATGACATGCTTATTGATGCTTGCCTTAACAATAACGATCGGGGGCCCAGTTCTGTTCAGGCGAAGGGTTACAACCTCGGTCCTTGTTTGGTTTAAGGGTTGTAACCTGGCTCCCGGAGCAGTTCTGTGTCCTCTCTTCGTTTATTGTCTTATTGCAACCCCATGCCATGTTCGTCATGTTTTACCTTACCTTAATACCATGATTATTTATACTGGCCTTAGCGATAAAGATCGGGGGTCCAGTTCTGTTCAGGCGAAGGGTTACAACCCCGGTCCTTGTTTGGTTTAAGGGTTGTAACCTGACTCCCGGAGCAGTTCTGTGTTCCCTCTTCGTTTATTGTCTTCACTGTACCAATAATATTTGAGACGGGTTTCTATTCAGGTGAAGGGCTGCAACCCCGGTCCTTGTTTGGTTTAAGGGTTGTGACCTGGCTACTTGAATGGTTTTCTCGTACTCAGTTTACTGTTGTTATCTCTATTATTATCAGTTCTTTATTTATTACCTTTAATATTCTATTGTGATATGCTGGTTTTAGTTCCTAAGCGAAGCCTCCTTGGTGGCACTTGCTCTTTCTGGGGTCTGACCCAGCTGGTTTTGTGTGGCCAGATATCGAAGCAGCACCAGAGGATCCACCTGTCTTCCAGCCAGATGGTGACCACCAGGCGTAACCCTGGCAACGAGTGGATTTCTTTTTGTCCTCTCACTTTATTGTAAACATTATTCTTTTGAGACGTTTAGCCGGCGAGCACGTGTTAGCCCGTATTGCACCTTTATTTACTGTCCGCCTACGGGCTGTATCATGATTGACAGATCCTAGGGTTGATCATGTATGACTGAACTCTTGCTAGTCTTGACATTTTGTACGACTAGCTTCATGATCATCCAATATGTAATGTATGGGACGCCTTACTATTATATATTTGGTGCTCTGACATCTTGTAACTATTATTGATTGCTTGAGATTGAGACAATAGGCTGGTTCATGACCATAGGAGACTGTTGGCTTGTAGTTAAACCCTCATGTATCTAGACAGCCGTGACCGTATAGCGAGGTGGGTTGCACTTCAATATGCGTAGCTGGTTATGTATGCCCCCGCTCTCCAGTATTCTGGTTCTGGGACGTTACACATATTCATGGTGATTTAAAGACAGATTATCTATATGAGAATGATCGATTGAATTTATGGACATTTCTAAATGATAGATTTGACCACAAAAGGATGATAATGATTCTCACTGCTCAAAGTGAATGGTTGAATCTAAGATATCATGATTATAAAAATATAAAAATATATAATATAATTCTGCTATGTTTAATATTGTTTCTCGTCTTGGATTGTGCGGAGAAAAAATAACAGAGATTCAAATAATTGAGAAAATCATCTCCACTTTTCATGCAAGTAATATACTTTTGCAGCAACAATATCGTGAAAAAAAGTTCACCAAATACTCTGAACTGATGACTTGTCTCATTGTAGCAGAGGCAAATAAAAACGTTCTCATGAAAAAATCACAACTCTAGACCAACTGGGTCAATGACAATTCCTAAAACAAACGCCAATTTTGGAATTGATAGAGGTTGTGGTGGAGGACGTGGGAGAGGGAATGAAAAAGATTTTTTTTTATGGAAGTTATGGTCATGGTTATCAGCCTTACAAAGGCGAAAGCTGTGTTTCACAAAAGAATAAATTGAACAAGTGGACAACACACACTAAAGGTAATTCAAATATTCAAAATAAACCAAATAAGAATTATTTCGATCCGACGTTTTGAAGATCAATACGAAAATCAAGTTACCAATGAACAATTTGAAGAGATGCTGGAAAATCCACTTTATATTAAATGAGCACTATGTGACCTTATGTTTTATTTCAAGTACTTATGAACTATTTACATTCGAAGTCATGTTTTATTTTTGTAGCTGCATATTTCTTGGTCATGAGAGTTTGGTTTATTAGAAATCTTCGTTATGAATTTGGAGTCACATTGCTATAATATAAGATTTGTGGATGTTGTAGCTGCGTATTTCTTGGAGACTTAGATAGTGACATCTATATGAAAATTCCAAAATGATTTACAATACCAAAAACTAAGTCAAAAAGGACGTGTTCAATGAAACATAGATAATTATTATATGGGTTGAAACAATCCGGAAGAATGTTGTATATTCGCTTTAGTATATATTTGACTAAGGAATGATACAAAAATAGTCAAATTTGTTCATGTGTCTTCATTAAGAAATCCAAGACTAGATTATAGTAGCAGTATATGTAGATGATATAAACCCGACCAGGCCCATAGGCTCAGCCTGGTTATAGGTCCGATAAACTCGGTCCATATGTAAATTTATATATACATTAAGAAAACTTATATAGAACTTTCATATTATATATATATATATATATATATATATATATATATATATATATATATGCAAATGACCTCTAGTCTAGTGGTTAAGAGAGATGCATGCGGCCCAAGTGGTCGGGAGTTCGAGCCTCAGTGGAGGCGAGTTCGCCACAAGTACCCATTCTTCAAAAAAAAAAAAAAAAAAAAAAAAAAAAAAAAATATATATATATATATATATATATATATATATATATATATATATATATATATATATATATATATATAAAATATTGAACGGTCTACGAGCTGGGCCGGATCCAACCCATATTTAGTCCGGACCTGGTCCTGCCCGAAGCTACCCGATTGAATTTCGAGGTCTGATTTAAAAAGCCCGATCCAAATCCAGATCGCATTCCTAGCCGGGCTGGCCCGACCCAAAACCAATCCTTGGATTTAACAAATGACTTTATTGAATTCAATGAACAAGTCTCTTGCAACATTGACAACATACAAACTCGAATGTTTTCGAATGTATGTATATAGCACTCAGCACACCACTTCACTCAGCACACCACTTTGACAAGAACATGCATGCATGGATGCCACGATCAGTGACACTCGTACAACTTGACCTCCATCTTCACCCGGAAATAGTACAAGCTAGCCGCCTCCGTCGACACGGTGGCGACCCCCCTGGCCATGAAGAAATCCCCGGTCCCTCCGACCACCGACAGGTCCCTGGTGTCCATCATCATCAGGTCCGCCCCCATGATGCTTATCGTCCCCGTGTGCCTCGTCGAGTTGAACACCAGCGTGAACGCGAACCACGCGTTGTAGTCCGTCTTCATGTCGTAGAAGTAGAACCCCTGCGCCCGCGCCACAGGCGGGGAGGCGAGGCTCTCGTCCGCGGTGACGGGGTCGTCGAAGACGACGAACTTGCCGAACTTGTAGGCGCCGAGCGCGGTCTGGTTCGCCACGACCGCGGAGGTCGCCTCGGCCTCGTTGGCGGTGCCGTTGAGGAGGACGTCGTGGAGGTGGAGGACCAGGCGCTTGCATGGCTTGTCCTTGGACAGGGATGCATGGCCTGGGTTGATGCTGAGGAGGAAGAGGAGGCAGAGAAGAATAGCCATGGGCTGCATTGTTGTTCTTGCTCAAGTTATTTGAACGAACGTTGATATGATACTAAGGTCACTGAAGAGTCCTATTTATAGAGGTCAAGTAGTTCATCTATGAGTGGTTGGTTCATCAATTAGTGGTTCTATTATTAGCATATAATGAGGAGTGTTTCAAAGCTGATGGAGCAGTTGATTCTTCCGCATGCAGCTAGAAATAGTTGTTGAGGACCTGTCACTTCAAATAAGAATTGGAGACTCAGCTCTCTGTCGATTAGGTTTAATTATGAGAAGGCGCTTGAGATCTTTTCCAATTGTTAAATGAATGATTTTAACAACTATTGATTCTAACAACTGATTGTAGGGCTGATTATTCAGACCTTTCAATTCATAGTTGTAGATTCGGACCTATGAATGGAGATATTTCTGATACTCATAAAAAAAAAAAATTGACTTGGATAAAAAAAAAGGAAGTGACTTGTAAAAAAAAAAAAAAAATTGACTTTGACAAATCTTGTTTGTCGATAGTTTCGGACCAATCAATCGAAAATTGATTATTATGTAATCGGTGTAACACTACTTGAAAAAATAATCTTTCTGCTCAGAAACGAAATGTTCCTTAAAATTCTTGACTTTTTTTTTTTTTTTTTTCTAACGTGTGTTAATGCTTCTTAGTCCTCACTGTTTCCTTTTGTCTACTAATGAGTTTATAAAGTTACTGAAACTTCTATATTTTTCAACAATTGGTGTTATGCACATTAATTGTATATATTAAGTATCAAAATGGGTACGTGATAGTAAAAAAAAAATAAAAAAACTAAATATATATAAAATAATGAAGGTGAAGGTAATTAAAGAACACTAAATATATTTTAACATATGTTATGAGGATAATAACAAGCAAGTTCTAACTAAAAGAAAAAGGAAATTACAAAAGTACAAGTTACAAACTTTAAGGTTTTGTTTCGTCTTTCAGAAAAAGAAAAAGAAAAAAAAAACTTGATACTTAGGGTGAGCGTTCGATTTATTCGCGGTTTCAACCGAAATCGAAATAATCAAAACCGAATAAACAAAAATTATAAAAATTCAAAATAGAAACCAAAACCAAATCAAAATTAGTCATAACTGAAAACCGATAATCAATTCGGTTTATTCGATTTGTACAGTTGGATTATTTTTATTGTTTAATGGGTCGAACCCAAAGTTAAAATTATGATTAAATTATAATAAAATTTATATTTTTTATATGTTTGTTGTATTTCAAAGCTGGGACAAATTTGGATTAGTTATAAAATTATCAAAATTAAACTTTAAACACATACATAAAACTGTTTTTCTTAAATATACACATTTTTAATCATATATATATATATATATATATATATATATATATATATATATATATATATATATATATATATATATATATATAAGGGATATTTTGCAAAACCTCCCCTAAATAATGGACTAATTTGCGAAATACCCCCTAAAGATCTCGAATTGGTAAAACCCCCTTTCCGTCAAGACGCTGTTTGATTTTGGGTGACGTGGCAATCCGTGTGTGTTATTAAGTAGAAAAATAAAATGTTGGACGAAAATACCCTTCCCCAAAAGGAGTTAATGTGCCTCCTTATACAGGGGTGGGTGCAGCTGGAAGAGCAGCAACAGCAGCAAACTTTCATAGCATGTATGGATTTAAAGCTGATGGCATGAGGGAAGCAACAAGACCCCAATCCCAGATCTTCAGGCCACCTAGATGGAGGCCTTAACTGCAGTTGTACTTGGTTTTTTTTGGTTGTGGACATTTTGTACAGAGGTTATTCTCTGCTTTAAGTATTTTGTGCAGTGATAGCATGTAAAAGTTTGTCTTTTAACTGCAGCTGATAGCATGTATTTTTGGGTTGTGGACATTTAGATACTCTGGAAAGTTTGTTTTCTGTAAGGATTCTATGTTTACATACTATGGACATGAAAGAGAAGTCTTGCAGTTTGTCTTTTGTAATGATACTATGTTTGGTGCATGTATTTTTCGACAGTTTATGGATGACGACTGATTACCTAGAGTGTATGTCTAGAAACTGTGGACATGAAAGAGAAGACTGCAGCTGATAGTTGATAGCATGTTTATATATAACAAATGTCTATTTTACATTGATCTTCTTTTCATTTGGTCTAACTTCAGTGAACCTTGAAACTGACCACACAATTCACCAATCTCTTCAGGACAATCTTTGGCCCAATGTACACGACTACCACACTTAGCACACCCCTTTGCTGAATGTTGTCTTGGTGGTGGCAACTTCACAGCTTCATCTAACCACTGGAATTCAGCACAATTGAAGTGTTGACATCTCAAAAATCTTCTGTGCGGATTAGCTCGAGTGTTTCCTTCCCAAACTCTTCTTATCCCGTCACATCTTCGGCATTTTGAGTACATAAATGGGCACCCTATTGCTGAATGTGTCGACTGGCAACAAATTTGGCATTTAATCTGATCACTTTCATCAATCTCATCACTTTCTAGAAATTAAAAATTAGTGTTTCCTCCTAACTGTAAATATAATAATTTGTGTTTCCTCCTTACTGTAAATATAATAATTTGTGTTTCCTCCTTTAATGGCATAAATTACCTCTTTCTCTATAGATGAAGGAGCACCCCCCATGCTTGTAGGAACCTGATCTTCGGTAGAAAGTTGCACGCTGGAAGAGGATCAAGTGAAAGAGGAGGAGGATGATCGGTATAAATAGGTTGGAGAGAGGAAGAAGATGATCGGTATAAATAGGTTCAGCAAAGGAAGAAGATGACCGTTAGAGAGAGAGAGAGAGAAGACCGTTGGAGGACCCCTGCCACGTACGCAGGGGTATTTTCGTCCAACATTTTATTTTTCTACTTAATAACACACACGGATTGCCACGTCACCCAAAATCAAACAGCGTCTTGACGGAAAGGGGGTTTTACCAATTCGAGATCTTTAGGGGGTATTTCGCAAATTAGCCCATTATTTAGGGGAGGTTTTACAAAATATCCCTATATATAATATTATTTTATTTTATTTTATTTTATTTTATTTTATTTTATTTTATTTTGGAACCATGTAAGTTGTTTATGGAATCGCTCCCACTGGGATTCGAACTCCTGACCACTCGGGCCGCATGCATCTAAAACCAGGTAAGTTGTTTATTTTATTTTATTTATTTTCTTTTGTATTTTTAAAGCCTAACTGAAACCACTTCGGTTCGATTCTCGATCCAAAACTGAATAATGCTCGCCCCTAGTTGATCCTATATAATGACATTTCATTTCAACATCAAACACTTTGACTTGCTTTCACAAACGATGCATAAAGTAAAATCGGAATGATTTTTTTTAGTTGGATCTGCTTTAGTCAATATATAGAAAAGTTTAGAATAAGTTGGTAAGTTGGTGCTTAATTAATTAAATCTTATTTGAAAGGCGAGTTGTTACTTATTGTTTTTCTAAGAATACGCATTTCTCAAGTCGTTGGCAAAAGGAGAGACCTTTCTCCAATTGATAAAGTTTGTGTGGTTACAGTAAAAAAGAAGAAGTATATTTCTCATTTAATTTTATTTGACATCTCATATTTGGAACTAATCTTTCGAATTCAGAGTTCAAAGCTATTCTCAACTTAAATAGAATAATTTGAAACAGAACTTGGGATGGTATTCTTCGAGTTTAAAGACCTCAAATTTACCAAAATTTTACCATTATTCTCGATTACCTTGAAGTTAATATTGTAATTATATACTAGTACTGTTTGGTTTTGTTCTTTTTTTTTGTGATGTCCGGTGTAACGTACATAACTCTATGCACGCTACGTTGCATGTCTTTTGGATCCAGTGTCCTTTCAGACATCTCACAACTTTCCACGCAGTTCCGATCCTGAGACCGCCTACCCATACAGAGAGGTTATACCTCTCCTCGCTGACCACAAGAGCCAGCTGAGTTCGGTGGTTCTTATACTGATAAATCTTGGCTTAAATTTATCGGATCCCATCCTTCCCGTACAATTCAATTGCTTAACGACTAATTAAAGCATGGTCGATAAAGTATCTATCAACATAAAGGGGCACAAAATCATAAAACCGCCTGTACCGTCAATTCCGATACTCATGGAAAGGATCCGTTACCGATACTCTAAACCTTGATGATTAGTTGGCGGCTTGCTCAGTTGGGTCAGTTATGGCTAACATCCACAGTAAGTGTGGTAGAGGGAGAACTATTTTGCCACAGTTTCTCCCAAGAAAGTGCAGAGGATTTTGCTATGATAAAGATTTTAAGTGATGCCGCAGTTTTATTTTTAGAACATCCAGATTTATTATTTTATTCCTTGAGATCTAGAAATCTATATACTGTGATGGATATTGTGTTCGAATGCAGTCAACATTTGGCATGGTTAGTACTTTGTATAATACAGCAGACGGAAGCCACGTCATGGAAGTATTTTATATTTCACAAGTTCAATGTCATGAAAATATTCAAGACACTGATACCTCTCTATACTGTGAGTCTGTTCACTTTTCCTATTGATAAGTAGCAAGATTGAGAGGGTTTTATATTTATTTTCTTGTACTCTGCTCTAAAGAGAGAAGAAAAAAAAAATAGTGAAACTAGCACAAAATCACAAGATAGATGCACAATAAAATGTTGATGTCACACCAAATGGAAACCTATAATAATCCATCATGGATACATAGGAGGGAAATAACTTGTCCCAACGTCAAACAAACGAATATAGGAAACTCGATTTCAGATTGGAGGCACCAAGCCTTTTCTCTCTCAAATATATAAATCAAAGAAAATATCTTTCCTGTTGCAAGTTGAATCGCCAACAAGCTGCAGAACAGTAAATACCTTAGCTAGCAAGGTAAAGTTCAAGATATCAACATGCACCTTATAAGGTATTAAGATATGCTATAATTTGTAATGTGAATACCCTATGATGTGCTTTATTGGAAGGGTAGGAACAACTATTTCTTTCTAGGTTTCGGAAACCTAGACTAGACTTCCAAGAATAAAGGGAAAGGAATTGAACAAAAAAATTGGCTGGGATCTCCTTGATCCCATCCTTTTCTCTCAAAAGAAAAAGAAAAAAAAGAACTGAACAGGATTTGTTTGGGTAATGAGCATAGTTGAGTGCACGGGCTCAGACGAGTTTGTGTTGGGTACTTACTAGTCATAGTTCGCCGTATCGGCCGATACCGATCCGATACGTCCGATATCGATAAGGTTTGGCATGTCCCGATCCGATACCGACCGATACCTGATACTGACCGATACCGACATTGGGGGTCTCTTTTTCGGTCAATTCGGCAAAGAAAATTAAACGAAAAAGACCAATCTGCAAGGGTGTAAAAGCATAGAAAGGTTATAAAAGCATATAAAAGAAGAAAACTTATCTATCGTATGCAAATCAATCGACAAAAGTGACTACTATTTCATTCAATTTCAAAACTACTAAGGGTCTGCTTGGTAATGGTGTTTTCACCGGTTTTCGGGTGTTTTTGAACCAACCGTTTATGAAAACCCCTGCTTGTTAATTTTTTTGAGGCACTGGTTTTCGTCGGCTCAAAAATCCCCCAAAACCGGTGTAATGTATTTTTGGGTGGCTTTATAAACACCCCAAATCGGCGGGTTTTGAGCGGTTTTATTTTTTTATTCCATTTATATCCTCACAAAAATAGATATAATTATAACTACCGTACCCTTCCCTATTTAATTTATTCGTGTAAAAAACTTTCAGAACCGCTCGTTAGTGAATTAACAAGCATGGATTGGACTAAAAGCCGCTACTTAAAAACCATCCAAAACCGGACCCCTCATAACCGCTCATAACCGGTACTCTAAAAACACCTCATAACCGCTACCCCGATAATTGCCAAGCAGACCCTAAGAAACAACATTGAAAATATTAAAATTATACCTAAATGTATAAAATATATTTTCTAAAATGTTAATAATTTATTAATAATTATTTGCTTTCCGATACCAAAAAATCCGAAACCTCCGATACTGCCGATACCACCGATCCCGACACTCATAGGAATGGTCCGATACCGATACTTTACTACTTACCGATTGAGATATTACTTCTAAAACGAAAAGACTAAAGGGACAGGCATATGAATCCAATTCCATGAAACCTCTGGAATTTTTTTTTCCGTTAGGAGGATTCATTGTAGCTAGCTGCTCCTGTTAGTTGCGTTATCATACATTTTATTGATTTTTTTTTCAAAATCCTTTAGTGCCTTATGTATAAGAAATTTCAGTTGTTCTATCACTATGGTTTGATTCAGTATATGAAAAAGTTTCATAATTTCTATTGGGTCTGCATGTAAGTTGAAAATGAAGGTATACACAATGGGATATGTAGTTTCTATTTATGTGGATTGAGTACATATATATACAAGGGGGTGAGCCACCCTCTTCAGTTCCTAACCAATGTGGGACTAAAGAAGAACTACAAAGAGATACCAAGTATGGACTGTTGGAATTATTCAATAATAGGGGCCACACATGTAAAATTAATTGTGTTGGGCTATCTAAATAATTAAGCCAAACTAAGGTGGTCTATTTGAAAATTGGCTTAAAGGTATAATTGTCATGGAATTAATGTGTAGATATCGGAGATAAATCTAATTTAATGAGGGGCCAAATTAGAAATATCAAAACATATAAATATATGTATTCATTAGGGTTATGGTCCCCAACATATACGGCCACCAAAAGAGAGGTTTTCTCTTTTTCTCTTCTGCATCCCCATCAACAGAAAGAGAGGGACAAAGGATTCGGATTCTTCTTTGTCATTAAGGGTCGTAGCAAGTTGGAAGATCGAACCCAATAAAGAGACGTTCGCTTCAAGATCCATCAAGTCTAGCAATGGATTCAGGTACGCTTCCGCAATTTAATTTATGTTCATCATCTTATGAATCGACCGGGTACAATAAATTTCTAACATGTGGTATCAGAGCCACCCTTGTTTGATTCATGAGTTTGAAATTTTCAGATTCAATTTTTGTTGGTGTTCAGAAACCCTATATCGTTAGATCTAATTTTATTTAGGATTCTGATTGTTCTATGGAAGCTTTTATTATTCACCGAGCATTTTTATATATATATGAAGAATCCTGTCTCAATTGCTTCCAGATGTCCATGAATTTTGTAAAACAATTGCTTAAGATTTCGAAACCAAAAGTGTAACGTGCTAGCATGCTTCACGTTTCTTGCTACTGCTACTTGAGGTGTCCATGAATTTTTCTTTCCCGAACGCTTTCGTTCATGAATTTTTTATCTGTGAAAAATACGAATTCAATTAAGCATTATTGGTGCAAACTTTTAAGGCTAACATGTTGTTATTATGCTACTGCTACTATATTGATTTGGTAGGCACAGCCATAATAAGCGTTAACATTGGTTTGTATGCATCTTAAATGAATTCGTATTTTAGCCACAGAAGTGAATTCGTATTTTAGCCACAGAAATAATTTTGCATCTTAAATGTTAACATTGGTTTGCTGCCAATTTTTCATTGATTTGATTGGCATACTTAAGGAAATCTTGATAGAAATTTTTATTTATGTACAGTAATGATCTCTTAGTTCATGCTTAAATATTAGATATGGACGCATGTGATAATGACCGTAGAAATTCTCCATTATATTAAATATGCATGAATATGCTTATTGCTGGACATGTGATAATATGGAATGTCGGTTAGATTCCAATTACTCATGCTAATAGATATTTGGTGTTACTCAATTTATAGTGTTTTTCAATCTAAGTTGATCATTGGAGGACAAATTGGAATCAAATATAGATAATTTTATGTTTTGCATAAATTTAGTTTCCAATAAATTTATGTTCTAAGTCATATATTTGATATAATTTATTGACGTAAATGTCTTCAGCAGATTATTTTAATATAATATTTATGGGTTATTTGAAGCCATCTATTGGTCCATATCTTCAGTAAAATATTACGTGAATTTTATTATGTTGACAATGCTCAGTTTAGTCAAATTAAGAATATTTGTTTGAATCATGTAAAGAGATTCACATGCTTATGATTATCTTATTTGAGTTGTAATATTTTAAATATACATATACATAAAGTTTTGGACATGATTCGATTTTGTAAAATTTAGTCAACATTCAAATTTTTTGGTGTCTTTTGTGACTAGCAATAGTCGTCTAATATTCTAAATAAACCCATTGAAACAAGATGTCGCCAAAGTGACCTCTCTTGCGTAGATAGTCTATGAGGGATGTTAGATGTTTGTGTGTGTAAATTCATGCGAGTATTAGCCGGCCCAAAGGAAGGTTAATACTTGGCCGAATTGCACACATACTTGTGGTGATAAATGTGTGACAATTATACGGTTTACATGTGAATAATAACCCGATCCAAAGGTAGGCTTATTATTTGACATGACTTATTGTCAACGTTTGATCATTACACCAAGAATACCACTTGCAGTTAATATCATTGTCCAAAGACTTGATATTAATGATGTACTAGGTATCTTGAGATGGGGTTCACCATTATTTGAATTTGTTTGACTATATTTTATGCTTTGGTTATTTGTTAGAGCGTGTTTGTTTTTTGTTGCTTTGTTCTCTTTACATTTAATGTTGTTAAAATATCTGTCAATAAGATTTTAATTTTCATGTTTAATGGGATAAACTTTAAGGGCAAAAAGAAATGAATACAGTAGCTGCTAAGGGTCCAGATCAAAAGAAATAACAATATAAAACTAAGGGTTATTTCTTTTGTGACAAGCCAGGACACATAAAGAAGAAATGTACAAAGTACCACGCATGGCGTATAAAGAAAACATTTTCAAATTTGGTCTGTTCTGAGGTTAATTTGATTTAGTACCTAAAAACACGTGGTGGTTAGATTCTGGTGCTACTACCCACACTAGTGTTTATAGACAAGGTTGTCTGAGCTACCGAAGCCAATTGATGGTGAAAGATACATCTATGTGGGTGACGGCAAATCGGTAGAAGTGAAAGCAATATGACATTTTAGGTTATTTTTGGGGAACCGATTATTATTTGGATTTGATAGATACTTTTATTGTACCGTCTTTTAGACGAAATTCAGTTTCAGTTTCTTTAATGGACAAATCTGGTTATCATTGTTCATTTGGAAATAATAAGTTTAGTCTATCTTTAAATTCAAATATTATTGGTAACGATTTCCTTAAGGTTTATGATAACCTATATTCATTTAAAACTATTGCATCTTACAATAAAACCTTGCAAGTGGAGTCATGTGGTACTAAATGCAAAATTAACAATAAATATTTTTTTAGTCTCATTATGACATAAGCGATTAGGTCACATCTTTATAAATAGAGTTGAACGACTTGTGTCTGATGAGATTTGGATTTTATTGACTTTATAGACTTTAATGTCTATATTAATGTGTAAAGAAAATACAGACCAAAGTTCAATTGTAAGCAGCTACTTTATTGGCTATGCTAACAAATCAAAGGGTTAATAGTTATACGATCCCGCACAAAAGAAAATTTTGAGACGAGAAGTCAAACAATTTTTAAGGAAGTTGAGTTTGGAGGAGAAATAAAGTCAGAATCATTGTCTTTGAGAAGGAATCAATTACGATTCCTACTATCACTTTTGACGATGTGCAGGATTCTATACATGTCATGATCAAGAAGTGAATTCGGAGTCTCAATAAGACAATGTCGAATTACCTCTATAAGTCGTTGTTGAGATACCTTAACAACGACAATGTAGCGGCACCCCATTCAAGATAAGATAATTATTCCTAAGGAACAAACTCAACAACCTCAAGAACCGGTAATATTAAGATGGTCCACCAGAGAAAGGAGAAATATAATTTCGGATAATATTGTCATATTTCTCTAGGAACGTGAGGAAGACTGTGGATACTGGAAGATGATCTAATCAACTTTCGTCAGGTCATGAAAAGTTCCAGTTCTCAAAGTGGATTGATACAATAAATAAGGAGTATAAGTCCATGCAAGACAATAAAGTTTAAAAACTTGTCACATTACCAAAAGGTATGAAATTCATTGGTTGCAAATGGACATTTAGAACCAAGAAGGATTCGAAGGGTCATATGGAGAGATATAAAGTATGTCTTGTAACTAGTGACATTACTCAAAATTTTGGGATTGATTTTAAAGAGTTTTTCTCTTCGGTATCTTTAAAAACTCCTTTAAAACAACTATAGCACATGTTGCACATTTTGATCTTGAGTTACATCAAATGGATGTCAAAACGGTGTTTCTCAATGGTAACATTGACGAAACTATTTATATGGTGCGGCCAGAAAACTTTGTGTCGAAAGATCCAAATAATATGGTTTGCAAATTGACAAAATCCATTTATGGACTCAAGCAAGCTTCTCGTCAGTGGTACTATAAATTTCATCAAGTTGTTACCTCGTTTGGTTTTGAGGTTAACGTTGTTGAAGATTGTGTGTATCACAAATTCAGTGGAAGTAAAATTATTTTTCCGGTTTTGTATGTTGATTACATACTGCTTGCCACAAATGATATAGGCATATTGCATGACACTAAGAAATTTCTATCAAATAACTTTGAGATGAAAGATCTTGGTGACGCCTCTTTTGTATTAGGAATTCAAATATACCGAGATCATTCTCGAGGTATTCTTGGATTATCACAAAAGAGCTATATCGATAAAGTGGTTAAAAGATTTGGCATGCAGAAATGCAAACCAGGTGACACCCCAGTCGCTAAAGGAGACAATTTCAGTCTCAATCAGTGCCCTAAGAATAGCCTTGAAATTAAGAAAATACAATAGATTTTTCCTTCATGATCAGTTGTAGGGAGTCTAATGTATGCTCAAGTATGTACGCGTCAGGATATTGCGTAGATATTAGGATCTTAGACAGATATTTAAGCAAATATGGATGGATCATTGGGTAGCAGCCAAACTACTTAAGTAATTAATAGAGAACAAGAAATTATATACTCTTTGTAGGAGATCGGATAATTCTGGAGATCATAAGGTATTTCGATTCCGATTTTGTTGGATGCCAACACAGCAGAAGATCCACATCAGGTCATGCTGACTAATGGAGATATATTTTGGATGAGTGTCAAACATGCACTCATAATTTCTTCCACCATGGCAGCAAGGTTTATAACATGCTGTGGGACATCTATTCAGGAAATATGGTTGCAAAATTTTGTCACAAGACTGCGCCTACATTACGGTGTTGAAAGACAACATAAAATTATGGTGTGACAATAAATCAGTAGTACTGTATTCCAATAATAACATAAACTTGTATAAGTCAAAGGATATTGACATAAAGTTTCTAGTTGTGAAGGAAAGAATTCAGAATGGTTATAGTGTCCATATAGCACATTAGGATAAAATCCATGTTAGCGGATCCGCTCACAAAAGCATTATCACCCAGGGTCTTTCATGAGCATACTGCTCATATGGGTGTTATCTTAATTAAGAATATAGCAATACAGTGGGAGTTTATATTTTATGTATTTGGGTGCTATTTGGTTTTGGACACATTTATGTATTAAAGTATTTTGGATATTTATTTGATCAGATATATGGAAATTCAGTTCATTCTGTTTTTATTATGTTAAAGTATTGATCTCATTAAAGTTAAGGAGGACCAGTTGGAAATAGACATGTATTGATCACATTGCGTGTAATTTTCATGCTACGCATCCATGATTGATCTATGTCGTTTAGCTATATTGGTATATGTGACCATTGATGGTTTAGTTATGCTATATGTGACGAATGCCGCTTTGATCCTATGTTGATATGGTTAATGGACGAGATTGTCCGGATATACCCTAAGGATTAAGATAGCAATTTATGAGCTCACTAAGGTTTACACAATTATAAGGTTACATATGTGGCCCAGTGGGAGATTATTGGAATTATTCAATAATAGGGGCCACACATGTCACGCCCCAGTACCGAAATACGGGGACGGACGTAGGCCAGCTACACCGTATAAGGTACGAATATGCTATACGGCGATGACGGCTGTCAAGTCTTGTTGGGTATCCTAGCATGTAATCAATCTATGGCCTAAATTCGATCTCATGTCCACAGGCAAATCACAATGAAACAACATCAAGAGAGAATCATATGGAAAGCAGGGAATACTCATATGAAAATCAGGAATCTACGGTACAGAATAATAATGTAGACTAGTATACCTTCCCACAGTTCCTAGCATGGTCGGGAACTGAAGCACATCCTCCAAGTCGAGTCTGGAAGATCCACAGGGTCGGTCTCAGACAATCTGGGAACAATCCAGGGTTGGTCAGGCCAACCGCAGCAAGTACCAGAAAGGAAGGCTCAAGGACGGGCGAAGAAAACCAGCAGGATAAAATGTGACAGAAATAGCATCTAAAAACAGTAAATAAGGTAAGGGATCGTGCGGTACCAACGCACGAATACAGAATATAAGGCAGCAATCCAACTACTAATACGTAAGTAACCAACAATCATCACAGTCATCCTAACATCCACTAATGCTTGCATTGCCAACTGGAACTCGTAGTCTGTCATCGGAACAGTAACCCATCCCTACATCAAACAAGAACAAGGGAATGAATTACTGCGTCGGGACAGCGTTACGTGCCAGCCAGCTTAGCAAGCAACAAGCCAAACAATTATATAAATAAGCGGCCACTCAATGCCTACGGCTGTCTATGTGGAGGTTGGGTTACCCCAACAATGCAATATAGGAATCCTCAGATCGTGCCGTCCCAGCAGAGCTAGCGGGGCCAAGTATAGCATGTAAGAAGTGCACCGATCCCTCGTAAGGCCACCGGGCTTTGCATGTCACCACCGGTCCCTCGTAAGGCTACCGTGCCGAGCATGCCATGTATATAATGTATAGTACATAAGTAGCCGGATATTGCCATCCACTAGTACGAATGGTAACAATATCCGTGGCGGTCAGCCTGCAGGTCATGACTAATGTTTGGGATAAGGCTGGTAATGCACGATCTCGGGATTCCGTTCCCCTCCAATGCTTCTACCAGTTTAAGTTGCCTAGATTAAACATACATTTATCCGGAATCACATGTCGTGGTCACATGATCATCCTCCTAGATGTCGCACCTCAGTACGAGAACGCTAAGTAAGAATCAACCTCGGCACCTATAGTCCCAGTTGTGATCCATCCTTAGTGTTATGCAACAAGCAAGCAAGCAATCCTAACCACGCTAAGACTATAGGCCAACTACCAGATACCCGTGCAGGTAACCATATAATATAGCTAGAATGTCAAGATGGCATCGCAATGCCATATAATCATGGAGGTAGCACCTCAAAGTGCCAGTAGACAAGGGCACCGCAGTGCAAGGTCAGGGCCAGTACCTCAAAGGGTAAGCTGGACTTATAGCACGGATACAGGTAGTCATGTCAGGAACAAGGACAAATCTGTCAGTCACATGAAATCATCTGCCCACATCGTGGCATGGATATCAGGTCAAGTACAAGATCAGAACCTCTACCACAATATCATCTCAAACTTATATGGGAGCCTACAGCTCCAATCATCAAGTCGGTCTATCCACCAAATCAATCTATCAAGTGTCACCCCTCCATGATGGAGTGAATATCACGTCAATAAAGACAACCACCAAATACCAAGCTCATCCCCCTAAAAATGCTAGGCCCTCTGACTCACAAGAATCCTCCAAGTCAATGATCACAAGCCACTAGAAAACAAGCCCCTCAACTACCAAGACACAGCAATCATACCAGGTTCCCCAACTACCGGAATACACAAAGGTACCCAGTTTTGGACATTTGGGAAGTCGAGTAAAAATCATATAATAATACCCTCGATATTCTTCTCGTTCCGCGAGACACTCGCACCAGTATCCAAAATCCAAGTCCTCGAAGACATATCTATCAAATTAGAACATCACCAAAGAACTAGCAACACTATCTAAGAATCCACTTAGTCTACCGTTATCACTATCTCAATATTATATCCCCTCATAGTCAATCCTCGAATCATATCATAATCCCAACACATGGGTCAACACTAATCAACGCCGTCGGAAGATGGCAAGGATTGTGTGAACCACTCTGGATCAGATCCACAACCCTTAAACCAAACAAGGACCAGGGTTGCAGACCTTCACCCGAGTAGAACCGCTCTCCTTACACAATCCGGCGGACAAGACAAGTCAAGACGCTAGGCGACTAATCTAGTCGGGAGTCTACCTAGCAGGCAATGAGATCAGGGATGCTATACCAAGAAGAACATGCATGAGTTCAGTCCCGCAAACCAAAGGAATGGTTCTGCCCAATCTTTCGAACCAAATTCCCAACCGGGAATCTTGAAAAAATCCGGCAGAGTCTCCTCTGTAATCTGGACGGGAGCACCCTACGAATTGGGGCTAAAATCCACTCGGCGCAACCCGCCACGGAATCGCAGAATCGCAGACTGAGAACACTAAGTCTCAGCTACCAGCAGCACTACGATGCGTACTGGGAACAAGTCGATAGCCGAGAACACTAAGCCCCGGCCTCCAGCAGCGCTACGAGGCGTACTGGGAAATCAATCGAACCCGAGACCACTAATGTCTCGGCCTCTAGCAGCACTACAATGCGTACTGGGCGCCAAGCCAACATGCATAATAATAAAATAACCGCCTCGCAGGGCGCACCACAACACATGTCTATAGTTCTAACCCAAGCACAATCACAGCCACATGAGTAGTTAGCCAGAGCCGTTACCCGACCGCGAGTCGGACACGGGGCATACAGGGACAATTCGTACAAGTGAGTCGTGCTCGTGTCCTCGGAGGTGTGGATGACCCATCCGAGTTGTCCGATACGGTCTATCCCGGTATCGGACCAAGCTATCATAAGTTATCATCATGGTGGTTCTACTACTAGGCTACACTAATCATGGTTATACAATTTACAAGTACAAATTAATTAAATGCAATAAAATTTTCAGAAGAGAGGGCAAGAGCCGTCGATGAGCAAGGGATACTTGCCTAGAGGGCTCGGCTAGGTAAGCAAGTCTTCGGCAGTCGCGATCCAAGCTAGCACGCCAATCGAGATCCTCAGAACACACAATAAACAATCATTAGAATTAAATAATAAAATAATAGAATAATCACAAGAGATGGCAGAAGGCTATACCGTGTGGGTCCCGCAAGCAGTGCAGGGATCGGGCACGGAAACCGAGGTACGCGGATCGATACGGACACGTGAACCGAGACGTGCACGCATATCGAGACGCGCACGAGAATCGAGATGACTCGAGGATCGAGATGAACAGGAGACAACGTGCACGTAAATCGAGACGCGCACGTAGATCGAGGAAATCTCGAATATCGGGATGGCGCACGAATCAACGCGACACGCAAATCAAGGCATGTACGCAAATCGAGACAGAGCGAGATTCAAGGAAGCACGCAAATCAATACGACATACAAGTCGACGTATGCACGCAAATCGATGCGGTGCAGAGTCCAAGGGGATACGCAAACCAAGGCGGCACGTAAATCCGTACGTGCACGCAAATCGGGATGGCACGGGTCACGAGATAGGCACAAAGGCCGAGGCACGAAAAATGAAGCAACGCGCAAACCGAGATAGCACGTTGCCCGAGGCAGTGCGGGGCTTGAGGCGTCCCGCTGTCCAAGGCAGCGCGTGAATCTAGGTGCACAAAATCGAGGCTGCACGTACACCGAGGCGCACGCGTTCCGAGAAACACGAAGAACGAGAGTGCGCTGCTCGAGGCAGCACACTTCACGAGGCAGCGCACTGATCAAGACAGCGCGCACACCGAGGACGACACAGAACACGAGGGCACACATAACGAGGCTGAACGCGGATCGAGACGACACGAAACTCGAGCAGCGCGGGGCTCGAGGCGTCCCGCTGCTCGAGGCAGCGCGTCCCTAGACGCACACAGAACAAGGAAGAGGAGAGAGGAGGCGGTCTGGAAACCCTCGGCGGCGGCGGGCTAGCCGTGACGGCAACGATCGCCGGAGAAGAAGAGAAAGGAGGGGGCAGAGGAGTTGTCGGGCGACTTACTGGCGGAGGAGGGAGGACAGCGGTGGCGGTGCTGCGCCCGCTGGCCGGAGAAGATGGCGACGACGATGAGGGCGACGGTGGTGAGGGCTGGAGACGGGGGCGACCACGGCGAGGGTGGCAGATGGAGGAAGAGAGCAGTGGTGGTGGCGGTCGCCGAAGGCCATGGGGGCAGTGGTGGTGGAGTGTCGGCTGATGGTGGTGGCAACTACGGTGGTGGGTGGTGGAGGAGATGGCGACGATGATGGCGGTGGTGAAGGTGGTGCAGGCGGCCGGCGGTGGCGATCGTGGTGTGGGGGAGAGGGAGCTCGGGTGAGGGGGCTGCTCTCCAGGGAGGGGAAGAGAGCAGTGAGGGGAAGAGGGAGCTGGCGGTGAGGGTGGTGGCCGGAGCTAGGGGAGAGGGAGGAGAGAGAGCTGAGCCTGGGGAGGGGGTGCTGCTCTCCAAGCTGAGAGGGACAAAGAATGAGAGAGGGAGTGAATGAGTGGAGAGAGGGGTGAGGGGGAGTGATGTGAGGGGTTAGGTAGGGGTTTGGGTAGGTTAGATTATTTAAGTAAAATAAATAATAATGATGATGATAGTAACAATAGCAATAATAATAATAATAGCAAAATGGAAATAGGAATAATCCTGATCAGGAAGTTAACAATGCTATCTCCATAATTAATAAAATTTTAAACAATACAAAATTTTAAAATAACCAAAAATATTAAATACAGTCGGATGCCTATTTTTAAAATAGGGATCTGACAACACATGTAAAATTAATTGTGTTGGGCTATCTAAATAATTAAGCCAAACTAAAGTGGTCTATTTGAAAATTGACTTAAGGGTATAATTGTCATGGAATTAATGTGTAGATACCGGAGATAAATCTAATTTGATGAGGGGCCAAATTAGAAATATCAAAACATATAAATATATGTATTCATTAGGGTTATGGTCCCCAACATATACAGCTACCAAAAGAGAAGTTTTCTCTTTTTCTCTTCTGCATCCCCATCAATAGAAAGAGAGGGACAAAGGATTCGGATTATTCTTTGTCATTAAGGATCGTAGCAAGTTGGAAGATCGAACCCAATAAAGAGACGTTCGTTTCAAGATCCATCAAGTCTAGCAATGGATTCAGGTACGCTTCCGCAATTTAATTTATGTTCTTTATCTCATGAATCGACAGGGTACAATAAATTTCTAACATGGACCCACAAGAAAACAACTCTTAGCTATTCTAACAATGTAAACCACCTCCAACATATGACCAAATCATTTGTATTAACAGGGTGATAGTTCTATTAAATACCAAAAGGAGAAGAACCTCTACAGTATGAATTTCTTCACTTGTTACTGGAAGTCCTATCCCTCTTATAGGGTGTTTTAAGTACTATAATATGAAGATATTGTGCACTAGTACAGAGTGAGAAGTCTAATTACTTGACTAAGAACTAATGCAAGGAGAAAAAAAAAAAGTAGTAAATGAGTTTAAAACATGAGCTTTTAGCGTTTTGTGCTTACATTAAAAGTTGACTCCTTGTTGATGTATCAAGATGAAAAACAATATCGAGTTCACCCTCAGCACTGCTTTCATTGTTGATGTTGCGATCTTGAGACGGTGTTTTGAGATTAAAATGCTTATGGATATGTAGATCTGAGTGTAGTACGTTCCCCATCACAACAAAGTAAACCTGTTCAGGATATAATAATAATCATTACTTCAGATAACAAAAATGTTAACCATCAAATTTCATATATGAGCTAAAAATGTAATAGGTTGTCGAGGCCTTTGGTAGAAGGGAGGTCTTGGCCTTTGGTAGAAGGGAGGTCTTGGGTTCAAAACCCGGGGAAAGGGATGCAAGGTGGGGGAAACAGTAGAGAAATAGATGATGCTTAGATTCTTTATAAGAGCAACTTCCAATAGCATAGAGAACGCAATGTAAATCAAGGTTGTACCTTCATTCAAGATTCGGTGATTGTCTTTATAACGAACCTATAGTCATGTGATGGAAGTAGAAGGGTAGCATTTTTCCAATGTTCAAGAATCTGTTTCACAGTTACTTGACCACAAATACTAGCCATATATTCATCAATATTAACTTCCCATAATCTTGAAGACTCTGTATTTTTTTTCCGAGGATAATCAACATCAGTGCACTACAGTTTATAGCTCAATCTATGTGCAGATTCACAAGCACAACTGCTAAATTCAAACTTCATAACATTGTTTCCTAACGTTAAACATGCCACTTGGATATAAAAATTCTATAATAACACCATGGGATCAGTTATCAAATGACTGGAACTGTGAGAACATGACAATTGACACAAGCACACACAGATGCATAGTATTAACCCCTCTATTGATCTATGATACTCTTAAATACTTCTAATAAGAATGAGAGAGTTCTCACTTTGACAATAATATTACGATATAGTTTTATTTATAAAAAAATTCTTGGACACTATAATACATTTCTAAACTCTAATACTTTCAGACAATTGTTTAATACACCTCATATAAGCCCAATTTGGGATTTTAGTTCAGTTTTAAAAATTAAAAGGTACATGTTCAATGTGTTAGTGCCGAGGCACAATTTTCGATGAAAAATTCTGAAACTGAAACAATTGTACACACAACGTTTCAAATGCAGCACCTTAAAGAAGATGTGCAACAGAGATCCTGGAGGATTCTGAATTACGAGGATCTAAAAAGATTCTACGTAATACACAAAAAATCTAAAGAGACTTTGTGCAAGCAACTATCGGCAGTAGAGCTTCTAAAAAGAAGTTACTGTAAAAGGCAACAGCAGCGATGACAGGCGAGAATGAGATGCTGGGGTGAATGAACCACCGTTGCTCAAAGCTTTATTCGCCCCACACGAGCACGAACAGCTTCCAGGAACCAGCAAGTTCACGAAGAACTTCTGGAGCGCTCGTAAGTCAATATTTGAGACTTGAACGGGCTTACTGGACTTAACAGACTCCCTCAACTCTCTTCTTGGTGCATCTTTCAAAGGAGGCCAAGGGGCTCTATTTATAGAGTGGAGTTGAGACTTCACCTCTTCTCCTATCCGATGTGGGACTAAAATACCAATACTCAAAAATAGAGTTTCATATTTTAGATCATCCCACAATCAGCATAGAAGTGTGCCAGTCCACGCCTACCCCCCGAACACTCCCGTGCATGCACGAGACATCCTGGAGTCCGTGTCCGAGTCCGAGTCCGCACAACAAAAATTAACTTGCATCCTTGTTGGATTTAATCCTTTTTCCTTCTAGGAAAATACTTCCACATGGCACAAACTTGTTCCCCACTACACCTCATGTGCACACCTCAATACAAGGAATGCATTATATTGAGATACTCACCATTTGGTGTAGCCGATGTGGGACTATCTTTTCTAGTCCAAAGGCAAAAACACCAACACAATGAAAGATGACAAAGCAACTAATTATTTATGTGGTTTCCTATTTTCTTTTATTAGTCTCTTGTTTAGTGTGTTGGGTTGTATCTCGTTTCCGGTTGAGCACTCAAATGGGGGATGACAATGGAGCTGGTAATTTAGTCCCGCATCGATTAGGAGGTGAGATCATGTGATGTAGATAATTGGAATTGGTTCATGCCTTACACGAAAATTCTCTTTTAAGACATATGGGCCCAATTCAATATCACACCTCATGGGCCAACTCCGGTTCGGGGCACACCGCGTTCCCAACATAGTGCCACATTGGATTGTATAGTCAATATTACAAATTATCTACTACAGAGCTATGGGTTAGGATTTTGGTGGGATTTGGGGTTGGGTTTTAATTTTGGTGGAAATCTGAGAGTTATGTCAAAGAAGAACTATGCACTGCTACCATGTTGAGAAAATAACTCTAATAAATGGGATTTAATTCATTAGGAGTGAGTTCATATTTATTGGAGAGGATGTTGGTGCCTATCCACGTGGTACTAAACAAGAGACTAATAAGACAAATGAGCAATAAAAAGAGAGAAGGAATACATGGACACTGTCCTACAATATCAAAATATAGAACTTATAATGCATTTACAAGACGTAATAAGTTATTCTACGAGAGGATCACAAAGAAGAAATACGAGATATTGCCCATATAATCATATCGTTCAAAGTATTAGCAATATATTGACAATACTCTGCCTGATATGTCTACATGGGCAACATCTCATATTTCTTCTTTGAATGTACTTGTTGTCTCTGTATTAATGATCTCTCCATACCTACTAATACATATATGATGAGGCATCAATCCTAACTAGCAACTTCAACAATAAAAATGTGAAGACAGCCAGATGAATTATGTTTCAAATGCATAATCATTTGTATCTCTTTCATGTACAAGCTATTAATTCTCAAATATTGTAACAGCCTCTTTTCTTGCTCCTACAACCTGTCCATTTTAACATCCTAAATCTGCAGACCGGAAAGTGTGCATAGGACTACTGAGAAAGGAACTAGGTTTGCATCGCAATTTTAGTGGACGTAAGACTGAAAGGAGAAGATTGAATTCTAATAATGATTCCATCAAAGTGTAAAACACACTAAAGTCTAAGGATTTCATTCACGACACACACAAAAGAACAGAAAGCTTCCAAGCCAACAAGATGATTAAAAAGAAATGTCCATTAGTCTCACACATAACTATAGAGGGGCAGAGAGGTTCCTTACAGAAGACAGTTAATATGTGTGTGCATACCAAAATTATGCAAATGAAATGCACAAAAATGTCCATGCACAAACACACACACACACACGCATGTTAATGTTTATAACATCTACACTTCTATATACGGTCCATATGTTCCAAAGCAAAAAGTCTATGACGTGTAGAACTTCCCTAAGATCCATTGCCTCAAAAAATATATTTAGAACATCTAAAAGGATTTGAATAAATCAAAGACATCAGATACTAACCTGAAAACATCTGGGTAATAATTTATCCAATCAACTTCAGTATAGGATGATCGGGAATCTGCAGAACCATATATGCATAAACTTGAAGTGGACTTGAAATCGACAATTGAGTTCTCATACTCGGAAATTTTCATCTCTCTCCAGAAGCACCTACATTTAATTCCAACTACATGTTTAATGCAACATGTAATGTAGTAAAGATGTAGAAGTAAAAGAAAAGAAAATCTGAAATCCACCAATTAGGAGGGGAAAAAATTGTATAAGCAGTAACTATGATGCACGGACAGAAATACGGCACACAAGGTAAGGACACGGCATGAACATGGCACAAGTTTTGGAGTGTTCTTGTGCATTTTAGAGTGCCCGGGTGTGTCAAATAAGTAGCCGATACATGTCGGACACGACACAACCATATTTTTGGAGTGTTTGTGCTTCCTACTTGAAACCTCGTGACATTGGGGCACTCTCTTAAAAGACTTGTTACTTTGACATGACATTCTTGAAAAATATGAGGTTTCCCAACTAAAATGTGCAAAAGAAGCCCTTTATGTTTCTAAAAAATATCACATTGAGAGCTCCCCAAAATGACGATTCCACTATAATGGATAATGAATCAACAAAGAACACTTTACACTTTACACTTAACACTGTAAACTAATCCCAGCATAAATGAGTAGACAGTCTTGTGACCAAAGCTTGACATCTCACTCGATCTTGCTTTGGCGGACCTTGTCCAAGACAAGATGACCAGGAGAGCGGTAGCTCAGTTGATCTTTAACCCATCCTAAATGTGGTTAGAGCTTAATGCTTCAAAAAGGTTAGGGTTAGGACTTGACACTGTAAACTAGGCCCATCATAAGTGAGTAATCATTTCCTGTGTTCATGTTTGTGCTTCATACTTAATGTCTTACAAAAAGACGATATTCATTGAGGACTCAGCGAGATCATAGTTATCTACTCGATATATCATGAAGAAACTCATGGGATTGTCATAGTAATATTAGGTGCCACATTTCTAAGGATCTGGTAGCGGTACTGGGAAGTGGGAAGGATCTGGGAGTCCATATGTAGAAATTTGGATTTCTACGAAATCATTGAATTATTGTGTGTGATTAGGCTGAGAAAGCTGATATCTTAGCTGATCTTTAACCCAAAAATTTAAAAAGGCTCTCCTATGTGGAATCTTATCAGATTTTTACAGGGGCAGAGATCCCAATTCAGTCCCATGTCAGAAATGACCAATATCCCAATAACCTCAATCCTTGTTTATGATCCTTGTGTAGCAATTTCCCATTACATGTTCTAGTTGTAGAAACCATCAATATGAAGCACAGCTTAAAAAAGTGAAATAATTGCATCTTAATGATATTGATGTTAAAACTTCACATTTATTGGGCTCTTGTTCAATATCCATCATTAAAGAGAAGAATCAAAATCATCTCCCATATAGAAGGGCTAAATCTAGATATTGCCAAGGCCGAGCATCCAACTATCTCATTCATCCACAATAGCTTCGCCGCTACCCCACTCGAATGTTCAGACATCCTACTTTCATTTGATTTTGTGGCTAGTCATTATTGACCGTTCTTGTCGTAGGCTACTAGCACCAAGACCCCTCCCATTTAATTAATTTTTTTGCGCAGACTGGGATTCGAACTCACATCCACTCCTGTCCTCCCTTACCCGTGCTACCACTACTCCCTCAGTGGTTCATATTTCATATTTCAATATGTTAAATTGTCTTTTGCTACAATATTCATAAATAAATCTTCACTCTTAAGAGATCTCTATGTTTTTCATGCCTACCTTCAATATGAAAATATCATAGTGATTCAGCCAAATACCTGGGACAAAAAGATCTGTTCTCAACCACAAAACCTGAGACAAAAATATCTAGTTTGATCAAGAAACCTACTCATATTAATGCAGGTATGTCCTAAATCCAGCACGAAGTTCAACAAGTCCAAACTTCTCCTAAACAAACCTTCCTTAAACAACACAGTGGTTGCAGAAGCTTACACTAAACACATTTTTATGTTCCTGATACATTCTTTTCCACTCTAATGAAAGAAAACAAACTCCTCCAAAAGATGGAAGTGTCCTATTCCAAAACGGTCTTATGGTTGTAGACAGTAAAAGTACATATGACTTGAAATTGTTGGTTGTAAGTCATCATCATCACAGAGACATCTTAACTCTCTCTACTTTGGATGGAGATGCAGCCAACATATCTACATCTATCTAGCATCTCATTTCCTATTCACATCTCTAAACTTAGTAAGTTCTTGTGAGATATAATTGCTAACCTGAAAGAACCAAGATATATCAGGCTCTCCTCCTCCATTATTCATCTATATTTTAGGCTATACTGTTCAAGTTTGACTTTATGGGGGTGCATTTATGATTCAGACTGTCTGAAAGACTTTTACATAGAAATCCCAAACATCAATCACTAGAGAATAGGTAAAGGTCAATAAATACTGATCTGAATTATACAGGGACTACTGATGTCTGATGAGAGAAAGAAGAAATGCTACATGCAAATTTTAGCATGTTCATCCCCCAAGTAATAAGCAGCACAAAACTACAAAATATGCCTTTAAATAATAAACTTATCCCTGAAGTTGTAATTTGAATGTAAAATACTCTTGTGAACTTTCAGTGTCGACACTCAATACTCTTCATCAGAAACCTTCACATGCAACTACATGCCTACAAATAAAACGAGAAATTTTTCTCTGTGTGTCGTTCTCATCGTGCACCTTCCATATCAATCGTTAGATTGCATGGGGATATGTGCATGCAGACATCCTCATACAATCTAACGATTGAGGACGAAGGGTGTACGGTGAGCCCGGCACATAGAATAATTTCTCAAACATGCTTGCACAGTTCTAATTATATTGTTTGGTAAAAATTACTTTTCGGAAAACTGGTGCCTTTTTATTTGTCTGCTTTTGTAAAGAGGGAGGGGTGTTTGTTAAAGAAAAGTTAATGAAACAAAATTGTCATGCACTTTTTACAAAATAACCTTTTCCTTCTTCTGATTTTCCTCTTATACCTTTACACTTCTAATGCTACATGTCTAGCTTAACCATGTTTTCGATAATTTCAAAATTGAAAGGCATGTTTTTACCAAACACTCATTACTACTTTTCAATAACTATATTGATCAACAACTAATGACAACAACGTATAATAAGCTCCAACTATATCAAACCCACCCTAGAAAGCGCGAACATTCCGAAATTGGTGACTTGTCCATATCCGACAAGAGTCACGTGACACGGACCTCCAAAAATACTAACTAGGATACACCAAAATTGGGATTGTGTTTTTCGGTGTGTTTGTACAACGATGCACCTTGTTCGTGCACCATAATCTACAATTAACAATGCCATCTAGCACTAAACTAGCTTAACTTTAGCCTTTTCATGATCATCATCATTAAAGTCCATGCAACTGCACCATAACCACATAGTTGTTGAGAGGGTTGAGGGTTAAATAGATGTTGATCATAGGTTGCTCTCGCATCATGTTAAAATGTTAAAAAGTCTCCGGTATTGCACCGAAACTCCAAGATTATGGTGAAGGTTTGAGAGTTAAATATTTATATTATGTTAACAACATTAAACTTATTTGAACTTTCCTCTTAACTTCATAAAATGCAACAAACAAATAAATTACGGGCTAATTAGCATTTAGACCTTAAATTTTATATCAGTTTAGAGTTTAAGTCCTGACATGCCCAATTGAAAAGTTTGGACCATGAATTTTTATTTTGGTTTCATTTTTCTCCAACATGTAAATAGAGAGTATAATGAAAAGAAAAGAAAAAATGAAACCAAAAAGAAAATTTTAGGGTCCAAAATTTTCAATTGGCGGATAAAGGATTATTTTGAATAAGGATACCAGGTTTAGACCTAATTAGACTTTGGTTACTAGGTTTGTCCATTTTAGACTTTAGATAGAATTTTTTAAAGTGACACATTTTAGTGACGAAATTTGACTTTTAGTGACGAAATGAGTCTTTTAATGACAAATGTTCGTCACTAAAATGTGTCACTAAAAATTCGCGTATCCGAAGTCTAAAGCCGCAAACCCAGTACCAAAGTCTAATTAGATCCTAAACCTAGTACACTTATACAAAATAATCCGCCCATAAATTATTCAACAGGGAAAAAAAAAAAAGCAAAACAAAACCCACTAATTCCCATTGAGTCTTCCCCTTCCCCTTTCCTTTCCTTTTCTCTCCCAAATCACCAAACCCATTGCTGACAACAGACAAGACCCACCTCCCATACCAACCACATCATTCATTCATTCATTCATTCCCCTTTCCCATCAAAAATCCAACAAATGGAGATCTCCTCCCAAATGTGTTTTCCACACGAAATCTAACGTTTCTGACAAAGAAATCCCATCTTGGTCTTTCAACGCTGACAAGAAATCAACCAACCAACCAATAAACCAAACCAGTATAACTTCTTCTTCTTCTTTTTCTTTTGTGACGGTGTGTGTCGCGTGTGTGGGCGGGGCAGATTGGACGTACCCGTCGGTTTCCCTGTGTTTTCTTGCGCTTGGCCGTGTCCCTCCTCCTCAAAGAGGACACGATCGAAGCTGACGTACGTCATTAATGGAGGGGCGGAGCAGTTAGCTGTGGTGGAAGGGTTGAGCAAACAGAGTGGAATGGCGAGACCAGGGCACTGAGTTTCCCGCCAAAAATAGCTGTCTCATTTATTTATTTAGGGTGTGTAAAGAAATAACCAAAGCAACTGTAGATTGAAGCTTTTACAATGTCCACCAATTTTTAAAATTAGTTATCAAATTTATTCATAATTTACAAGGAAAGTTATAGATTTTATTCTTAAAAACTGTAATAAATTAAAGACATTTTTTGGTAACTCATCTTGAAAATCCGGAGAAAAAAAAAACGAGAACATTGTTAAAGATTCCTTGGCAATTACAATTACATAACCAAAATGCTAAATAAGGTTTAATACCATGGTGATGCGGTCAATATGGTTGGGTCTATCAGTGGTATGCATGTTCCCACAGTTGTTAATGACCAGTGTCCACTGTTAATTATGTACTTGTTGCTCCACATGTCATTGAGGAGAGGAGATCTGTTGTCACATTTATTTCTGTCAAATTTTATCCTCTTTCGTATTACATGTGGACCATAAGAGTAGATATGTGGATAGTGGTCCACATGTAATAGAAAGAGGAACAGAATTGGACAAAAATAAATGGACACATTTATCGGTTCTCTGGTACTTCATTCTTTTATTACTGTTATTTCTAGTCGAGCTAGGACGGCAGCAACAATATCGAACGGTTGCTACTTTGTTGTAGTTGAACATCGTTATGCTTAAAACTCCTTTTCTAAATAGAGGTCTGATTGATAATAGACTACTTATATGATTATTTGAGTACTCTGAAGCCATTCTGCCAGTAAAAAGAAACTGGAAATTGCTGAGAAACTCAATTTCGGAGTTGGTTTTTATGAAAAATCCACCCGCGTGATGGGTTTTATGAAATGTCCAGAATTATATATTTTCACGTTAAATATTCCAAGATTCCCTTTAGATGTTCTGTATTTACAAAATTGTTATTTTGATAATACCATAACTACCCCTTCGCACAAACTCGGATTTGGATTGTGATTCTCATCTTCTTCTTCTTCTTCACGAGAGATCTGAATTCCATTGCTCTCATCTTCAGCAGATATCGCAAAGATCGTTCATAGTTTACTGTGATTTTCTTCAGTCGAGAAAATCTTCTTTTTCTTTTCCATAAGAGTTAGCATCGTTTTGAAAGAAGAACGAAACTCTTTATTCCTGACAAATTTTTTTCTACAAAAAAAATAAAAAATTAGGTTTCTGTCAACTGTTCTCCATCATTCTCCGTGATTTTAACACGGAGAATTGATTCTCCGTGATTTTAACACGAAGAATGTCCATTCTCCGTCATTTTAACACGGAGAATAGCCATTCTTCGTGGTTTTAACACGAAGAATGGTCATTCTCCGTATTAGAAATCACAGAGAATGACCATTCTCCGTGTCACGCCCCGATCCCGCAAAGTCCTTTCGTCCTCGCTTCGGACTCTGTGAGACCGTTCGTTCTCGCTTGGGCGTGATGCCGTACAAGCCTAAGTTGCACTTGCACAAGGCCAAGACCTGTAACAAGACAAGATAGACAATACACAGCGAAACATAAAGCAGATATTTGAAGCAGCAATGAACATTTTGCAGATATATGAATTGAACACAATGGTAACAAGAAACAATTCTCTGATACAATGGTTACATTCTCTTAGAAACATTACAGATTACAATGATCCCGTTCCCATACATTACATCCCTCTATATACAAAACCAACTCTTGCAATAGATGTCCATCTCTTGGCATCTCTTCTGATTTCTGGCTCCTGGGGATGAGGCTCGGGCTATCGCTTTGGACTATCCTTCTCGATGAGTCTTGCACCTGCATGCAGACTGATGATGGGTAGTATATCAGCATACTGATGAATTATGAACAAAGGGCTACATTTGTCTGAAACGATCACTGTTCATTTAATGAAAAAATATTTCTTGTGATATGATCTTGCTACTTTTTACCTATGTTCATTTCATGCATACAGAGTCAGTTTACTTCTCTTTTGAAAACATCTTTGAAAAGCCATAGTTCATTTCTTTCAAGCATACAAGGGACTGTTCAATTCAAGCACGATGACTATTCGTTTCATGTGCAGTGCGCAGCGTGTTTCATTAACCATATCATTTTATTTGGGACAACAGCATTAGCATTCTTTTCTTTTATTCAAGACATTCTTAGGGTCAGATTACAAGCATGATTATTACATCTTTTCTTTGATCGGGACATAACTATTCTTTGCAACAGGTTATTCTCTTTAAGCAAATCATGATCAGAAAACTTAAGCAACAAATGTATCACTTTTTTAGTGATTCTTACCATAGCCGACGGTCCATCCCTGCACAAGACAAGGATTAGCATAAACATAATTAACCAACATTCTCATTTCCTGTTCGTCTCTGCATCGTTAGCTTTTAGCATTCTTATTATAGACACATGCAGACTCGATTGGCAGCTGTGACACATGGGTTCAGCTCTGCACCAATCAACATCTATCTATATGATGGTCCATGGATATTCCCATTATTAGTCGCTGTGACACTTGGGTTCAGCTCGTCGCTAGTGGACATTGATGCAACATCCGAGGTTTCTTGTACCTCTAGGTGTCTAGACAATCTCTCCTAGGCCGATCGGCTCCCAGTGTCCTGGAAACCGTCGAGAGATTTAGTGACCTTGTATACAAGTTGTCCGAGACCAATGCATGAATACAACATCTAGCAGATAAACTCTTTGAGGGACAATGATTCATCTTTCTCTATGTCAATCTTTGTAACAACAGAGCTATGACTCTGCCTTCTCTCCTTGTAACAACAAAGCTATGACTCTGCCTTCTTTCTTTTCTGTGATCTCAGAGCCGAAGCTCCTAAATAATTCTTTTCATTCAGAGCATATTTGAGGGACAAACAATCATTTATTTCTTTGAAACATGATAGCAGTTCTTTTCAGATTAAGCATAAACATTCTTTCTTTGCAAGTATACGAATTCAGCACATGTGAGCAATCTCTTTTCTCTTCTTATTAAACATGGCAATAGTTCTCTCTTTTGAGACAATATCTCTAACTTTTTAACATGGCAGGCATCTCGTTTGATTTAACATGGCAACAGTTCATTTCTTGTTATCGGACAACAATCTTCTACAAAGCATGCATGTTATCTTCTCTTATTCTTAGCATAGCAAAGCGATCTTGATTAAGGCATCATTCATTTACTATTAACAGGCAACAATCTTCTTTTCAGCATAAAAATTAACTCATTTTATGTTCTTAGCATGGCAGCATGTGGATTCCCTTAGAAGCATACTCAATGATTTACCATCTTGTTATTAGTAAAAGCATTCAACCAAAAACTCAGGTTCTTATTAGGCGTAAGTGAATCATAAAATGAGACTTTGTCCACTCACCCAGATCAATCATCTTCTGTTACAGAGCCAGCAATCCGATATCTCTGTTTATCTAGTGCCTTTGCAGAGCGGGGCACTACACTCCGTCATTTTAACACGGAGAATGACAATTCTCCGTGGTTTTAACACGGAGAATGGCTATTCTCCGTGATTTTAACACGGAGAATTGATTCTCCGTGATTTTAACACGGAGAATGACCATTCTCCGTGATTTTAACACGGGGAATGGACATTCTCCATCATTTTAGCACGGAGAATGGCCATTCTTCGTGATTTTAACACGGAGAATGGTCATTCTCCGTATTAGAAATCACGGAGAATAACCATTCTCCGTAATTTTAACACGGAGAATGATCATTCTCCGTGATTTCTAATACGAAGAATGACCATTCTCCGTGTTAAAACCACGGAGAATGGCCATTCTCCGTGGATTTAACACGGAGAATGGTCATTCTCCTGTATTTTAACAAGGAGAATTGCCATTATCCGTGATATTAACACGGAGAATTGCCATTCTTCGTAATATTAACACGGAGAATTGCCATTCTCCTGCATTTTATGGCCAGTTGAAACTTTGGAGGGCTATAACTTTTGACTGGAAGGTCGAAACGAGACCCGATTTGTCGCAAAATGAGCGTATTTTCGAGGAGCCTAGGATAAACCATCCCACCGTTTGTTGGCTTTCCAAAATTTTAGAATCATAAAAAAATGATGTTTGGACCTCCATTCTAACAATTTTACCGTTTGTCGGCCTTTCCGAAATTTTCTGACGAATTTTTGAAGGAAGGTTTGAAGATTTTGGAGGAAAAAACCTACATTCGAAACTGAGCGGCGTATGGAAGAAAAGGAAGTATCGAAACATTTTTTCTTTGAAGAGTAGGGTTCGAGGGTGTTCTCAATAAATTAGAAGGGCAAAAAGGTCATTCAGAAGCCCCTTTATATATTTTTTGCTAATTCTGGGCACGCGATGAAATGTTATTTTGAGGTGGGTTTTACATAAAACTTTTACAAGTTTTGGGCATTTCATAAATTGTGGTGTGCATGTTCCCACGGTTGTTAATGATCAGTGTCCACTGTTAATTATGTACTTGTTGCTCCACATGTCATTAAGGAAAGGAGATCTGCTGTCACATTTATTTCTGTCAAATTTTATCCTCTTTCGTATTACATGTGGACCATAGGAGTAGATATGTAGATTGTTAGATATTGTCTTCAAAAAACTTCGGATTAAAATCTGCAAGAAAATACTTTGAATTAAAATTACCGGCCTCCGAGGAAGTCGTGCACGTAGCACTGCCCTAAAAGTTAGCTCGGGTCTATGTGCAGACCGTATCCGAACGCTCATAGTGGTAAAATTTTTGCTCCACCGAAATCTCCTTGCCGCACACGACTTGGAGAGAGCGACCCCGACTTAGCTCTGCCGAGAGCAACGAAGAACAACAGTGGTAATACGAAGGAGACGAGAATTTTAGAGAATTTCAAGAAGAAGAATTTCTGTGTATTGGAGAAGAAAATGAGGTTTCAATATATAGGCAGCCCATTACCCCAATGCAATGAATGGTGTTAATGGCAAAAATTGATATTTCATCATGGCTATTAAAAAATGACATGAAAAGTAGCAAGTAGCCATTTGGAGAAGTGTAACGTTAGGAATTGATTTTTTTTCCTTTACAGCAATAGCTGTAAACAACAATCCCCCCAAAAATAAAGTTTCGAAGTGGAAGAAAGAAAGAAAGAAAGAGTAAGAGAATTTCTGGGCAGTTGTATACTATGCATAAATGAGATGGATTACATCCTTGAATCTCACGTAGTGACTATTGTCTTTGTCTGAAGAAGGGCTTGATGGACTACGCCTTGAATCAGTCTTCTTGAACCATACTCGAAAAATAGCACACATAGTACGCTAGAGGTGCTTGGGTCTATCGGGTGGCGTGTTTGGTTGGCCATGCGCACTTTTACACATTTATGAGAGTTGTCTAGGATCGCCCTGTCCTATAGTCGCGGCCCTCACGACCTCTCATATAGGTAAATCCTTAAGGGTTGGTGATAGGAATCAACCCTGCATATTATGCTTGGACTTATTAAGAGTTTAAACTCAACATATCCATATCACAAAAGGAACACTGTCACCATAGGGATGGGGTATGAATGTACACATGTACAGCCTCCTGGGCTTTTATTTTAAAGAGAATTTAATCTCAGATCAGTGTTCCATAATAGTCACCTAGTCCAGCTTGTTTCTATCCATTGAACCGGCTTCTTGGGATCTCCAGTCAGACTCGGTTGGGTTGCCACTGCTGGTGACTATACTATGGGCTTAACCCCATCCCCCTCGATGATTCTAGGATCAATGTCCTAGACAGACCCTTCGTCAAGTGGTCTGTAAGGTTCTTTTCTGACTTTATATAGTCAAGAACCACATATTTGCCCAATAGGCTCTTTATTGACTTGAAGCGCAGCTGCAGGTGCCTGTTCATCTTAGCATTCACAGAATCATGATTTAGTAGTTCTCTAACAGATTTATTATCATAATTTATAAAAATTGCAGGTATAGGATGAACAGAAACATGTATATGCATAATAAGATTTCTCAGTCATTCGGCTTCTGTACATGTAGTATCCAAAGCTATCATTTCAGAGTCCATTGTACCTCTGGCTATGATAGTTTGTTTACATGTGTCACGACCCGCATCCATTTTTTTTAAACGGATACGAGACGTGTCCAAGCCAGCCTACGCCGCAGTGTCGGCGGTAGAACGCTGTCACGGCCATGAAGATCAAAATCATAAATAATGCTCATTCACATAATTAATTTAATTTACAATAATCACAAGTTTTACATTTGTAGAAAAATATAAACTTGTACAAATAAATGAATGACTACAACTCAACTATCTAGCTAGTCTCTAGGCTTTTCGTCTGCAAGTATACCCGTATCTCTCATGCTAAGTGAATCCACGGCTAACCTGAAAAATGTTGGTTTTCAGTCAGGAATGGAACGAGTACAATTCACTGAATGTAATTTCAAATAAAGAAAATGACTATAAAATAAAGGTTAGACATCAATCATGAGTTTTGAAAATAAACAGTAAATACGAAAAACCAATAGCAATAAATAGACACAAAATACTTCTCCCAACTGTTAGAAGTACCTTTGATATGTGATCGGTCTCGGGACAATTATGCGACACGGTCTACACGGTCTAAAGTTACACGGTCTACAGTTACACGGTCTACAAAAAATATTGTAATAAAGAAACACTGTCTACAAAATAATAATCACGAACTACACAGTTTAAATACAATAATAATCACGGTCTACACTGTCTACTTTGCAATAAATAAATCAATGTCTACACTATCTACAAAAAATAAATAAATTACTGTCTACACGGTCTACAAGAAATAAATGCAATAATAAACACGGTCTACACGGTCTAAGGTCAGATCACACATCCTTGGTACTTCTCATTTCCGACTCAACAATTTATAATAGAAAATAATCACATAACCAATGGCCAACCAATGAAATATAGTGAAAATCAATATCGAAATACAGACAATAAACTGTATTCGCCTGTGGTCCTCTGCTGGTGAAACCGACAGTCTGAACTACTCAATATACCACAATAGTCAAAACTCGTACAACAGTCCCCGAAAGCTGAAATAAACATCACCAATATTCTCAGAATAGTCAAAATAGCTAAAATTGCCTGTCCTTAAGTCCAATTCTGGACACAGGGGTAAAACGATAATTTCGGGCCAAAACGGTGTCCGACGTTGGACCCACTTTGCACCGAAAAGCGTGCCAGAGTCAACGGTCTCTAAAGTCGTCAAACTACATATTTACGGATCCAATTTTACGGATCGCCCATTGAGTGGGACCATGGGGCCCGCAAATCGACGTACGATTCAACTGTCTCAGAATTGGACCAAACTTGGCATACAGGACCAGAAAAATGATACAGTTCTGTTGGCGCAAGTTTTGTCTCGATCTGACGAGCGCGCACAAAGTAATTGGAGAATTTGCAAAGTGCATGATACGGTGAATTTCGACGGATACGCATCAAATTCGTCGCGCACACGCGACCAATTTGAATTCTGCCAAAGCTCACACGACCACGAAGCTGTTACGCACCTTTCGATACTTACGGTGCGCGACCACGTCGCCCGGAATGGCGGGACGCACGTCGCGTGGATGGATTTTCTAATTTTCTAAACTGTTTTAAACGGGTTTTTCTCGATTTTCAAGTCGATTTATTTTAGCATCTACTGCTTATAAAAAAAAATCTAAAAACAGGGTTTTAATGCTGGTTAGGTTGTCTAAAAATCTGTTCAAACGGTTTTCCAAAGTTCGCGATGTTCTGGTCGCAAACCGATCGTAAACATTGGACGTTGGGGCGGTTTCTATATCCAGTAAATCAAAAAATTTCCCAGTTTTGGGAATCGATTTGCGACGTGCACGAAACGAATTAATCCAAACTATTTGAAGGGGATTGAAGGGCTATAGATTAGCTTCGTACCTGCACAATTGGATCGGAAAACGATCAAGCGTGGAGGAAGATATCTCTTCGTGAAGTGGCCTTCATTGATGCAACTGCTGCTGTTGCCGCTGTCATCTTCGCGTGCTCGCGCGCGCGCGTGTCGGCCGGCGGCGGCCTGCGACGGTGGTGCACGGTGGCTGTGGTGTGCCTGGGGCGATCGACGTGGATTTAGAATTAGGGTTTCGAGTTATTATTCGCTCTCTCTGTCGATCTCTCTGTTCGGTTTTGGTTAGGCTCAGGGCTCTCGGTGCACATATATACGAACGGATTGGAAAGGGCTCAGGCCTGGCTGGGTTATACGCGGGGGGGAAAGCTTGCAGGGGCTCAGAAAGCTTGGGCCTGAGCCTTTCTATTACTATATGTACTTATATGTGCGGCAACCCGATCGGTTTCAGTTTGCTGATTGCAATTTTTTGCTCGGCTGGGACAGGGTGTTGGGCTCGGTTGTAATAGCTGGGCTTTGGGCTTAATTAGTTTTCTTTTCTTATATAAATCTGTGAGTTATGAACCTTATCCATATATATACATATATGTATCTATATATCTATCTAACTTCAAATACTCATGTATTCATACACATATACATATATACGAATATATATATAAATATATACACATATACACGTATACAAATATTCATATATATATACGCATATACACATATACAAATATTTATATATGTACACACATGCATTTACATATATTTATATACCAACCCATTTATACACATATTATATATATATATATATATATATATATATATATATATATATATATATATATATATATATATATATACACTACACATTTATACAAATATATTTTAGATACATATACACATACACATTTATACATATACGCAAACACATACACACATATATTATTCTTTTGATAAAGAATAAATTAATAATAACTAATAATAAATAGTCTATATTTAATAACCACAATAATAATAATATTAATATTATATAACCTCAATAAAATAATAACGGAATTCAAGTGGCCAATAATTAATTAATTAAAAAAAATCTAAAATCATCATTTAAATAAAATAATTAATAATAAAAATATTCTAAATTTCTGGGAAGGGCAGCTACAAATCTACCCACCTTAAAAATAATTTCGTCCTCGAAATTCTAATTCATAACTATTCCTTACAATTCAAGGAAAATATACAATTACCTTAATTTTCTCGAAAATAGTTGTATCCTCCTTCTAGCCATTTTGTAACTACGAAACTTCGAGGACTTCTACCCACCTTTGGTCACACTACTCCCTTAATGGTATGTCCCTAGAACTTTATAATCATCCAAAAATTGCTACTAATATATATCTACTGTATGTGGAATCTATAATCCTCTCTTATCTATTAAGCAACCCAAAAAATTAACAAGCAACAAACTTACACAAATAGCTAAGAAATGTTGATAAACTCTAATAAGCATGACCATTCGTCACTCCAAAATAGGAAGGACATGAAGATAAGAGAAAATAATCGAGAGCAAATATGAAGTTTCAAGAGCGGTAGAGTGTATCCAATGATGCAGATAGAAAGAAGGTCTATAAACCATTGACTTATTTGCTAGATTGGGCTACTCTAGTCCAGTCACTTGCGAAATCGAAGAACCCTTCGTTTCTTAGAGGGCTTGCAATCCGCGCAGTACAGAAGTTCTGTTCTCGAAATTCTGAACGAGTTCCATAATAAAACAGAATTTAAGAAATCAAGGTTGTGATCTTTCCTGTGATTATTTAAACACACAAGCAAGGGATATGAATGCAATTGCAAGATCGCCTCACGACGTCCAAATAGATGGAATAATGGTTACGAAGGACATCACATTCTAAGAGAGTTAGTAGGTATAGGGACCTATTTCAATGGGTTCGGTTTTATAGTCCAAATATGGGGGTTTGTCTGGATGGGTTTCACTGGGTCTTAATGGATTCCCTGATTGGATATCAATCGTTGGTCGAATGAACCTTGAATTTCAATCTATATGGACTGGACAAGATCCCTATGATAAGTCTATTTCTACTAGGTTAGGGTAACCTAGAATAGATTTCACCCAAGTGGTCGAGCTAGTTGCCAGTCTGGTTTGTTAGCTAGGTCCCAAAAGTCCAAAAATGCGTCTTCCGTGACTTTTGTGTTTAAGTAGCACGAGAAGGCACAATTGAGTGGCACACTGGTGACAGGTGCGTAGTGGCTTCGAGTAGATCACCACCATATATTGGGTCAAAAGGTTCGAGTCGAGTTAGAGTCTCTAATTGTAGTCGGAAAGTATACGAGTATTATGGTAAGGGTTATAACTAGTCCTTTTGGCCTGAAAGTCGTACCATAAAAATAGAGTACAAGGGGATGTGTTTGAGTGGAACATAATATACCTAGACGAAGGTGGACTCGTCTAGATCTTGTATATAAAATTTGCTGGAAGGTAACAAATGGTCTCGTGCTCAGATTGTTAGTGACACGGCCGGGGACACAAAATGATCTAAATGGAAAGTGGGAGTCCAAGAGGCACCAATTATCATCCTAATGAAAATTATTCAAATCAATCGGTAATCCTTGTATATCCCAAATTTTTTTGGAGAGCTTACAGTCTACCCACCTTAGAAGTTAGGGCATGGTCTTAGGAATAATGAGGTTAGAAGGATTTCAATGTCAGGATATCGTACCTCGATTCTCGGTAATAAATAATAAAGTACGACGTAACGGAATATGGTAGATATAAGTCAAGTCAAAGATCGTTCCTCAATAATTGGAAAATGAGTGTGTACAATGACACATGGTCGAGAAAATAGAATGACATGCTTGTCCACAGTATACAAGAGTTGTCGACGGGGTAACCATCTCTAAGGCATATCATATGAAAAGAATTCTAACAACTGAGTCGAGAATTTATACTTGTGTCAACCTGCCAGACTATCGTCACAAGAGTTGTAGTGATCGGGTATTGCTGTTGACAACTGGTAGATCATAATTGGACAAGGTATTTAAGCTATGGTATTGGCTAAGCTAGTGACTATGGTGTTCCAACACTAGTTAGGTCTTAATAATAAAATTTATATAACTAGAGTAATATTGGTTGGAAACCAATCTCGGGATGAGTGTCACGGTAAATGATTACCCTATTGTCCACTCATCTCATGTCTAATTGTGGGCTTCGGTCGAGGAAGGGTTGGTTCAAGGCTTAAGGGTTGTTAGTCAAAGCAAGCATCCAGCAAATAATTAGAGACTCACAACAATTGGTTTCTTGAGAATAGATAGTCTCCTAGGTTGGCGTTCTGACTAAGGGTAAAACCTTAATCCTTCTCAATTTCCGATGGCTTGAAAGTCCCAATATCAGTTTGAGGGTCGAGAGGAGAACGAGTAACTCAATCACATGATTGGCCGATGGTAGTTACACTTGTGTATACAACTATCATAGCCATGGAGATACTCTGTATCCCTCTATCAATTACGAGCTTTCGTCTTTCTAAATCAGTGAAAGACAAAACCATCAAGAGTTCAAGGGAGATGTCACTGAATACAATTACGTGATTCAAAAGCGAATGTATAATTCAAGAGGAATTGTCAATGCAGTCGTGGGTGAGATCCTAGAGACATCTATATCTCAATCCACGTAAGTTAATCAGAGGGAGAGCGAACCGGGTGCACTACGGTTGATCAGACCGTAATATATCGATTCTGATTAGACAATATGTTAGTAGGCGTCCCCATTAACATATGTCTTGAATCAAGCTCGAGAACAGAGTGAGCTTGCAAAACTAGACTGTAATAGCAACATTGGTCAAGATAGTCAAATACAAGTATGCGAGATTTTTGAAAGGAGTTACAAGTAGTTCGAGTTTTGTTGAGAATCAAAACCTTACCCGATGTTCTTGCTTATACGGTCTTCCTACTATCTTCTTATCCACAAGGACTTGGTCGACTAATGGGTTATGGACATTCTAAATTTTATATTCTAGGTAAACCTATTAGTGTCAGTCAATTACCTCGTCAATAGATCACAAGGACCACAGAATTCTAGGTCGGGAGACACGTTACCCAATTTTACAGAACTTCCACTACTACTGGCTTCGGATCTTATAGAACATACAGGGCACTGTCCTATCCTCCATGGTTTCCCAAACTTGTAATCATGTTTGAAGTCATTTCACCGCGGATTACGCCTCGCCCGTATACTCTAGCTGTGTTAAACCCTTGGTTTCGTAACTCAACATGATACAAAATCGAACACCTCTTAACTCTATCCAATATTGGCTCAAGGGTATCTACGATCAAGAGAGGACCACTAGCCATAGTTTTGGCAATATCCTATCACCTATATTTTCTTAAACTAATTTCACCTCTAGGGGTTGGGTCTCGCCAGTACGCTGTTGGCTGCAGTGAATCCATAGTCTCCAAAATTTAAATAAATGGCGACAGTGCGCTGCTGTCCTGCCAGTATGAGTTAACTAACATTCTCGTAACTATATCTGTAAATAAATCCCTGAGCTTCTAGAGATTCAAACAAGTTGACTATGAAATAAGGCATAAATATTTGTCCTATCAGTCACAATCTTTAAAATAACAGATTGCACAGGAAGGAACAAACTGAAGACAAAGGACTACAAACATTCTGGTATCTCTTTCAAGTGTATTCGAACCATGGAAGAAATTTTTTGGATCAGTCTACCTCGAGATTCGCATTTGAATAATCGAATCAGGAATTATAAACTATTCCCTTACGGCAAAATAGGATTTTAAATGGGCAATTCAGACTAAGATATGTGACGATATCCAAGGAGGCAAGAGAATGAATTGAATAATCTATCAAGGCTAGATCATTAATTCTATGAAGCCCTGCCTTACCAAGGGAATAATCTATCCAAATTAGATTACATCGTCGTATCAAGAGATAATAATGTACCTATGGGGATCTGATAAACAATCAAAATTAATAACTCCTTATCTACATTGCATGGCCTAGACTACCCATCGGTAAATTTGTATAAGGGACTCCTAGTCCTAGTCATTCTCGTAAATTAAATTAATTTCTAATTCGTGAATGAGCATTTCTAGTCGCAGGCTCACAATAGTACGACTAACTTAAGTACTATCACGAGTTCGCATGATTTGCAAAGACTGACCTACATGGGCCACCACAAAAACTTGTCACGACCCGCACCCATTTTTTTTTAAACGGATACGAGACGTATCCAAGCCAGCCTACGCCGCAGTGTCGGCGGTAGAACGCTATCACGGCCATGAAGATCAAAATCACAAATAATGCTCATTCACATAATTAATTTAATTTACAATAATCACAAGTTTTACATTTGTAGAAAAATATAAACTTGTACAAATAAATGAATGACTACAACTCAACTATCTAGCTAGTCTCTAGGCTTTTCGTCTGCAAGTATACCCGTATCTCTCATGCTAAGTGAATCCACGGCTAACCTGAAAAATGTTGGTTTTCAGTCAGGAATGGAACGAGTACAATTCACTGAATGCAATTTCAAATAAAGAAAATGACTATAAAATAAAGGTTAGACATCAATCATGAGTTTTGAAAATAAACAGTAAATACGGAAAACCAATAGCAATAAATAGACACAAAATACTTCCCCCAACTGTTAGAAGTACCTTTGATATGTGATCGGTCTCGGGACAATTATGCGACACGGTCTACACGGTCTAAAGTTACACGGTTTACAGTTACACGGTCTACAGTTATACGGTCTACAGTTACACGATCTACAGAAAATATTGCAATAAAGAAACACTGTCTACAAAATAATAATCACGAACTACACAGTTTAAATGCAATAATAATCACGGTTTATACTGTCTACTTTGCAATAAATAAATCAATATCTACACTGTCTACAAGAAATAAATAAATTACTGTCTACACGGTCTACAAGAAATAAATGCAATAATAAACACGGTCTACACGGTCTAAGGTCAGATCACACATCCTTGGTACTTCTCATTCCCGACTCAACAATTTATAATAGAAAATAATCACATAACCAATGGCCAACCAATGAAATATAGTGAAAATCAATATCGAAATGCAGACAATAAACTGTACTCGCCTGTGGTCCTCTGCTGATGAAACCGACAGTCTGAACTACTCAATATGCCACAATAGTCAAAACTCGTACAACAGTCCCCGAAAGCTGAAATAAACATCACCAATATTCTCAGAATAGTCAAAATAGCTAGAATTGCCTGTCCTTAAGTCCAATTCTGGACACATGGAAAAAACGGTAATTTCGGACCAAAACGGTGTCCGCCGTTGGACCCGCTTTGTACCGAAAAGCGTGCCAGAGTCAACGGTCTCTAAAGTCATCAAACTACATGTCTACGGATTCGGTTTTCCGATACGAATCCAACCGTATGTCCAGAGTTGGATTCCGGCGGGCTGTGCACAAAATCGCCCGTTGAGTGGGACCGTGGGGCCCACAAAATGACGTACGATTCAACTGTCTCAGAATTGGACCAAACTTGGCATACAGGACCAGAAAAATGATATGGTTCTGTTGGCGCAAGTTTTGTCTCGATCTGATGAGCGTGCACAAAGTAATTGGAGAATTTACAAAGTGCACGATACGGTGAATTTCGACGGATACGCATCAAATTCGTCGCGCACACGCGACCAATTTGAATTCCGCCAAAGCGCACACGACCACGAAGCTGTTACGCACCTTTCGATACTTACGGTGCGCGACCACGTCGCCCGGAATGGCGGGACGTACGTCGCGTGGATGGATTTTCTAATTTTCTAAACTGTTTTAAACGGGTTTTTTTCGATTTTCAAGTCGATTTATTTTAGCATCTACTGCTTATAAAAAAATCTAAAAACAGGGTTTTAATGCTGGTTAGGTTGTCTAGAAGTCTGTTCAAACAGTTTTCCAAAGTTCGCGATGTTCTGGTCGCAAACTGACCGTAAACATTAGACGTTGGGGCAGTTTCTATATCCAGGAAATCGAGATTTTTTCCAGTTTTGGGAATCGATTTGCGACGCGCACGAAGCTAATTAATCCAAACTAATTGAAGGGAATTGAAGGGCTATAGGTTAGCTTCGTACCTGCACAATTGGATCGAAAAACGATCAAGCGTGGAGGAAGATATCTCTTCGTGAAGTGGCCTTCATTGATGCAACTGCTGCTGTTGCCGCTGTCATCTTCGCGCGCTCGCGCGCGCACGTGCCGGCCGACGGTGGCCTGCGGCGGTGGTGCACGGTGGCTGGGGTGTGCCTGGGGCGATCGGCATGGATTTAGAATTAGGGTTTCGAGTTATTCTTCGCTCACTCTCTCGATCTCTCTGTTCGGTTTTGGTTAGGATCGGGGCTCTCGGTGCAGATATATACGAACAGATTGGAAAGGGCTCGGGCCTGGCTGGGTTATATGCGGGGGGGGGGGGGGGGGGGGGGGAAGCTTGCAGGGGCTCGAAAAGCTTGGGCCTGAGCCTTTCTATTACTATATGTACTTATATGTGCGGCAACCCGATCGGTTTCAGTTTGCTGATTGCAATTTTCTGCTCGGCTGGGACAGGGTGTTGGGCTCGGTTGTAATAGCTGGGCTTTGGCCTTAGTTTTCTTTTCTTATATAAATCTGTGAGTTATGAATCAAATACTCATATGTATTCATAAACATATACATATATACGAATATATATATAAATATATACACATATACACGTATACAAATATTCATATATATATATATACGCATATACACATATACAAATATTTATATATGTACACACATGCATTTACATATATTTATATACCAACCCATTTATACACATATATTTTATATATATATATATATATATATATATATATATATATATATATATATATATATATATATACACTACACATTTATACAAATATATTTTAGATACATATACACATACACATTTTTACATATACGCAAACACATACACACATTTATTATTCTTTTGATAAAGAATAAATTAATAATAATAACTAATAATAAATAGTCTATATTTAATTACCACAATAATAATAATATTAATATTATATAACCTTAATAAAATAATAACGGAATTCAAGTGGCCAATAATTAATTATTTAAAAAAATCTAAAATCATCATTTAAATAAAATAATTAATAATAAAAATATTCTAAATTTCTGGGAAGGGCAGCTACAACATGATCCCCAGGAGATTGCAGCTCCTGCTATGGTAAAAATATATCCAGTAGTGGATTTCACATCATGTGAATCAGTTACCCAATTTGCATCGGAGTAACCTTCTATGATATCAGGGTGTCTAGAATAATAAAGTTTATAATCTAGAGTACCCTTAAGATATCTAAATACTCTGTCCAATGCAGTCCAATGTGACTGATTTGGGTTACTAGTATATCTACTTAGTCTCCCAATAGCAAATGCAATATCATGTCTGGTCCTATTTGTTATGTACATAAGGGACCCTATCATCTGTGAATATCTATATTGTTCTATAGGAGATCCTTCATTCTTCTTGAGAACAACATTGCTATCATATGGAGTAAGGGCAGATTTTTTGTCAAAATACTCAAACTTCCTTAGCATTTTTTCAATTGAATGTGCTAGGGATAGAGTATAGCCCTCTTTGCATTTGGACACTTGCATTCCTAGGATCAGGTTTGCTTCACCTAGGTCTTTCATGTCAAACTGGTTAGATAAATAATTCTTAGTGTTATTTATCAATTCCAGTGAAGATCCTAAAATAAGTATATCATCAACATACAAGCATAATATGACACAACTTTCATTTGTATTTTTAGAATACAAACATTTATCATATTCATTTGGCATAAAACCAAATTCTATAATGACTTTGTCAAATTTGTTGTGCCATTGCTTGGGAGCTTGTTTTAGGCCATAAAGAGATTTTACTAATCTACAAACCTTCTTTTCTTGACCTTTAGCAACAAAACCTTCAGGTTGCTCCATATAGATCTCTTCCTCTAGATCTCCATTTAGAAATGCTGTCTTTACATCCATTTGATGGATCAGCAAGTCATGAATAGAAGCTAAGGCTAGGAGGGTTCTAATAGAAGAAATCCTAGCAACAGGAGAATAGGTATCAAAGTAATCTAATCCCTTTTTCTGGGTAAAATCTTTGACTACTAATCTAGCCTTATATTTCTCTATGGTACCATCGGCTCTAAGTTTCTTCTTAAAGATCCACTTACAACCTATTGGTTTGCTGCCTAAAGGAAGGTCTGCTAAAAACTAAGTATTATTCTCCATGATGGAGTTGTACTCATTGTTAATAGCTTCTTTCCAGAAAGGGACATCAGGAGAGTATATTGCTTCTTCATAAGTTGAGGGATCACCCTCTATCAAAAAGTGAAGAATCCTTCTCCTATATTCTTTTCAATCCTTTCTCTTTTATTCCTTCTAGGTTCTATGACTTGTTCAGGTTGAGAACTGGGTACTGGATCATGAGAACTAGTAGATGGAATGAGAGAAGGGTTAGAGGAAGATGAAGGGATTCTATCCTTGAAGGGAAAAATGTTCTCAAAGTAAACTGCATCTCTAGCTTCAATAATTGTGTTATTAGAGATTTTATTTACTTCAGAATGGGTTACAATAAATCTATTGGCATTACTATCTAGGGCATATCCTATGAATACAACATCTACAGTCTTAGGTCCTATCTTTCTCTTTTTGGGTTCAGGAATTCCTACTTTAGCTAGACATCCCCAAACTTTGAGATAATTAATCCCAGGGGTTCGACCTTTCCATAACTCATATGGTGTCTTACCATTAGTCTTACTGGGTATCCTATTAAGAATATAACAGGCTGACAATAAGGCTAGCTTCTCCCCCAAGATTATCGGGGGCACCTGAGCTGAGAAGCATGGCATTGACCATATCTAAAAGAGTGCGATTCTTCCTTTCAGCAACTCCATTGGATTGTGGTGAATAAGGAGCAGTTACCTCATGAATAATTTCGTGCTCTTCACAGAAGTTAGTCATTTCATTTGAGGTATAATCTCCACCACGATCTGATCTAAGGATCTTAATCTTACTATCCAACTGGTTCTCAGCTTCAGATTTATAGACCTTGAATCTGTCTAGAACTTCATCTTTGGTCTTAAGGAGGTAGGTGTAACAATATTTGAATAATTATCTATAAAAGTAACAAAGTATTTTCTACCGTCTCGGGTCAAGACCCTATTGGAATCACAAACATCACTATAGATAAGTTCTAGGAGTTCAGAATCTCTATAGACAGTGTTTATCATCTATAGGAGTCTTAGGGATAAGATCTAAGTTCATCATCCTTTTAATAGATCCTAAACTTACATGACCTAATCTACCATGCCAAACATTAGATAATTCAACATTTGCAACAAAAGAAGGATTTGAACTTTTACTCATAGTACTTAAAACAAAATTAAAGTCCATCTTTCACAAATCCTTTTCCAATAAACAGATCATTCTTAGAGAAAACTACTTTATTAGCCTCCATTACAATTTTGTATCCTGAGGCTACAAAGAGGGATCCACTAACAAGGTTTCTCCTGACAGACGGCACATGAAGCACATCATGGAGAGGTAGAATTTTTTCTGATGTCATCTTCAGATCTATTCTTCCTTTTCCCATAACTTGTGCCGTTAAGCCATCTCCTAGAGTCACGCCTCCTCCACCTGATTCCTGATAGGTTGAAAAACAGGAGCAATCAAATAAAACGTGAACATTAGCTCCAGAATCCAACCACCAATTATCAGAATGGAAAGACAGGTTTACTACAGGTTGAAAGCTTACAGACCTGAAGGAGCTGGAAGACCCATTCAGAATCATGTTAGCCTCTGGCTTGCCTTTTCCTTTGAAGGAGTTCTGAATAGGTTCTTTCTTTCTTTGGAAGCAGTTGATGGTTGTGTGGTTGGTTCTACCACACACAAAACAAAATCTTCTTTGATCCTGAGTCTGACCAAAGTTTCTAGTTTTTGGGGTTGAGGGTTTTGGTGGTGATGGTTTTGGTGATAATGGTTTTGGTGAGGAGGTTGAAAACTCTGCTTCTTTTTGAAGAAATTTTTCTTGGATTTGAGATGGTTGTTAGATCTAAGTTTTTCATGGCTTTCTACAAGGTTTACCTTAGCTGTGGCATTTGACCTAGCTTTGGTCTTGGACCTATATTGCTCTTCTATTCTAATTCTCTGTAGAGCTTGAGAGTAAGTAATAGATCATTGTAAATGTAGTAGGTCATTTGCCACTTTAGACCAGGAAGGAGGGAGTTTATCTATCAAGCATCCTATTTTGTGCTCAGTAGAAAAGAAAGTTTCCTTGGCTTGAACCTGCCTAAGGTGTTCTTGGAACTCATGGATTTGGTCATTGATAGGTTTGTTATCTACCATGACATATTGGTTGAATGTGGTAGAATTGAATCTATCAATTCCAGCATCATCACAACCATACTCATCTTCCAAAGCATCCCAGAGTTCTTTAGCGCTTTTATATTCAAAAAATATGTCGTAGAGAGACTCAGACATAGCGCTTAAGATTCTGTGGAAACAATGGTAGTCTATTTCCTTAGGGGTCTTGGATTTGGTAGAAGAGGAGGACTTAGAAACCCCTACGTCAGACTCAGTCTCATCAGAATCATTTGAGATGGGTGTGGACCCATCAATGGCTGAAAATCAGGCCTAAGGTGGTAAGCCAAAATTTCATCTGGCTCTGCCACCTCTTGAAATATGTGCCATTGAATTTTGTAGGCTTTGCAGAAAAAGTCTCTTCCTTGGAAGTCATGTTTTCTAAAGTCTGTAAAATTATATTTACTCAATAAGATAGCTTTAAACTAAAATTAACAATTAAAATAATTTTAGTAATAAACCTTTAAATTTTTAGTTTTTCAAGTTTTGATAAGATTGGGTTAGCTGTAGGGGCCGGATCCCAGCAAGCGGAGGTTCACTAGGAACTCTTAAGTACCGGTCGCTTAGACGATATTTCGCCTTGTTGACAGAAGGACCCTTTCGGCTTGTTCCCAAACAAATCTTAACTTTAGAACTTTAAAAATAAAGAAATTTTTACTAAATTGATTAATTGTTTGATTTAGCCTAAATAAAAATATTGAGTAAAAGAAATCTAGAATTGTCAAAATTACTAACACAATGATGTTTGTCTAAGATGTCAGACTATGAAATGATAAATGATAATAGCTGTCTCAGTTATATGTAATAACAAATGTTATTAAGCAATAATTTAATGAGTGTTTAAAGGCTAAGCAATTTGAATTGGCAATGAAATAACTTTTAATGATAGCAATTTATAATGAATATTATAATGAATAGTAACAGTAAGCTTCCAAACAGTAAGCAGTAATTAACAATGAAATAACAGTAAGCTTCCAAACAATGAAATAAATTTTGTGTATTGCCGATTGAAATAATTAACTTTTAATGATAGTAACAGTAAGCTTCCAAACAGTAAGCAATTTATAATGAATATTTTGTAAAATATAACAGTAAGCTTCCAAACTAAATGGATACACAAAATTTGTGTATTGCCGATTGAAATAATATAACAGTAAGCTTCCAAACTTTTAATGATAGTAAAAATATTAAAGCTTCCAAATTAAAAGGTGGTAACAGAAGCAAGTTTGGTTTTTTTTTTCTTTTTTAAGAACAGTAACAGTAGCAGAAATTGTAGTTACTTATACTAGAAAAAATAATGTTAAAGATTGGTTAAGTTAACTCTTAGATTGTTAGATATTGTCTTCAAAAAACTTCGGATTAAAATCTGCAAGAAAATACTTTGAATTAAAATTACCGGCCTCCGAGGAAGTCGTGCACGTAGCACTGCCCTAAGAGTTAGCTCGGGTTTATGTGCAGACCGTATCCGAACCCTCCTAGTGGTAAAATCCTCGCTCCACCGGAATCTCCTTGCCGCACACGACTTGGAGAGAGCGACCCCGACTTAACTCTGCCCAGAGCAACGAAGAACAACAGTGGTAATACGAAGGAGACGAGAATTTTAGAGAATTTCAAGAAGAAGAATTTCTGTGTATTGGAGAAGAAAAGGAGGTTTCAATATATAGGCAGCACATTACCCCAATGCAATGAATGGTGTTAATGACAAAAATTGATATTTCATCATGGCTATTAAAAAATGACATGAAGAGGAGCAAGTAGCCGTTTGGAGAAGTGTAACGTTAGGAATTGATTTTTTTTTTTCCTTTACAGCAATAGCTGTAAACAGCAGTGGATAGTAATCCACATGTAATAGAAAGAGGAACAGAATTGGACAAAAATAAATTGACACATTTATCGGTTCTCTGGTACTTCATTCTTTTATTACTGTTATTTCTAGTCGAGCTAGGACGGCAGCAACAATATCGAACGGTTGCTACTTTGTTGTAGTTGAACTTCGTTGTGCTTAAAACTCATTTTCTAAATAGAGGTCTGATTGATAATAGACTACTTACATGATTATTTGAGTACTCTGAAGCTATTCTGCCAGTAAAAAAAAAAAAAAAAAAAAAAAAAAAAACCAATTCTTACAAATAAAATCATGTTTTTAATCCCTACAAACTTTTGGGGACAGTTTGATAACGTGGTCCCACACCGTTAGATACTTCCGATACCGTTACATACTTCCGACATATTCCTTTCTGTGAAGGAAGGACCACACGTACCTAGTATCACCGAATCTCAACTAAAGATTCAACTTCTCAGCATTCTTCAAATCATATTTACATGACACATGTATAAATGGATTGGCAATTTGGCAATATATCCATGAACATATGCCAACCATGTAGTATCCTCTTCGTGACATATCCCAACCGAGATTATATATTGAGTAGAACACTTTTCAGCTAGGTGCAAGACTGAACCAGAAATTCAAAGGCTGTAGTAGGGGTGAGCACTATTCGGTTTTGGACCGAAAACTGAATATCGAACCGAATAACCGAATCAAACAAGCGATTCGGTTCGATTTTAAAATATTATATTTGGTTTCGGTTTTGAAAATACTAAAAAAAAATATTCGATTTCAGTTTTGGGTTTTGGTCCAAAAACGAAAATCGAATAAGACTTGTACAATTATGTAAACATCCTCAACTCTATGTATATGTTGTAATTAAAATGAGCATATTTTGAAAGTAACAAAATTATTTATGTGTTTTGAAACCAAATTTTGATAGTATAACAAGTAATCTAACTTTTTACGCAAATACAACAAGTGTGTGTATAAAAATTATCATTTTTGATATCATTTAATCACGATTTCAACTTTATACCTTACCCACTATGTAATAGAAATAGTTCAACCGAACAAACAGAATAGTTATTCGATTCGGTTACGGTTTTGGCTCATTTCGGTTCGCTTTAGATTTTGGTATTCTAGAATTTCGGCTATTCGATTTTGACTATTTCGGCTCAGTTGAAACCGAATAAACTCTCACCCCTCCGTTGTAGTGGGCTAGAGCACTAGCGTGTGGTGACTGATATGGAAAAAATGAAAAAAAAATGAAAAAAAAAAAAAAAAGGAATTTCTTTTTGGGGTATATTAGGATAAGTGGTGATATAGCCCTCAAACATTGGTCTTGATCTCTCATTGAAAAGGACTCGTCCAAAGAGACTGAGATTTATAGTCGCCAGAGGTTAATGGTAGCATGCATGCTCACAAAGCCAGCCAGCTAGCAAGAAGGTCGGTCCCACAAGTAAATTGACAGCTCAAGACAACCCACCGGCCACCACCAAATTATATCTATGAACATTACATGGGAGAGGGATCACATGAGAAATGATACTGTGGGAGGGGGAAGAAACAAGAGACCCTTCTGAGGAAAGAAAAAGAACCAAAAGAGAGAGAGAGAGTAGAGGTGTTACAACCATATAGCTCTGGCAAATGTTCCTTTTCAGAAGCTGATGCACAGTTAAGATGGCTACTGGCTCATGGCAGTTCTGGCTGCAGTGGCAGCAGGTGCCATGAGCCTGATCATGAGCTGGGGCCTGGGCTAGGCTATGCCTGCATGATGCAGTTTGTCACTGTACAGTTCACAACAGGAGATCATAACTAAGGCTGTCACTAACACAAAACTTCCAAAATTCAAATGACCATCTTCTCATTATATACATGTGAATATGGGTGAACATTCAGTTAATTCGGTTCAAACCGAACCGAATAACAAAAATTTGAATTGGACCGAAAATCGAATAAGCAAAACAGAAACCGAACTGAATTGGTTCATAACCGAATCAAATCGAACCAAATTAAATCGGTTCGATTTTCGGTTTATTCGGTTTATTTAATTTTTCGGCATATTTGTAATTTTTTTGTTAATATATATAGTAATTAAATATACATATTCAGTACAGTAAGCCAGCCATAACTCACGTCGTAAGTCCCTTTGTTGGTTTGTTACCAACTGACTTGCTTTCTCCAGCTCCAGCTACAAAAGCCAATGCTAAAAAAAAATTAGTATATATATATATATATATATATATATATATATATATATATATATATATATATATATATATATATATATATATATTTGAAGAAAGAATAAATATATATATAAACTAGATTTTCTTATTCGGTTTTCGGTTTTTGGTTTTTGACCGAAATCCAAAACCGAAGCTGAATAATTTTTTTTTGTATTTTCAAAACCGAAACTGAACCAATTTTTTTTAAACCGAACCAAATATCATATTCGTTTCGATTTTCGTTCGAAACCGAATAATACTCACCCTACATGTGAATGCAACTTCAATTTTAGACGTTTATATAGCATGCATTGGTATCATCCAATCAATTTTTCAGCTTATTCTATAGTGATTTATGCTTCTCTCTGTTGCACAGGAACACGGACGCAGAGACGGAGACGGTCAGGATACATATACGGGTTACTTATATTTTTCAGATACTTACCGTAGCAGTTACCTATGTTGCAAGAATACGGACACAGATACAGACACGATATGATGAGTGTTTGTGAAAAGTAGCTGTATGTTTCTTGAACCTCAGTATTGAACAACTTTCATGCTGAAGATGGGTCGTTAGTAGAAGAGGACAGAGATTTAAATGGAGGAGGAAAAGTCAAGGTAATGAATAATGAAACATCTTCACATTGATAGATATGGCTATAGCATTTAAACGAACTTGAAACGTCAAAGCATGAACATGAACCAAGTACAGGTAAATTCACATTGTTTAGGCAAGTAAATAATTCATTAAGACCTTAAAATGAAAGAACAGCAAGAATAATCTCATGAACAAAACTGGCTATAGGAAGGAACATTATTTTTTCTATCACATTAAAAAAAAAAAAAAAAAAAAAAAAAAAAAAAAAATCAAACGATGATATTAATTTCCGACGAATTCAATCAGGGAGTAACCTCAAGACTCGGCTGGAAGCAGAAGCCGGTGAAGAGCTGGAGGGGGAACTTCTTCGTCACCGGGCACTTGGCCGACCACCTCCACTGCTTCTGGCCCATGTCAAAGGTGAGCAGAGCCGGCGCTCCGAAGCTCTGGATGTAGACGAGGTCCTCGTTGCCGCTGCTCGCGAAGACTTCGTCGAGCTCCCCGAACCCCTGGAAGAACCTGTGGGGCATCCGGGCGACGTCCCTCCACTCCCTCCCGTCCAGCTCCCATATGCCGACCCCCCTGATAACTCCCGGCCGGTCGTACTTCCCTATCCCGCCGACCATAACCAGCCTGTCTCTCAAGTTCATCAGCCTGCAGCAAGTGAGCGGGCACGGCGCCGGTATGACCGGCGCCCGCATCGGAGACGTCTTGTTGGAGCACCGCGACGACGATAGATCGTAGGCGATCAGGCCGTGGCGGCACTCGTTCCCCACGAACGAATACAGCAGGCAGTACAGGACCCCGTCGCATATCACGCTTTCGTCCCCGCCACGCCACCCCGTCAGGACCTCCCAGACGGAAGCGGCCCAGGCCCCGCTGCCGGAATCGTAGAGCTGGACGGACAGGTCCCACCGCAGGAAGTCGTCCGGCACCTGCCTGGACCGCACCACCGCGACCGTGTAGCCGCGGGACCTGCGGTCGACGGCCATCGCCAGCGCCGCGTAGTCGGCGCACGCCGCGCCGCCGACGCCGACGGCGTCGTCCGCGGGCTTGGGGAGCTGCTTCCAGGTTCCGGTGACGGGGTTGCAGACGAAGACGCGGCTCCGGGTGTCGTAGTCCATGAAGCATATCAGGCCGCGGGAGGAGGAGACGAAGCAGTTGGGCTCGTCGGCGGCGCAGGGGAAGCCGAAGGTGCACCACTTGCGGCGGCAGGGGTCGTAGGCGTAGCCGTCCAGGGACGCGGTGCAGGTGAACATGAAGTACCAGGGGCGCTGCGTCGGCGCGCCGGTCGGCGAGCACCGGCCGGAGCGCACGGCCTCGCGCCACCTCCTGCACACGGTGCCCGCTCTGATCAGGCTGACGATGGGCAGGAAGGAGAAGATCTTCTCCAATATGTCGTCCGGAAGAATAACGTCGAGAGCCACAGGTTCCCTCTCGTTCTCGTCACCATTTTCTTCTTCGGGGATTGGATTGCTCATCGGAAGAAGAGGAGGCTGATGCAAGTCTGATGCTAACGTTTCCCACTCCATGCAGCCAGCAAAACAGAGCTCTCTGCTACAATTAAAACGGAAGAAAAAAGAGGAGGAAGCTCTCAATGGATCGCAGCAAGTATGTAATCAATATCAAAAACTATATTCAAAACAAAAAAAAAAACTCGATTGAAAGAACAGTATGATGCGATTTTGATCGCAGTGCTTCCGACATCATGAAGGAGTTTGTTAGAAAACACAAACAACAAAAACAACATATGATACATTTATAAGCTACATCCCAATAGAAACAACATCGATAAGAAAAACTAGAATCTGAGATGATTTGCAGCAATATAAAATAAACTCCTTAAAAATACTAGTCATGACAAGTAAAACATCACTGGTTTGATTTTGGTTATAAACAAACAATACCTATATATATGCATCTCCCTCTGTAACTGCTTTGTATGCAGTCAACATCCCAACTTTTCTTTTTTAAAAAAATCAATTCTTGACTGAAAGAATAGTATGATGTGATTTTTATGAACAAAACACGATAAATACAACATATACATTAGCTACATACTCCTGGTGTATATAGTCATTGTGGTTTCATATTATAGAACTAATCAATGTTACAACTTTTGGATTTGAATTACAAAACTGAGATTACATATGAATCTATACTCTAATGTTTTAATCCCAATCTTGCAATCTTAATCTAACGATTGTGGCATACATTGGATCCATAACATAAAATCATCCGACCAATTTTAGAGCATTCATAATACATATATATATATATATACATATATATATATATATATATATATATATATATATATGGGGTCCTTTTCTAATGTGCAAGCGCCATTAAAAATATATATATAGTCATGACCAATGAAACATGCAGCACTGGTGTGATTTTGATGACAATTAACAAATAGGACCTATATATATACAAAAGAAGACCATCTTGAGGTTCAAGTAAGCAGTGGATTTCATTGCAGCACAAAGAGAACACACACATCAGCCTAATGGAAAATGATATGTGCATCTCACTCACCTACCGGCCCCGCAGCCATTGTTGCAACCAAAACAAAAATACTAGTCAAGCATGCAAAACCAAAACAACAAGCATTACCCATAAATAAATAATAGAGGAGGGAAGAAAAAAAAAAAAAACAATAGTACTTGCCAACTTTTCGTTTGGTTTGCCAAGTACTGCGTGGAACAGAGGAAGTGGCATAGAATTAATGGATTTATGGACGAGGGGTGGCGCGTATTGTATTGTATATATAGAAATTTTGGTTCCTTGTTGTGGGGACAGAAATGAGGAAACGAGTGGCAGGGATGAAAGCAGCAGCGTGGGCGGTTCACTTTGGAGGTATTCAAAATCAATAGGGAGAAGAACTATTCAATAGGGGGTGGGGATTTATGCCCGCCCAAAGTGCATGTCAACAGCTATATATGCATGCTGAGTTATCGTGACCTGGATTGAGGTGCTTTGTATGACTTTGAGTAGTTTGAATAATACCCATCACATCGTTTAGGTAAATTATTGTTCAATTTGCTGCATGAAAACTATGTTTGAAGAAATTATAGTGTCCCTCCAACTGTTTCCACGTTTATGGATGTCAAACTGCCTGACCAATCAAACAGTACTACCAGGTTGTTAAGTGACTTGACCAAACTGGATTCAGATCATGTTATTCCTACTTCTCTTCCTCCCATCGACAATCCTACTCCTACTACCTCCCCTGTTTTAGCTGAACAATCATATACTTTAACATCTATACCTTCTACTCATTCCACCATTTCTCACCTACAACCTTCATCAAAATTACATACCACATCCACACCTGTACGCCCCTCCTCCATTTCTGTCAAATCTACATTCACCTCATTACTACATTCCCTTCATCCACCTTATTCCATTTCTTTACAACAGTCAGAAATTGCAACTGATCAATCTTCTATAGATATTGTATCTGTTGGCTACAATTCTAATTCTGATCTTCTTTCTATTGCCACAAATCCAGTAACAGAGGTCAATAATATTGATTTATCTACACGTACAGTTGTCCCTCCATCTGCTTCTACATACCCTGCTCATGAATCCTTAAATCCTTCAAAAAGATCAAGATCACCATGTATTGAGGAAGACAACGACATTATTAAAGAGAGACCTCCAAAACGTATCATGCTCCCCTCTACTGCTATCAAAGGCGCGGCTGGCCTACAACAGCCTTCATCCTCATGATTCTATCATGGAATTGTAGGGGTCTGGGGAATGACCCTACAATTCGTACTTTACATTCATTCCTCCGTGCATCTAGACCAAAAATATTATTTTTATCTGAAACTAGATGTTCGTCAATTCTGGCTTCAACCATAGCATTGAAATTGGGTTTCGACCATTTTGAATCTGTTTCCTCAAAGGGTAATTCAGGGGGCCTCCTTCTTTGTTGGGATTCTACTATCACCTTGAATATTATTTCCACTACAGAAAATTGTATTCACTCTTCTCTTTTATATCCTGGGTATTCTCAACCTTGGTTTCTTTTCTGTATTTATGGTCCCCCTGTGGTTTCTGATCGTTATAATTTTTGGAAGCAAATGGAAATCACTATGACTGCTATTACACAACCCTGGATTTGTATTGGTGACTGCAATGGCATACTCTCTGCTGAGGAGAAATTGGGAGGAAACAACTTTAATTATAATCATCACAAGGCTTTCATACATTGGTACAACTCTGTTGCAGCAATGGATATCACTCCTTTTGGCCCAGCATTTACTTGGAATAATAGAAGAAAGCCTACTCATTACATTGCTGAAAGGTTGGATAGAGCAGTGGTGGATATTAATTGGCAATCTTTACATCCTACTGCTGGTCTCCTTCATTTGCCATGTTTAAACAGTGATCATAATCCTATCTTACTGTTATTAAATCTTGTTTAGAGAAAGGCTAAGAGAGTATCAAGGTTTGAAGCTTCTTGGACAATTGAGCATGATTTTAAGTCTATCTTCACAGAGTATTGGCAAAACTTGCATCCTGCCACTCTTCAAATGAAATTAAAATCATTGCTCCCTTGTTTGCATCAGTGGAAAAATATCAGTTCAGGCCATTTAAATCAAGACATCAAGTATTTAGAGGAAAAGCTATTATCCTTACAATCAAAGCCTCCTACTGATTCTGTTTATTTTGAAGAACGGGACATTCAAATTCTTCTCAACAAACTATACCTGCAAAAAGAACTCTATTGGAAACAGAGGTCCAATATTGCTTGGCTCAAGGAAGGTGACAGGAATACTAAGTTCTTTCATTTATCTGCTACTTCAAGAAAGCAAAGGAATTTCATTTACAGCATTATAAATGAAGGGGGTCAACAAGTTTCAGCTCATCATGAGATTGCTGATACTTTTGTATCACATTTCAGTTCCATATCACAGGCTATTGCAACTTGTCCTGTTCCTGCATATATTCTCTCTGAACTTCCAACTATTTCTTCTGAAGAAATGCTCTGCTCCACTCCATTCCACAGGAAGATGAAATCAGATCTACTATTATGGAAATGGGTGCTTATAAATCTCCAGGCCCAGATGGGTACCCAGTCCTGTTTTACCAAAAATGCTGGGATGTTGTTGGTAATGAGGTATCTTCTCTAGTCCAGAATTTCTTTTCTACTGGTCTTATGCCTCCTAATCTGAACCATACATATATTGCTTTGATCCCTAAAGTAAAAAATCCTGTTCGACCAGTAGATTTTAGACCAATTGCTTTGTGTAATGTTTTATACAAAACCATATCCAAACTGCTCACCAATAGAATTCGACCTCTCATGCACAAGTTGATTAGCCCTTCTCAAAATGCCTTTGTACCTGGAAGACATATTGGTGACAATATTGTTATGGCACAAGAGATCCTTCACTCTATAACAAAATTCTCACCTACCAATAGTTCCTTTGCATTCAAAGTTGACATGTCCAAAGCCTATGATAGATTAGGTTGGGACATCATTAGCCAAGCATTATGTGGTTATGGATTATCGGGGAAAACTCATGAGATCATAATGCAATGTGTCTCTACCTCTTCTTTTGCCATCCTCATTAATGGTGAACCATCCAAAACTTTTACACCTGGGCGTGGTCTGCGACAGGGTTGTCCACTGTCACCGTACATTTTCATTTTATGTATGGAAATTCTGTCATCCTTGATTAACAGTATGGTTCGTAACTCCTTATATGAAGGCATCACTATTCGAAAATCTACTCATATGTATTCACACCTTGCTTTTGCCGATGATTTGTTTATTTTTGGTAAATGCTCCCTGCCTAATATCAACCAAGTGAAGATCATTCTGAAAACATTTGAATTGTGGTCTGGACAAAGGATAAATTTTGAGAAATCTTCTATTTTCTTTTCTAAGAGGACTGATCTGATTATGAGGGATCTGTATACTCATTTGTTGGGTGTTAAATTAATGAATATGAAGGATAAATACCTTGGTCATAAGCTCCTACAATCTAAACACAGAGTTAGTACCTACACTGAGTTACTGAAGGCTAGCTCTACTAAACTTCAAGGTTGGAAACGGAAAAGTCTGTCTCATGCTGGGAGAACAACACTTATTAAATCAACTTTATCTTCTTTACCTACATACCATCTATCTGCATACCATATACCAAAGAAGGTGACAAATTATCTTGCAAAAGATCAACGAGACTTTTGGTGGGGATCAACTGACAATAGGAAAATACATTTTACTGCATGGGATAGGTTTACTCTCCCTAAGTACCAAGGAGGACTTGGCATTAGGGATCCGCATATCAGCAACATTTCCTTAGTCCTTAAACTGGCATGGAGATTTCTCTCCCAACCGAATTCCACTTGGTCTACTTTGCTCAAGGAAAAGTATCTTCATTCTTCGAATTTCTGGACAGTTGTTCCTTCTAGTACTTCATCTTGTGTGTGGACAAGTATACTTGGCAGTAGAGAATGGCTTCTGAATAATATTTTGTGGTCTATTGGTGATGGTGCTGACATTAACATCTGGAATGACCCATGGGTTCCAGATTTACCTAACTTTCTAGTTAGTGGTTATGCTTTTAGTAACAGATGGGCTAATAGAGTTATTGATTTGATCAATCAAGACTCAATGTCTTGGAAAGTCAATCTTATACATATGCTTTTTCCTCCTCATGAAGCTGCTGCTATTCTAAAAATTCCCTTATCCAACAATTGCCATAATGATAAACTCATATGGATACACACTACTTCTGGAGATTTTTCAACAAAATCAGCTTATCGTATGATTCATGAAAGATTACATCCTGTGATTCTCGACTCTGGAAGTGATGCTTTCAAAAACTGGAAGAGGCTATGGTCATTTCATCATATCAGTCCCAAGGTGTTGCTATTTGCCTGGAGGGCCATTACCAATTCCCTACCTACAAATGAAAATATCCACAGAAGACTTGGCCACATTGATGCATCTTGCCTACTTTGCAAGGTACATCCTGAAAATACTAACCATTTATTATTACATTGTCCTGTTACAGGTGAATCTTGGCAATACAATACTTTGGTGGGATCTTTACTAACAGAGGAAGCATCATTGCCATCTATTGTTGAGGTCCTGTTGAAGGAGGGTGATCCAAACAAAATTGCTTCCTTCTTCTACCAGTTGTGGACTATTTGGAAGTTCAGGAATAAAGCAATATTCAATCACATTTCAATCAATCCAAGGAGAATTTTTGAAGAAGCAAGAAGCCTTCAGGAGAAGCATGAAGCTCTTCTTCCTGCTGTCGCTGACAGTGCAACAAATCAACCTCTTCATCAACATACTGATTCATGGGTGCCTCCAAGATCCAATTACTGGAAGATAAATGTCGATGGTGCCTTCCTGGATGGGAAAATGTCGGGTGCTGCTGTCCTCCGGGACTCTACAGGTCAATTTCATATGGCACTATCGAAAACTGATATTGGTGGCTCGCCTCTAGAAGCTGAAGCATCTGCAATTTGTTTAGCTCTTATCATCTGCAACGACAGAAATCTCAGTGACGTTATTATTGAAGGCGACTGCAAGGTGTTGTTAGATTCAATTACTCAATTTGAATCGCCTACTTTATGGCGGGTTCGTCATGCCATTGAGGATGCAAGGAAGGCTACAACTTTGATTCCTAATTTATCTTTCAATTTTATTCATAGAATAGCTAATCAGTGTGCTCATACATTAGCTACATCCTCTTTGTTGTTTAACTCATCTGATGGTATATCTCTCTATAAGGAGATACCTACTTGTATCATATCTCATGTTATTCATGACATGAGATCAGTTCCTGTTTAATCTGAATGAAGCCTTTTGTTCAAAAAAAAAAAAAAAAACTAAAGAAGTCATATGGAGGAACAACCGTCTGAGTTGGCGAAAAAATGAAGTATTGTCTGAAAAATATGGATGTGCCGCCAACTAAGTTGGTTGAAATTTGTGGTTGGTTTGGTTCTGGGTGGTGGGTTGGTTGGGAGTTTACTTGGGAGGGTTTATAGAGGATGGGGGTTTATTTTGATTTATTTGGGAATGTTTAATATGTGATTTTTTTTTTTCTACAGGTACATACTTATATCTAATTTTTTTAAGGATTGGTTTAGTTTATTTTGACTTATATCCTCTGGAAATCAAATCAGCAACGCTACCAACGCAACCGCTACTACCGTTTCGCTGCCTACGAACCAACTGCTCCGCTCCCTCTGCCAATTTCTCCAATATAGTTTCGTTTTGACTAATTTTATTTAAAAAAAATCGTTAAATTTTCTATAGTAAATTTTAAGCCTTTTTTAATACTATAATGACAATTTATTTTTCATGGATCACCATTGTCACAGGTGAGCTTGTGCCATTGAATAAATTTAATATTGTTATCTTCGAGAAGGAAACCAAAAGTTTGAACAAAACTAATTTACCAAAACTTTGAACTAAACTTTTTTTTTTTTTTAATTTTTGGGAATAGTATGCTGTTTTATGTTGGTTTAATAATAGGAGTAGGTTAAGATAAACGCTAAATTAGTTTGGAATAAATTTAGACTAAGCTGAGATTTAGTCTAGAGTGTGAACTAACGTCATACATAGGAAAAGGAACAAAAATTTGGACTTTTTGAGTCCATCGCAGCTCGTACATAAGTAGGGGTGAGCATTATTCGGTTTTGGACAAAAAATCGAACCGAATCGAATAAAACATTCGGTTCGGTTTCACAAAAATTAGGTTCGGTTTCGATTTTCAAATACAAAAATTCATTTCCGATTTCTATATATACTAGTTAATATATATTAAAAAATACAAATAAACCAAAAAATTAAATAAACCAAATAAACCAAAAATCGAACCGATTTAATTCGGTTCGATTTGATTCGGTTATGGGCCAATTCGGTTCGGTTTCGATTTTGTTTATTCGGTTTTCAATCCACTTCGATTTTCGATTATTCGGTTCGGTTTGAACCGAATTAACGGAATACCCACCCCTATACATAAGTCCTTCCTGGGTTCTTATGCATTCCCTTTCTTGTTATACATCTTGTAAATTACATAATTATTGGATATACTCACAAACATGTTTATATTGCTTGTGTTCGCTGCTACAATAAATTTGTACTAGCTCAACAAAATTCAAATAAATATATAGATTTCCAACTAAATATATATGTGTCTACCGAAAAAAACAAGAGAGAATTTTTTTTTTTAATAAGTTCCGTAAAGACGCATGATATAAAAATTTTAATTGTATTTTAAGAAAATAAGTGTTAACTATGCAGGTCGTAGTAGCATTACTTTATGTAGTAGTGCATATTTTTTGCAAATGATATTAGTTTCTGCTGAATTAAAGTGATCCTATAGAATTTTGATTTTAATCTTGCAAAATATATTCTCTGTTTAGCCTAAAGTTAATTACAATATAAGTGAAATTCTAAAATTAATTGGAATAGCATGATCTATAAAATAGAGCAAGGCGTGGACCTAGTCCCCCATGATCTATAAAATAGCGCATCATTAGTAAGGCCCATCCCATTTTCTAGATTCTAGATTTAGAATGTAGGAGCTCATTTTGTAGAATAATAAGTCTCATCACTAGTCTCAATTTCTATAATTTAGGTCTCAACCCATCCATGGGTGCTAAGGGTTGGGCCTCCAAATTTCTAGATTCTAGATTGTAGAAACTCGTTTTGTAGAATAGTAAGTTCCAATTTGGAGCCCAACTTTCTAGATTCTAAGTTTTATATTATTTTTTTCTACATTAATTTTTGACCACACAATTTTTGGGACCGGAGCTCACTTTATCATTTTCTACTATTCTCATACAAATCCAACCCATTTTACATTTACCTTTTTTTTTTTTTTTTTTTTTAAATTTTGGACTCCAAATTGCATTGGAGAGTGCCAACTTTAATGATGCTCTTACAAGATTGGAGGAGGCCCATGGTGGTCTCCTCTACCTAAACCTAGTGCCACACCAGTGGTCATGCTCTGCCTACTCATTGCTTTTTGTGTTTGTTATCTTTTGGAGGCATGTGGATCTTAGGGGACGAGCGACCTAAGATTCGTGTCGGATGGTAAATTAAGAAGATCATCTAGCAAGGTCATATACTACGGAGAAAGCACTTTAAATTTTTTGATATTAGAATTAAAGTAAGATGGGTACGGTAAAGCCTAGAGCAGACTAGATGGGATCTGAATAGGTGCGGGTTCGGTGCAGATGCGATGCACGTACGATGCAGGCGGAGGAGGCCTCTAGCTCAAGTGGCTAGAAGGAGACATATCATTTTCAGAGGTTACAAATTCGAGCAATAGAGGAAGCACATTTAAATTTTTGTGAAGAAGTTAATGAGAGGACAACCAGAACATAGACCTGTTGTGGGTGCAGTGCAATGCCAACGCGATACAAGTGTGGGCCTTCGGACCGAGTTTGTAGGTCTTCGCGTCTGGAGTCTGTAACACAATTAACCTCTTTCACTATATATATATATATATATATATATATATATATATATATATATATATATATATATATATATTGCTTGGAATGTTGTTTGAGAAATAAAACAGATTGGAAGGAATTGAAGCGAACTACTAAAGTCTTTCAGGTTTTCAATTTTGCTCTATTAATTAATTCTTTTTTCTTAGCATTCTAGCTAGTTCATTCGAGGAGGTTTGTACGGTTCTTCGAGGAAGAAGCTTGTGTATCGTACAGGTCAAAGTTTAGGGAAAAAAAAAATTACATCAGTGATATTGAAGTTATTTTTTGTATGCTTTGAGTAAAAGGATTTTTGTGACTTTCTAAGGTGGCTATTGGATAAGTCTTAAAGATGAAGAAGAGAGCCCGACGGAAATTCAGTAAGGGAGGATTTTGTATTACAATATTGTATGTGTAATATTTTTTAGATTTTTTTTGTTGATTCAATAAAACCATTTTTTTCATTATCTAGATAGTAGGTCGATTTTGACCAAACCACATTAAATATTGTATGTTATTGTGTACAATTAGTTTGATTAATTTGTGCTTTGTTGTTTACTTATTTCATTAAAGTTATTGGCTATGCCGCTTCCGCGTGTGTGCAACAATAAACAAATAAATATTTTAACAAACATAAAATGATCCAAAATAATAATTAAATGGGTTGTTTATCATAACAAAACATATATAGATGCCATGCGAGCTAGTATCTTATATGAATGTAAGTTTTTTTTCCTTTTCCGAACACATTTGTTGGGGCTCGTGTTTAGAGGACCCGGTCTCATTATTCCACATTAGGACAAAAGATCAAATGTAAGCTATTATTTATTGACTTGTATATATATGGTCTATGTAGCTAAAGTGGTTGGTATGATAGAGGTTTTTTTTTTTTATAGCGAACATAAAAGTTCAAATCCCACAACAATTTTTTTTTGTCACCATTTATCGGACGTAAAGTGGTGCAACGGGACTACGTGACATCGAGAATGCGGGGTCGCGCTGTGCTGCTATGCATTGCTGCAAGTTGTCAAGTTTAGCCACCAACACTTATTGGTAACACAAGATAATAGAGAAAATAAGATAGATAACATAATTCAATGTCAGAAAAGAAAGTTTCATTTCTATAGCAGCCAAAACTTTTTGTTAACCTAAAGGGTTCCAGAAGTTTATCGGAACTTGTTGTCGACGAAGACGGTCGAATCTTGCTTTGAACAACCATAATTTCAATTACTCCAGCCAGATGTCCTAATCTGATTGCAATTTCTACAACAATTTTGCAGTTTTCTTTTCAACGGATTATTCTACTAGCAACTTCGATCACTGCGCGCATTATGTATTAGCAATTTTTATCTATCTAGATTTAGTTAGATTGTGGTTCAATCTTAATAAACTTGTACAAGATTTCAAAAAAATCGACAACAATTTGTATGCATATATATAAGTTTGCATGATTTCATATATACATATAAGTTTGTTCAAAAATTTACTAAGATAAATAAAAAAAAAAACATGATTAGATGTAGTTGTATGTCTTAATCAAAATATATGAGTGGCACAAGTATATTCTATCTGTAAGTTATATATATATATATATATATATATATATATATATATATATATATATATATATATATATATATATATATATATATATATTTTTTTTTTTAAGTTATATATATATATATATATATATATATATATATATATATATATATATATATATATATATATATATATATATATATATATATATATATATATATATATATATATATATATATAACTTAAAAAAAAAATATATATATATATATATATATATATATATATATATATATATATATATTCTTTCTTTTTTTTTCTGTAAGTTATATATATATATATATATATATATATATATATATATATATATATATATATATATATATATATATATATAACTTACAGAAAAGAAAGAAAGAATATATATATATATATATATATATATATATATATATATATATATATATATATATATATTCTTTTTCGGAAGGAAGATATTCCCAAGACAGCGTTCAGGTCGAAGTATGGGCATTATGAATTCTTAGTAATGCCGTTTGGTTTGACCAATGCTCCAGCAATATTCATGGATTTGATGAACCGCATCTTTATGCCATATTTAGATCAGTTTGTCGTTGTGTTTCTTGATGACATTCTCGTATACTCAGCTAGTTTAAAGGAGCATGAAGACCACCTCAAGAAAGTGTTGCAGGTTCTGAGAGAGAACCAGTTGTATGCCAAGCTCAGTAAGTGTGAGTTTTGGTCGGATCACATTTTATTTTTGGGTCATATCATATCAGGAGCTGGAGTAGCAGTAGATCCCAAGAAAATAGAAGCAGTAGAAAGTTGGCCAGTACCCAAGACCATAGCAGATGTGCGGAGCTTCTTGGGATTGGCAGGATATTACAGAAGGTTTGTGTCAGACTTTGCAAGGCTTTCAGCACCCATGACCCGCTTGACCCGGAAGGATGTACCATTTGTTTGGTCGGCAGAATATCAGGCATCATTCGAGACTTTGAAGCAGAAGTTGATATCAGCACCTATTCTTACATTGCCAGTTGGACCCGGAGATTTTACAGTGTATTGTGATACGTCAGGTAAAGGACTTGGATGTGTCCTTATGCAGCATGGAAAGGTGATAGCATATGCATCTAGGCAGCTTCGGGACCACGAGAAGAATTACCCAACTCATGATTTGGAGTTAGCGGCAGTAGTGTTTGCTCTGAAGCTATGGAGGCATTACTTATATGGTGACCGAGTGGAGATGTACACAGACCATAAAAGTCTGAAGTACATCTTTACTCAGAAGGAACTAAACATGAGGCAGAGAAGATGGCTGGAGTTGATTAAGGATTATGACGTGGAGCTTCAGTATCATCCAGGCAAGGCTAATGTAGTAGCAGACTCTCTCAGCAGGAGAGGCGGCGCATTTATGTTGACAACACAGAGGCATATCTTAGAAGACCTTCAGGAGATGGGCATCGAAGTTATACTTCCTAGTAATGTAGGAGTTCTAACAAGTTTGCAAGTTCAATCCGACTTGGTAGACAGGATCAAGGCAGCTCAGGCACAAGACCCAAGGATTCAGAAACTTAGGACAGAATGTGAGTCAGGACTCAGGAAGGAGATGAAAATTCATGAAGATGGTACACTTAGGTTTGGATCACGTCTATGTGTGCCTAGTGGAGATATCAGACAGGAAATTATGGCAGAAGCTCACAGTTCTCAGTATTCTATTCATCCTGGAGGGACCAAGATGTACCAAGATATCAAGCAGCATTTCTGGTGGAACGAGATGAAGAGGGAGATAGCTAGATTTGTTTCCCGTTGCTTTGTATGTCATCAAGTGAAGACAGAACAGCAGAGGCCAGCTGGATTATTGCAACCGCTTCCTATCCCGGAATGGAAATGGGAGGATATTATAATGTACTTTGTTACCAGTTTACCGAGATCACCAAGTGGTAAGGACGCTATTTGGGTAATAATGGACCGACTTACGAAGGTAGCACACTTTCTTCCTTTCAGAGTAGGGCAATCTACAGAAAAGTTGGCAGAGTTATATATGCAACAGATAGTCAGGCAGCATGGAGTCCCTGTCAGTATTGTGTCGGATCGAGATACCCGCTTTACATCACATTTCTGGAAGAGTTTACATCATAGTCTGGGTACCAAGTTAAGGTTTAGCACAGCCTACCATTCGCAGACGGATGGGCAATCAGAAAGAACGATTCAGACATTAGAAGATATGTTACGAGCTTGCACTCTAGATTTTGGAGGATCTTAGGAGAGTCACCTGCACTTAGTCAAGTTCTCATACAATAATAGCTATCAAGCCAGTATCCAGATGGCGCCATTCGAAGCACTATATGGTAAGAAGTGCAGGTCACCGCTTGCATGGGACGATATCGGAGAGAGGAAGATGTTAGGACCAGAAATGATTGTTCAGACGGTTAAAGTGGTTAAGGTAATTAGAGAGCGACTTCGAGTTGCGCAGGACCGACATCGTCATTGGGCGGACCAGCATCGTAGGCCGTTAGAGTTCTCTGTTGGGGACCACGTATTCTTACGGATCTCACCTACTCGTGGGGTCATTAGATTTGGCGTTCGCGGGAAATTGAGTCCGCGGTACGTGGGCCCATTTGTTATCCTTGATCGGATAGGCGATGTTGCTTATCGTTTATCCCTCCCACCTTCGTTACGAGAAGTGCATGACGTGTTTCATGTATCTCAATTACGTAGGTATGTATCGGACCCAAGCCATGTCCTCGATCATTCTGAGCTGGTTGTTGGTACCAACCTGTCTTACGAGGAACAGCCTGTGTCCATTTTGGACCGAAGAGAGAAGATACTCAAGAACCGAACAATTAGTCTTGTCCGTATTGCTTGGGGTCATCACTCCTTGGGAGAGTCAACGTGGGAACGTGAGGATGATATCCGATCACGGTATCCACACTTGTTTGACTCACAAGGTATATCTCTTTCTGTATACCTTGATTGTCCTGATTCTTCATGCTTATCACCTTATGGGTAGAACTACTTGATATCGTGGATTGATAAATTTACATATATAGTACTTGCTTTTGATATGGTAATAATGATTGCTTGCTCACTAGAATTGCTGGTATTAGTTTAGCTCCGATATTTTTACCTGCTTGGATTTAAAATTTCGGGGACAAAATTTTTCTAAGGTGGGTAGAGATGTCACTCCCCGTTCCCAGAATGCGTATTTTTATTCATGTACAACTCATGTATATTTATTTAGTATTTATCATGTATTATCCTGTATTTAAATTCCTTTAATTTTATGTTAATTAATTATCTGCATTTTATTTTCTACATTTTATTTCTGTATTTCATTTCCTGTATTTTATTTTCTGCTTTAGTCTTGCTTGTGGTTCGGGTTCATGGAGGGTTTGCGGGTTCATGATGGTTCAAACCCGGCCCAAACCCCACCTACCACCTCCTTTCCTATTTAAAGCTTCCTTCTCATTCTCTCTCCTCATAACTTTCATTCTTCACCATTACTTCTTCTTCTTCTTCCTCTCATCACTTCTCCACCAACCGCAGTAGCAGCAGGCAAGTGCAATCTTGCTTCTTGCTTGGAGAACCATTTTTATGGTTCATTTCTCTTCTTCTCATGATCCTGAGAGAGTTTAGTTTTTGGCATTTTTGATTTTTATGGCTTGTTTTCTCTAGATCTAAGTTGTTGTATTTCGGTTATTCATGGGTTCTTGGTCCACTAACTTTGCGTGTATTCCTCTGGCACTGGAACGAAGGCTCCATAGGACTTGGAGTTCGGGAGATGTTGTACGCACACGTTCTTACGTGCTTGCGTAAAACATCAGCCCGGTCATGCACATGTCCTTACGTGTTTTGCGTGTATTCTTAGTCACGCACACATCCTTGCGTGCGTGTATTTTTAGTCACGCTCACTCTGTGCGTGCGTGTATTCTTAGTCACGCAGACATCCTTGCGTACGTGTATTTTTAGTCACGCTCACTCTGTGCGTGCGTGTATTTTTAGTCACGCTCACGTTCTCATGAGCGTGCGTGTATTTTTAGTCACGCTCACGTTCTCATGAGCGTGCGTGTATTTTTAGTCACGCTAACGTTCTCATGAGCGTGCGTGTATTTTTAGTCACGCACACATCCATGAGTACGTATATTTTCAGTCACGCACACATCCATGAGTGCGTGGATTTTTAGTCACGCACACGTCCACGAGTGCGTGCGTGAATTTCTTATCATTTTTCACACTCACACTGTGCATGCCAACATAAACCATTTTCACGCTCACTTCGACTAGACTTGTTGGCGTGACTTGTTGGCCTTAGTATAACCTACTCAACTTGGCGTGACTTCTTGACCTGGGTGTTTTTATTTGTCCTATAATTATTCATTTAATGATGGCATGATAATTCTTCTATTATATTCTTACGCCTTTTGCGTGAATTTCTTGATAAATCATTATATGTTAAATTTGTTAAAATGGATTGTTATGTGGAATGCGCCTTGTGTCCTGATTGATCCATGGATACCCAGTATGACTAGAACTTGACCTTGAGAGTTGTAGACTCGACCCATGTAATACTAAATGACTTTCATGCCTTGTCACCATTGATAATGATTGTGACATGGACTAAATATTGATCATGCGTTCCTAGTTGGAACTAAGAGACTGGCTAGTCGTCTTATTGAATTGAATGAATGAGACACGTTCATGTAATGAACTATTGTACTCGATTAGCCAAATCCGAATATTGGCATACAGGCACATGCAGGCTTCAAATTATTATTTATCTATTTTACAAAAACAGCATGTGTACTTTATGGTCAAGGCATGATTACTCCGTGGTTAGATTTGATTGTTGCATTACGCTATGTAAAACCTACAACCTAGCCGCACGGGTATCGTTGTAGAGTTGCACATATCGTACCCCGTACGAAAGTACTCATTTGAATGACCATGATCCACGAAATGGGATTTCAGTCAACGTAGGGACTATTAAGTTAAATAAAATAATAATTGTATGGAGAGAATGGATTCCCGAGTTCTTACATGGTAGCCCCCTTGGGACGAGTAGTACCCGACGGGCCGGCTGGTTCCCACAGATACTGTAAATTTGCCACACGGGCAGGAAACAGTATCTGCTTTTATTATTATTGTATATTGTATATTGACGGACGTCCTGCTAGGACTCGTCTAATTCATGCATGGCGCACATGGTTGACTGGATAGACTAGCCTTGCTCGCACATAGTAAGAACCGAGGAATCCCTAATTGCATAATTCCAGGATAACTTGGGACTCACAATAGCAAGCCGTAGAAATTGATTGGCCGTTCAAGATGATTTGTTTGTGTACTGTGCTACTCTGTTACCTAACTGGGATGATCAGAATGTCCGGACATGACGGGCCAACTTCTGTCCTTGTTTGGTTGGGAGGTTGGTTCGAAGTGTCGTGATGTAATGTGAATCCTAGTAGCAAGCAGAGATCTATTATTATATTCTCTTACTTACTGGTTTAGTCCTTCATATCGTCCTTCCTTGTGGTACTTACTATTAGAGGTCTAATCTCTCTGGTTTTGCATGGCCAGATTTAGAGCCGGTTTCCGAGGACTCAGCGTACTTCTACCTCCAAGATGGTCAATACTAGAGGAATGATCGCAGGAGGACTCGAGTGGGTTTTCTTACTTCACCGCTCATTTTGTTATTTACTTCATACTTAGCCGTTTGGCACCGACATGTTAGTCGGATTGTCTTGTACTTACTTTTACACAATTGTAACTAAGTCAGACTGCAGCTGCTAACAATTGTGTATACTTGCTATACCATCTGGCTATGTTTTGTAAAGCCAGATCTCAAGAACATTTTGACTGAGCGTTAGGGACGCCTTACTGCTTTATCTTACATGTTCTCTATTTCTGTTTCCTTGTTCGAATGATTGAGACAATAGATGTGTAATGACCATAGTAAGACTTTTAGGTAGTATGCACCCCCTCGTCTGGTTAGACAGCATTGATCGTATTATACGGTATTCATCTACCCGTAATACGTAGCTGGCTGAGTCATTCTCCCGCTCTCCAATATTCTGGTTCTGGGACGTGACAAGGTTTTAGTGGTGGCCCATGCAGGTCTGATTTCAGACTTGTGGGGTGTTCTGATTTATAGGATGTCTCAATCACACGTGTTCCCCCTTGATCTCATGATTCATTATTCTCAACCCTTGCTTGACATTCCGGTATCCATTGACTTCATTGATCCTTCATGTCCGGTTGTTTGATTGTTCTCTTGTCCCTTTTCTTAGGGGCATTTCGTCTGCATCGGTCAGAGCTGGGCAGCAACAGCAGGAGCAACATGGACAACCTGACCCTGTTGGTCAGCAACAAGGGCCAGTCTCACCTCAGAAGGCTACCCAGGAAGAAGTGATAGTGGAACCAGCAGCTGGATCGCAGTATCCGGATGTTCCACCACCACCGACAGTTCCACCTACCCAAGTGGACACACCAGCCCTTCTGGAGATCATGAGAGGAATGATGGCTACTCAGCAACATTAGATGTTGGCCCAGCAGCGCATGCACACTCAGCTACAAGAGCAGAATGTGTAGCTCAACCAAGGATTGCAGACGGCTTTGGAAAGAGGAGCGAGGACTGATTCAGGGGAATCAGCCAGGTTTTGCAAGTACAACCCCCGCCGTTTCGAGGGCACGGAGGATGCCATCTCAGCAGATGCATGGCTTAAGGACATGGAGGCTATTCTGACTGCAGCAAAGGTACCGACAGAAGAACATGTGGATCTAGTGAAGTTATTACTTCAGGATCTCGCACGTGATTGGTGGAAATCAGAGGAAGTGGGCATCAGACGTCCTGTGGCTTGGGACGATTTCACCGCAAGATTCAAGACCAAGTATTATGGAGTTGTGGCACAGTTTGAGCTACAACAGAAGTTTATCAGCCTCAGACAGGCTGGCAAGACTGTAGATGCTTATGCAGCGGAGTTCTGCAGATTGAGTAGATTCGCCCCAGAGATGGTAGCAACAGAGAGCCAGAGGGCCATGAGGTTTCAGCAAGGGTTTCATCTTGAACTCTTGCAATTAATAGAGGGGCACAATTACCAAACTTTCGACGAAGTATTGACGGTGACTCGAAGGCATGAGATCACCATTCAGAGGCTTTCGACAAGGACTGGGGTCAGAAGAGATCCCACAGTCAGATTGAAGGAGGAGGGGGAGCAGCGCCCCGAACAACAGCACCATCCACTGGCATTCGTATCCACGATGTGGCGATACGAGGACCAGCACCACTACCCAGGCAGCAGCAACAGCAACAGAGGAAGAACCAGCAACCCCCGGCGGGCTGCACTTATTGTGGGAAGATGGGGCACACTATAGATGTGTGTCGGACATTGAATGGACTATGTCTGATATATGGAAATCCAGACCATCGGGTTACCACATGTCCCATGAATTCGAGGTCAGGAGGACTGGGGCAGTAGTTTTCTGCTCTGCCAGCACCAGGGGCAGGCCAGTATCGAGGACCAGCAGTGGCAGTAAGGCCGTTGGCACAGCGTCCGCAGGCTCAGATGTTTCGGCAGCAGGAACCGCCGATGCAGCAACACCAGCATAGACCACTCCAGCATCATCAAGGAAGGGGCCAGCAGCAGCATCAGGCTAGGCCGCAGCATGGGAACCAGCAAGAAGTCGAGGACAAGCATTCACTTTATCCTTGGAGGAGGCATTGGCATCGGGAGATGTTGTGGCAGGTAACATTCTCGTCGCCTCATATCCCGCAGTAGCATTGTTTGATTCGGGAGCATCCTATTCATTTATATCTGCACAATTTGCGACACGACTAGGAATGGAGTTCGAGGCATTACCAGGGAGGTTGAATATACTCACTGGTAATGGGCTCGTAGGAGTTAGTAGGGTTATTTTAGCATGTAGCGTTGTAGTTTGCGGGCATTCTTTACCCGTCCGGTTAATAGAATTTCCTGTTAGAAATGTCGACGTTATCTTAGACATGGACTGGCTGAAAGATAGTCATGCGATAATAGATTGTCATAGAGGGAGTGTATCTTTTGATATTCCAGGCATGAAGCGGTTCACCTTAGTCAGATCAGAGGCAATTCAGCAAGAGCAGGGAGTAGTAACGGCAATGGAAGAAGTTCAGATTCTGAAGATGGTTGAAGAATTTCTAGACGTATTTCCTGAAGAACTTCCAGGTCTACCACCGGTTAGAGATATTGAGTTCAGCATAGAATTGGCACCAGAAACTAAACCGATATCAGATCGAGTTTACAGAATGGCGGATTCAGAGCAGGCCAAGGTATATCAGCATATAGAGGAACTGAAGGAGAAGAAGTTCATCCAAGCTAGCGTGTCACCATGGGCAGCACCAGTGGTACTTGTGGGAAAGAAGGATGGGTCATCCAGATTATGCATTGATTATAGGAAGCTTAACGCGGCAACAGTGAAGAACAAGTACCCATTACCCAGGATCGACGACTTATTTTATCAGTTGAGCAAAGCTAGAGTTTTCTCCAAGATAGATCTTCGTTCAGGGTACCATCAGGTGAGGGTTCGGAAGGAAGATATTGCTAAGACAGCGTTCAGGTCGAAGTATGGGCATTATGAATTCTTAGTAATGCCGTTTGGTTTGACCAATGCTCCAGCAATATTCATGGATTTGATGAACCACATCTTTATGCCATATTTAGATCAGTTTGTCATTGTGTTTCTTGACGACATTCTCGTATACTCAGCTAGTGAAAAGGAGCATGAAGACCACCTCAGGAAAGTGTTGCAGGTTCTGAGAGAGAACCAGTTGTATGCCAAGCTCAGTAAGTGTGAGTTTTGGTCGGATCATATTTCATTTTTGGGTCATATCATATCAGGAGCTGGAGTAGCAGTAGATCCCAAGAAAATAGAAGCAGTAGAAAGTTGGCCAGTACCCAAGACCGTAGCAGATATGCTGAGCTTCTTGGGATTGGCAGGATATTACAGAAGGTTTGTGTCAGACTTTGCAAGGCTTTCAGCACCCATGACCCGCTTGACCCGGAAGGATGTACCATTTGTTTGGTCGACAGAATGTCAGGCATCATTCGAGACTTTAAAGCAGAAGTTGATATCAGCACCTATTCTTACATTGCCAGTTGGACCCAGAGGTTTTACAGTGTATTGTGATGCGTCAGGTAAAGGACTTGGATGTGTCCTTATGCAGCATGGGAAGGTGATAGCATATACATCTAGGCAGCTTCGGGACCACGAGAAGAATTATCCAACTCATGATTTGGAGTTAGCGGCAGTAGTGTTTGCTCTGAAGCTATGGAGGCATTACTTATATGGTGACCGAGTGGAGATGTACACAGACCATAAAAGTCTGAAGTACATCTTTACTCAGAAGGAACTAAACATGAGGCAGAGAAGATGGCTGGAGTTGATTAAGGATTATGACGTGGAGCTTCAGTATCATCCAGGCAAGGCTAATGTAGTAGCAGACTCTCTCAGCAGGAGAGGCAGCGCATTTATGTTGACAACACAGAGGCATATCTTAGAAGACCTTCAGGAAATGGGCATCGAAGTTATACTTCCTAGTAATATAGGAGTTCTAACAAGTCTGCAAGTTCAATCCGACTTGGTAGACAGGATCAAGGCAGCTCAGGCACAAGACCCAAGGATTCAGAAACTTAGGGCAGAATGTGAGTCGAGACTCAGGAAGGAGATGAGAATTCATGAAGATGGTACACTTAGGTTTGGATCACGTCTATGTGTGCCTAGTGGAGATATCAGACAGGAGGTTATGGCAGAAGCTCACAGTTCTCAGTATTCTATTCATCCTGGAGGGACCAAGATGTACCAAGATATCAAGCAGCATTTCTGGTGGAACGGGATGAAGAGGGAGATAGCTAGATTTGTTTTCCGTTGCTTGGTATGTCAGCAAGTGAAGAAAGAACAGCAGAGGCCAGCTGGATTATTGCAACCGCTTCCTATCCCGGAATAGAAATGGGAGCATATTACAATGGACTTTGTGACCGGTTTACCGAGATCACCAAGTGGTAAGGACGCTATTTGGGTAATAGTGGACCGACTTACGAAGGTAGCACACTTTCTTCCTTTCAGAGTAGGGCAATCTACAGAAAAGTTGGCAGAGTTATATATGCAACAGATAGTCAGGCAGCATGGAGTCCCTGTCAGTATTGTGTCGGATCGAGATACCCGTTTCACATCATATTTCTGGAAGATTTTACATCATAGTCTGGGTACCAAGTTAAGGTTTAGCACGGCCTACCATCCGCAGACGGATGGGCAATCAGAAAGAACGATTCAGACTTTAGAAGATATGTTACGAGCTTGCACTCTATATTTTGGAGGATCTTGGGAGAGTCACCTGCACTTAGTCGAGTTCTCATACAACAATAGCTATCAAGCCAGTATCCAGATGGCGCCATTCGAAGCACTATATGGTAAGAAGTGCAGGTCACCGCTTGCATGGGACGATATCAGAGAGAGGAAGATGTTAGGACCAGAAATGATTGTTCAGACGGTTGAAGTGGTTAAGGAAATTAGAGAGCGACTTCGAGTTGCGCAGGACCGGCATCGTCATTGGGCGGACCAGCATCATAGGCCGTTAGAGTTCTCTGTTGGGGACTACGTTTTCTTGCGGATCTCACCTACTCGTGGGGTCATTAGATTTGGCGTTCGCGGAAAATTGAGTCCGCGGTACGTGGGCCCATTTGTTATCCTTGATCGGATAGGCGATGTTGCTTATCGTTTATCCCTCCCACCTTCGTTACGAGAAGTGCATGACGTATTTCATGATCTCAATTACGTAGGTATGTATCGGACCCAAGCCATGTCCTCGATCATTCTGAGCTGGTTGTTGGTACCAACCTGTCTTATGAGGAACAGCCTATGTCCATTTTGGACCGAAGAGAGAAGATACTCAAGAACCGAACAATTAGTCTTGTCCGTGTTGCTTGGGGTCATCACTCCTTAGGAGAGTCAACGTGGGAACGTGAGGATGATATCCGATCACGGTATCCACACATGTTTGACTCACAAGGTATATCTCTTTCTGTATACCTTGATTGTCCTGATTCTTCATGCTTATCACCTTATGGGTAGAACTACTTGATATCGTGGATTGATGAATTTACATATATAGTACTTGCTTTTGATATGGTAATAATGATTGCTTGCTCACTAGAATTCCTGGTATTAGTTTAGCTCCGATATTTCTACCTGCTTGGATTTGAAATTCCGGGGACGAAATTTTTCTAAGGTGGGTAGAGATGTCACTCTCCGTTCCCAGAATGCGTATTTTTATTCATATACAACTCATGTATATTTATTTAGTATTTATCAAGTATTATCCTGTATTTAAATTCTTTTAATTTCATGTTAATTAATTATCTGTATTTTATTTCCTGTATTTTATTTCTGTATTTCATTTCCTGCATTTTATTTTCTGCTTTAGTCTTGCTTGTGGTTCGGGTTCATGGAGGGTTTGCGGGTTCATGATGGTTGAAACCCGGCCCAAACCCCACCTACCACCTCCTTTCCTATTTAAAGCTTCCTTCTCATTCTCTCTCCTCATAACTTTCATTCTTCACCATTACTTCTTCTTCTTCTTCTTCCTCTTATCACTTCTCCACCAATCGCAGTAACAGCAGGCAAGTGCAATCTTGCTTCTTGCTTGGAGAACCATTTTTATGGTTCATTTCTCTTCCTCTCATGATCCTGAGAGAGTTTAGTTCTTGACATTTTTGATTTCTATGGCTTGTCTTCTCTAGATCTAAGTTGTTATATTTCGGTTATTCATGTGTTCTTGGTCCACCAACTTTGTGTGTATTCCTCTGGCACTGGAACGAAGGCTCCATAGGACTTAGAGTTCGGGAGATGTTGTACGCACACGTTCTTACGTGCTTGCGTAAAACATCAGCCCTGTCACGCACACGTCCTTACGTGTTTTGCGTGTATTCTTAGTCACGCACACATCCTTGCGTGCGTGTATTTTTAGACACGCTCACTCTGTGCGTGCGTGTATTCTTAGTCACGCACACATCCTTGCGTGCGTGTATTTTTAGTCACGCTCACTCTGTGCGTGCATGTATTTTTAGTCACGCTCACTCTGTGCGTGCGTGTATTTTTAGTCATGCTCACTCTGTGCGTGCGTGTATTTTTAGTCACGCTCACGTTCTCATGAGCGTGCGTGTATTTTTAGTCATGCTCACGGTCTCATGAGCGTGCGTGTATTTTTAGTCACGCTAACGTTCTCATGAGCGTGCGTGTATTTTTAGTCACGCACACATCCATGAGTGCGTGTACTTTCAGTCACGCACACATCCATGAGTGCGTGGATTTTTAGTCACGCACACGTCCACGAGTGCGTGCGTGAATTTCTTATCATTTTCCACACTCACACTGTGCATGCCAACATAAACCATTTTCACGCTCACTTCGACTAGACTTGTTGGCGTGACTTGTTGGCCTTAGTATAACCTACTCAACTTGGCGTGACTTCTTGACCTGGGTGTTTTTATTTGTCCTATAATTATTCATTTAATGATGGCATGATAATTCTTCTATTATATTCTTACACCTTTTGCGTGAATTTCTTGATAAATCATGATATGTTAAATTTGTTAAAATGGATTGTTATGTGGAATGCGCCTTATGTCCTGATTGATCCATGGATACCCAGTATTACTAGAACTTGTGTAACGCTCCAGTCCCAAAATACGTAGGACCAAGTACGTAGACATGCCAGCTGTATACATACGAAATACATGGATCTCGTATGTATACATAAGCTGTAAAATGTAGTAATCCAAGACAACTAAATCTCATCCACAATGAAAGGAATAATAATATAGAAATCAACTTAAATATTTATGATACAATCGTTGGGCGGAGACAAAGTCCACTACCAACTAATTTAAATAGAGAAGAAATATACAAAGAAAGTGATTGGTCGAGCGAAACAATGACAAGTCCAAAAGCAGTCATCACGAAGGAAGGAATGGCCTTAGCTAGAGCACCTGCAGAAAACATGAACACACACCTGGGGAAAAACCAGGTCCTCAGACGGACGTAACAAGACACATAATATCATACCGATAAACTGAATAAATAAGCTCAACAGAAAAGTATGCATGAGTAAAGGGTCCTAACCATTTTATGTGATATGCATTTTGAGGACAACGTTTACGCAGGGGCTGTAACGGATTCACGCAAGCAAGTAATAGAAAGTGGCCAGCAAGTAGCGCTCATCCGAGACGCTATCGGCCTGGGCAGAAGGTAGTGCTCATGAGAGTCACCCTCGGCCCAAGATGTGTGTAAAAGTAAAATGTAGCCCCTACGCTAATAACTGTCCCCTCCCCCCAATGATACTATACATGTGTCGACTCCACGACACTGTTTAATCCTTAATAACTGCCAAAGTCTTCTACACAATCTATTCGCAGTTATATTCTAACGCATGCGTACGGGGGATCAGCCCACACGCAAGTGACCATTATATGATACTCACAACTCTCATACACAACTCGTGTACCATCGTGACAAGTCAATGAGACGCACTAAATTTGACGGTAGTCCCTTAACTCTAAGCCAATTTTATAAAATATTGTAATTTGCATCTACATATAATTTAGAAAGAAATAACTGAAAAATAAATACGACATGCATGATATTGAGCAGAAATTTAAACAGTAAAGGTAAGGTGTCTTACCTGATGAGTCGCCTGGTGTGGTGCGATGATCAAGATGTCATGTTTTGTCCAATAGCCATGGACGATGCATAAGGGTCCGAAATTTGCATGAAAATAGAATTAGAAAAATTAGTCACAATTGAAAATTGACCGGCATTGAGAATGTACAAAAAAAATATTTATACTAAAAATATTTATAACATATTTGATTAGTCTAAAAATAGTTTTGCGAAAATACTTGAAGATATTATTTTTATTAGTAAAAGTAGTTTTTTAGGTAAATGTTTGAAAAATAAAAATTATTTTTTTAGGCAAAAACTCCAAGTTTGTCAAAATGATATTTTAGGTAGAAGTCTATATTTTTGTAAAATATTTTTGAATAAATAATCCAAAAAATTATTGTAGGATTTTAAAACTAAATTTGAAATCTATAGGTAAATTTAAGTCCAATCTTGTTGTTTTTTTTTCTTTTTAACACACATAGCTTTATGAAAAATAGTATATAATAATAAGAGTACTAAAAATATCAATATGATAACCCACCTTAATACATATGTTGACATGCTAAACAAATATATTCTGAGATAATAAAATATATAGCTGTTATCAATAAACCTTAGATTTAGTGTAAACCATGATTAATAGTATTTAATAATAGTAGATGATAATGATGCTGGTGAAACAGCTGTATCCTTTCTTCTCCTCGAGAGAAGCCAAAAAGGAAAACAAAAGGATTTGTTTGAAGAAGAAGAGAGAGAAACATTTCAACAATATGAGTGGTTAAGTGCGAGAGAGAGAAGGACTCACAGTTCTGTTGGCTGTGTGTGTGTGTTAACACACAGCAGATGTGCAAAACCATTCTCCTCTTCCATCCTTTAGTCCCACATCGGCTGGAAAGCATCTCATGTGATTGCTTACATTAGCTTTCCCACCTTGCTCACTTGCGATCTAGTGTGGGGAGCCCGTGGGCCACACGCGCGCCGCCGCCGCCCGGCTTGGTTCGGTTCGGTTCTGTTCTGTTCTGTTCACGGGTGCACGCCCACATCTGCGAGCGCCGAATGCCGATCCGATTTGCTCTTCGGGTTCGGGCTGAGGTCCAAAACTCTTTTTGCTATCCATTTTTATTTCTCATTTCTTTGACTAATTCTTCCGATTTTCTGTACACGTTGGAACTGTTGGTTTCATGCCCGTTTCTTTTGCTCCGCATTTCTGCACGTCCACACGTTCCTCCGTGGAGTTGCTAACGGACAGAAACTTGCTTCCTATATATTACGGTCTCTTTTCTCTGAGAAAAAGACACAGGAAAATTTACTTCTCTTTCTCGCTTCCCTGCTCTCTTCCCTGTCTTTTGCTCTTCCGTTCACGTCTGGGCAAGGCTAAGTTCGGGTCGATCTCTCGATGTTGTGTGCGACTGCGAGAAGCCGGTGATACCGGGGGTTTTACCACTAGGAGAATCTGAGAGAAGTCTGCACATAAGACCTCGGATCAACTCTTAGGGCAGTGCATTCAGCACGACTTCCCCATAGGCCGGTAACTTTGTTCTAATCTATTTTATTTTATTGTTTCCAGTTTGCAGAAATCAAAGTGTTAGAGGAAATTCGATAACAAGTTCTCCTCTCGACCAAGTGATGGTCGGACATCGACGAAGCTGAGCTCTGGTTCTTTGAGACAGGCTCGTACTCCGGCGTAGCGAGGTCAGCGCTCGTCTACGGAGCGCGTTGCTGGCGCGCCAAGGGTTCGGGCACGACGGATCTGAGCCTCGACGGCCGGTGGCGAGATCTGGACGTGTGTTCGAAGGGGGTTTCCGGCGGTCAGCACGGTCGACGCGCGGGCAGATCTGCGGCAGAAGCTGGGTCACGGCGGAGGAGTGAGCGGCGGAGGCACGGAGGAGAGACGGCGCCGGTGGTGGCATCCACCGCTGTGGGGGAGGAAGGTGAGGGTTACGGGAGGGTTTGCTCACCGGCAAGTGGCCGGTCGTGTGGCGGTGGAAAGGAGAGAGAGAGGCGCGACGAGGCGGTTTGGGCGCTCGAGGAGGCGCGACTGGATCTCCGTGGCGGCGACGGCGGAAGGAACGCCGGAGTCCCAGGGTCGGCGGTCTGAAGGAGCGGCGCGCCGGCGGTGATCCAGGGGAGTGGCGGGGCCGACGCTGCTCCGGGGACAAGCGAGGGGAGCAGTCGACACGGAGGCGGCGCTTCGCTGGCGGCTGATCGGGACAGGACCGGTCAACAGAAAAGTTGGAGTCAGGTGAGGGTTTCTTCCCTTTCGTTACTGTGGTTTTGGTTTTTGGGAAAAATGTCGATGATGACGATGGTGGTGGTGTTGCCGTGATGGCCGGGTGTTGGTTGTGATGGCTGGATGGCGGAGATGTATGGATGGTGGAGGTGGTGACTGGTGACGAAACGGTGGCGGTGTCCAGGTGGTGAGGGTGATGAAGGGAGGAATGCTGGTGGTTTGTATCCTCGTGTCGGGGCTGTCCGATACGACGGAGAGGGGGTCGGGAATCCTGCTGAGAGGATTATAAATGTAATGAAAAATATAGTAGAGATGCGTGGAACACAGACACAATGCACCTGTGTTGGAGAAATTTGTGGTTTGTGGGTTGAGATTTATGGAGGAGTACCTGCCTATTTATTAGATGTGGGAATTCTCATTAGGATAATGATTAGGATTATTTAAAACCCAAGTAGATAATTCATAATTTAATTAAAATCAAATCCAAATTTAAATGCAAGTCTAATTTAAATCAAATTAAATTTTAGTTTAAAATTAATGGGATAGATCAAATTCTAAATGTGGATATTTATTTAATCTATTTAAATAACTCCAAAAATTAAATCACGATTTAAATGGACACAATAACTTCCAAAAATATTTTTCAAAATATCCATAATAAAAATTTCGAAAATAATAATTATTTTTAGATATCTTTTTGAATAATAAAATATTAATATTAATAAATCTCAAAAATTATATTTTATTTAAAATAAACTAGCAAATAATTATGAAATATATATGTAGGTACAAAATGATGTTCTCATAATTATGCTTTTCTAGCATACAGTAAAAATATTATTTATTATTAATAATTATGAGAAATGAAGGACTTTATAAATAAAATAACAAACTTGAAAATTTTTGGAATGATAACAAAAATACTTATTAGATATATTTTGAAACTATAAAAAAAATACGAAAAATATTTTTCCTAAAATATGTACGCTCGCACATATTCGCACTCGTCGAGCAATTACGAAAATAAAATTTTGTGCGCGACGTAAAATACGACTACGCGACGTACAATAAAAATTTAAATCAGTACCAAAATTTAATTAAAAAATAGTAGAAATTTAGGGGTTTTACAACCTACCCAACTTAAAAGAATTTCGTCCTCGAAATTAAGGATTAGTAGGGGGTGAGAAGGTACAGGGGGTATGACAAGTCTTCGGGCGAGGCAAAGAAATAACGCCTTAACATAAACAAGCATTTAGTAGGTCACGATGGTTGGTTTAGGATCAAGAGAAAAGATGAATAGTTTTAGGATGAGGATATAGCCACGGGTTGGTAATGGCTAATTACAGTGGTCATAAGTGATCGGACAACTAAAGGGGATACTCGGCACGAGGGATTTCGTCATTCTAAAATAGGTAGATGACGAAAGCGATAAAGGGTTCCAAAGGTGAATTTATCGAATACGAATACGTGGTTCAAAGGTGACCGAGAAATTTTTCAAGGCAGTCGTGGATGGGACTCTAAAGGACAAGTTTAGCTATGTTCCCATCCACGTAGAATGATATACGAAAGGCGAACCAAAGTGCAATAGGTTGATCAGACCATCATGCACCGGTTCTGATTAGACAGTATGTTAGTGGGAGCGACCCAATAAGATACGTCATGATCAAGCTTGATAAGAAATTAAGCTTGCAAAATTTTTGCTAAGTTAGCATTAAAAATGGTCAAAGTATACGGAACCATGATAAAGGAGAATTAAATAGCCCTAGATTCTTTAAAATTGAGTCCTTCCCGAAGTTTGGGCCTATACAGCCGGCTTGGTTGTCTAAACAAGTTAGGGTCCACTGAATTCTATGGTCCAGTCCAAGTGAACCTTTCAATGTGGTCCACAAAAGGTTGGTTAGGTCGGGAGGTATTCTACTCAACTTACAAGAGCTAAACTAGTAGTGTAAAGGGGTCAATGGGTCAAGCAATCAAGGTAAAGCGCAAGTCAAGCATTACATATCGGTGGAAAGAATTGAGTCGAGGTCGAGTCTCATCTATAGTTAAAAAGTATATTGGTTTCACGGTAGGGATTTGAGTTCAGTCTTTTTGACCCGAAAGTCGCAATATGAAATTAGAGTACAAGGAGACGTGTTTTAGTGGCACGTGATATACCTACATGAAGGTGGGCTCGTGTAGGTCTTGTTTGTGAAATTTGTGGGAAGGAAGAGTCTAGTGTTGTGCTCCAAATATCCAAGTCACGATAAAGGACACAAAAGAATTTAAATAGAAAGTGGGAGTTCATAAGATAATAATTAACGCACGAAATAATCGATAAGTTAAAAGCACAAAATAAAGATAATTCAGAGTCGAGTAAATCAAGGTAAAATAAGTTAGAAATACAGTTTCTATAGATATGATAGCCACTTAGATGGAGTATGAGAAAGTTACGATAAAATCTAGGTTTGAGGGAATGTCGAGTGAGTCAAGATTGAGATATCTTCACATAGTTTGGCAGATGACTTAACTACACTTGAGTACATACAACTATCATGGCAATTAATGAGGAATACTTGTATCCCATTATGGTGACTTGCTTGCTTCTTGGTCTTCTACCAACATATGATCTAATTTCAAATTTCAGGTTTCTCAACAGTTTCAAAATAAGATCTCAAGATACTCCATCAAGTATTTAGTCATAACTTTAAAGTTTAATTTCCTATAAATAAATTCCAAAAATCCTTCATCATATTTAATGTGGTATAACTAAATTTTCATAATAAGCCATCACTTTTAAGACTTCACAATTCTCAAAGGTACCTTGAGATAAACTCTTAGCCTATTTCATTAATCGCAAATCATGCGACACAAATTAATTCTTTCTTTGTTCTCAAAATTTAATTATCCATAATCAAGGCTTTAAACTTGAAATCTATCATAGATAATATGACAAAATTTAAATTTGAATTTCTCCTTCAAAGTCGCTTTCATATCCTCCAATATTTTACAAAAAATTTTACCATCATTTCTTCAACTCAAAATTTAAATATTCTTATAAATCGTACGACTCAATTTAAAACCCCAAGCTCACTCAAACTAAACTTCCGTCTTCTCTAGTTGTCTAAAAATCATAATTAAAACTCCTTAAATAATCTCGAGATAAACTTTATAATATAACAATCCAAACTTTTGAAGTTAACCGTAAATCATGCGTCACAATATAAATAATAAATCATAACTATTTCAAAATTCATAAAAATTTGCCTTCTCGATCTAGCTATCCTCTTGTGTATACCACCTTGTAAATTTAAAGTAAAATTTCAACTATCCTTTGATGGCGGTAATATGCTACTACCCAACTTGGAATTAACTAATCCTTATGATCATATCTCTAGGAAAATAAATGTCTTTATACTCAAATATAACCTCAATGGATATTAATTGTCAATGCAATCTATCTAGCTATGTGTTTAACCTATGGGCATACACTAGTGTAGTCATCTTACTAAACACGAAACTAAGAAATTTACGGTAGAAGGAGTCAAACAAGATACAAAAATCAAGGGAAGCCACAGGAGTCGGAATATGGAAATCAAGGAAGGTCAAGGAAGGTGATCAAGTATGTGGATGAGATTCCTAGATTCTAATCCTATATTACAGGCCCGTTCGGTACAGTCATGTAACCGAAACGGTAAACTCGACCTGCATGGGCCACCACAAAAACATGTAACGCCCCAGTCCCAAAATACGTAGGATCAAGTACGTAGACATGCCAGCTGTATACATACGAAATACATGGACCTCGTATGTATACATAAGCTGTAAAATATAGTAATCCAAGACAACTAAATCTCATCCACAATGAAAGGAATAATAATATAGAAATCAACTTAAATATTTATGATACAATCGTTGGGCGGAGACAAAGTCCACTACCAACTAATTTAAATAGAGAAGAAATATACAAAGAAAGTGATTGGTCGAGCGAAACAATGACAAGTCCAAAAGCAGTCATCACGAAGGAAGGAATGGCCTTAGCTAGACACCTGCAGAAAACATGAACACGCACCTGAGGAAAAACCAGGTCCTCAGAAGGACGTAACAAGACACATAATATCATGCCGATAAACTGAATAAATAAGCTCAACAGAAAAGTATGCATGAGTAAAGGGTCCTAACCATGTGATATGCATTTTGAGGACAACGTTTACGCAGGGGCTGTAACGGATTCACGCAAGCAAGTAATAGAAAGTGGCCAGCAAGTAGCGCTCATCCGAGACGCTATCGGCCTGGGCAGAAGGTAGTGCTCATGAGAGTCACCCTCGGCCCAAGATGTGTGTAAAAGTAAAATGTAGCCCCTACGCTAATAACTGCCCCCTCCCCCCAATGATACTATACATGTGTCAACTCCACGACACTGTTTAATCCTTAATAACTGCCAAAGTCTTCTACACAATCTATTCGCAGTTATATTCTAACGCATGCGTACGGGGGATCAGCCCACACGCAAGTGACCACTATATGATACTCACAACTCTCATACACAACTCGTGTACCATCGTGACAAGTCAATGAGACGCACTAAATTTGACGGTAGTCCCTTAACTCTAAGCCAATTTTATAAAATATTGTGATTTGCATCTACATATAATTTAGAAAGAAATAACTGAAAAATAAATACGACATGCATGATATTGAGCAGAAATTTAAACAGTAAAGGCAAGGTGTCTTGCCTGATGAGTCGCCTGGTGTGGTGCGATGATCAAGATGTCATGTTTTGTCCAATAGCCATGGACGATGCATAAGGGTCCGAAATTTGCGTGAAAATAGAATTAGAAAAATTAGTCACAATTGAAAATTGACCGGCATTGAGAATCTACAAAAAATATATTTATACTAAAAATATTTATAACATATTTGATTAGTCTAAAAATAGTTTTGCGAAAATACTTGAAGATATTATTTTTATTAGTAAAAGTAGTTTTTTAGGTAAATGTTTGAAAAATAAAAATCATTTTTTTAGGCAAAAACTCCAAGTTTGTCAAAATGATATTTTAGGTAGAAGTCTATATTTTATAAAATATTTTTGAATAAATAATACAAAAAATTATTGTAGGATTTTAAAACTAAATTTGAAATCTATAGGTAAATTTAAGTCCAATCTTGTTTTTTTCTTTTTTCTTTTTAACACACATAGCTTTATGAAAAATAGTATATAATAATAAGAGTACTAAAAATATCAATATGATAACCCACCTTAATACATATGTTGACATGCTAAACAAATATATTCTGAGATAATAAAATATATAACTGTTATCAATAAACCTTAGATTTAGTGTAAACCATGATTAATAGTATTTAATAATAGTAGATGATAATGATGCTGGTGAAACAGCTGTATCCTTTCTTCTCCTCGAGAGAAGCCAAAAAGGAAAACAAAAGGATTTGTTTGAAGAAGAAGAGAGAGAAACATTTCAACAATATGAGTGGTTAAGTGCGAGAGAGAGAAGGACTCACAGTTCTCCTATCGACCAAGTGATGGTCGGACATCGGCGAAGCTGAGCTCTGGTTCTTTGAGACAGGCTCGTACTCCGGCGTAGCGAGGTCAGCGCTCGTCTACGGAGTGCGTTGCTGGCGCGCCAAGGGTTCGGGCACGACGGATCTGAGCCTCGACGGCCGGTGGCGAGATCTGGACGTGTGTTCGAAGGGGGTTTTCGGCGGTCAGCACGGTCGACGCGCGGGCAAATCCGCGACGGAAGATGGGTCACGGCGGAGGAGTGAGCGGCGGAGGCACGGAGGAGAGACGGCGCCGGTGGTGGCGTCCACCGCTGTGGGGGAGGAAGGTGAGGGTTACGGGAGGGTTTGCTCACCGGCAAGTGGCCGATCGTGTGGCGGTAGAAAGGAGAGAGAGAGGCGCGGCGAGGCGGTTTGGGCGCTCGAGGAGGCGCGGCTGGATCACCGTGGCGGCGACGGCGGAAGGAACGCCGGAGTCCCAGGGTCGGCGGTCTGAAGGAGCGGCGCGCCGGCGGTGATCCAGGGGAGTGGCGGGGCCGACGCTACTCCGGGGACAGGCGAGGGGTGCAGTCGACACGGAGGCGGCGCTCCGTTGGCGGCTGATCGGGACAGGGCCGGTCAACGGAAAAGTTGGAGTCAGGTGAGGGTTTCTTCCCTTTCGTTACTGTGGTTTTGGTTTTTGGGAAAAATGTCGATGATGACGATGGTGGTGGTGTTGGCCGTGATGGCCGGGTGTTGGTTGTGATGGCTGGATGGCAGAGATGTATGGATGGTGGAGGTGGTGACTGGTGACGAAACGGTGGCGGTGTCCAGGTGGTGAGGGTGATGAAGGGAGGAATGCTGGTGGTTTGTATCCTCGTGTCGGGGCTGTCCGAAACGACGGAGAGGGGGTCGGAAATCCTGCTGAGAGGATTATAAATGTAATAAAAAATATAGTAGAGATGCGTGGAACACAGACACAATGCACCTGTGTTGGAGAAATTTGTGGTTTGTGGTTTGAGATTTATGGAGGAGTACCTGCCTATTTATAGGATGTCGGAATTCCCATTAGGATAATGATTAGGATTTTTTAAAACCCAAGTAGATAATTCATAATTTAATTAAAATCAAATCCAAATTTAAATGCAAGTCTAATTTAAATCAAATTAAATTTTAGTTTAAAATTAATGGGATAGATCAAATTCTAAATGTGGATATTTATTTAATCTATTTAAATAACTCCAAAAATTAAATCACGATTTAAATGGACACAATAACTTCCAAAAATATTTTTCAAAATATCCATAATAAAAATTTCGAAAATAATATTTATTTTTAGATATCTTTTTGAATAATAAAATATTAATATTAATAAATCTCGAAAATTATATTTTATTTAAAATAAACTAGCAAATAATTATGAAATATATATGTAGGTACAAAATGATGTTCTCATAATTATGCTTTTCTAGCATACAGTAAAAATATTATTTATTATTAATAATTATTGGAAATGAAGGACTTTATAAATAAAATAACAAACTTGAAATTTTTTGGAATGATAACAAAAATACTTATTAGATATATTTTGAAACTATAAAAAAATACGAAAAATATTTTTCTAAAATATGTACGCTCGCACATATTCGCACTCGAGCAATTACGAAAATAAAATTTTGTGCGCGACGTAAAATACGACTACGCGACGTACAATAAAAATTTAAATCAGTACCAAAATTTAATTAAAAAATAGTAAAAATTTAGGGGTTTTACAACTTGACCTTGAGAGTTGTAGACTCGACCCATGTAATACTAAATGACTTTCATGCCTTGTCACCATTGATAATGATTGTGACATGGACTAAATATTGATCATGCGTTCCTAGTTGGAACTAAGAGACTGGCTAGTCGTCTTATTGAATTGAATGAATGAGACACGTTCATGTAATAAAATACTGTACTCGATTAGCCAAATTCGAATATTGGCATACAGGCACATGCAAGCTTCAAATTATTATTTATCTATTTTACAAAAACAGCATGTGTACTTTATGTTCAAGGCATGATTACTCCGTGGTTAGATTTGATTGTTGCATTACGCTATGTAAAACCTACAACCTAGCCGTACGGGTATCGTTGTAGAGTTGCGCATATCGTACCCCGTACGAAAGTACTTATTTGAATGACCATGATCCACGGCATGGGATTTCACTCAACGTAGGGACTATTAAGTTAAATAAAATAATGATTGCATGGAGAGAATGGATTCTCGAGTTCTTACATGGCAGCCCCCTTGGGACGAGTAGTACCCGACGGGCCGGCTGGTTCCCACAGATACTGTAAATCTGCCACATGGGCTAGGAACAGTATCTGCTTTTATTATTATTGTATATTGTATATTGACGGGCGTCCTGCTAGGACTCGTCTAATTCATGCATGGCGCACATGGTTGACTGGATAGACTAGCCTTGCTCGCACATAGTAAGAACCGAGGAATCCCTAATTGCATAATTCCAGGATAACTTGGGACTCACAATAGCAAGCCGTAGAAATTGATTGGCCGTTCAAGATGATTTGTTTGTGTACTGTGCTACTCTGTTACCTAACTGGAATGATCAGAATGTCAGGACATGACGGGCCAACTTCTGTCCTTGTTTGGTTGGGAGGTTGGTTCGAAGTGTCGTGATGTAATGTGAATCCTAGTAGCAAGCAGAGATCTATTATTATATTCTCTTACTTACTGGTTTAGTCCTTCATATCGTCCTTCCTTGTGGTACTTGCTATTAGAGGTCTAACCTCTCTGGTTTTGCATGGCCAGATTTAGAGCCGGTTCCCGAGGACTCAGCGTACTTCTACCTCCAAGATGGTCAATACTAGAGGGATGATCGCAGGAGGACTCGAGTGGGTTTCCTTACTTCACCGCTCGTTTTGTTATTTACTTCATACTTAGCCGTTTGGCACCGACATCTTAGTCGGATTGTCTTGTACTTACTTTTACACAATTGTAACTAAGTCAGACTGCAGCTGCTAACAATTGTGTATACTTGCTATACCATCTGGCTATGTTTTGTAAAGCCAGATCTCAAGAACATTTTGACTGAGCATTAGGGACGCCTTACTGCTTTATCTTACATGTTCTCTATTTCTGTTTCCTTGTTCGAATGATTGAGACAATAGATGTGTAATGACCATAGTAAGACTTTTATGTAGTATGCACCCCCTCGTCTGGTTAGACAACATTGATCGTATTATACGGTATTCATCTACCCGTAATACGTAGCTGGCTGACACTACCAAAATTTATTGATTTAGCGACGGCCGAATCCGTCGCTAAGACGATGGTAATAACTATTAGCGACCGATTGCCGACGGATATTGGCCAAAAAAATCCGTCGGCAATCAGCTCGTCGCTAATAACCATCCGTCGCTAAGTTGTCGTCACATGACGGAATAGCGACAGATAGTCGACGTCACAATACGAAATATTAGCGACGTATTTCCGACGGACTGTCGTCCACTTCAGCTTTTAAGTACTTAACTGTGTAGACAATACCGACGTAAATTCCATCGCTAACCCGTCGCAAAAGCGTATCAGATCGTATCGTTTCGTCGCTAATCCGTCGATAACGTCGATATCAAGTGACGGATTAGCGACGGTTTTCTGACGGAAAAGCCGTCGACCAGCTTCTGAAAATTCATGTCATTTCCAGCAACTTGGCGACGGATAAGTCGTCGCTATGCCGTCGCAATATATCGACCGCATAGCGACGGATTAACCGTCGACCTTGTTCTGGAAATTCTTGTTATTTCCAGAATACGGGCGACGAATATGTCGTCGCTATTCCGTCGAACAATTAAGCATGCCGACGGATTGTCCGTCGACCATCCGTCGCTACCTGGGAATAATTTTCAGATATCCAGGTAGCGACGGAATAACCGTCGAAAAATAGTCAGCAACTGGAGACATCCGTCGCAAAACGGTCACAAGTCCGTCGCTAACTGAGAATATTTTGAAAAAAAATTACTGCTTTTTAGCTGTTTGCAAAAATTTGCATAAACCAAACCAATATATAATGCACACTAATTATCCAACAATCACATAGACCAAATATATTATGCACACCAATTATCCAAGAATCACATAGACCAAAATATGCACATACGAATTTAATGCACACCAATTATCCAAGAATCATATAGACCAAACCAAATTAATATAAAATAGACATCAGTTATCCGGAAGAGTAACCTAATATCCATCGTTATAATCCGATCATTGCACAAATATTCCAAATTTTTCACAAATATTCCAAAACACATAGGAAAGAGTTGGCCAGTTACAGTAACCTAATATCCAATCCTGACGACCGATCATATCACAAATATTTCAAAATTTTCACAAATATTCCAAAACACATAGGAAAATCGACTTTGGCCTCAACAAAGACCACAAGTCAGACGATGAATCCTCACAGCCAGGGATGATAGTTGCGTTGAGGCATGTACCATTCTATCAGCCACTTTGCATACGAAGGCACAATCTGGTTGAGGTCTTCTGTAGGGATAGGAGGGTCGGTCCCGATGCTACTACTCTCTGACGGTGGCTCCTCCTTAGCTTCAAGCTTGGGAGCAATCTCTTCCCTGATGGTCATCGGTTCTTCCTTGACAGTCACCGACTCTTGTTTGATGACGGAGACTTCCTCCGTGTCGACCTCCAAGGGTTTTTTGCCTCAACCCCTTCCTCGACTAGCAGCACCACCTCGACGAGTCCTAGGAGCCATCTTTCTGACAACAGAAATTTTCATATAGGGTAAAGAAATTTACTCAAGTTATAAAAGTTGTGACGTTGGTTTTTTGCGTTCATCATCATTAGAGGGAGCAGCACTCGAAAATTTGTGACGTTGGTAGCATGAGAGAGTAAAAATCTGTATCACAAGACTAACAGAATTACTATGTAATCATGTACTCACCAATAACAGGATGTAACTGGAGTCGTTGGTACTATCGTGCAGTAATTTGTGGATCCACAGAGATGCTAGATGTACTTAGTATCTAGTGTATCAGATTAGTATCGGTCTATCGGTTCAGTATAGGACGTATCATATTGGTATCGTCCTATATCCGATATGTACATGTATCGGCCGAATAGCTAGGATTCATATTGGTCTTATCGATTTGGTATCGGTCATATCCGATAGGTATCGGCCGTGCTGGATTAGTATAGACTATTTCGGATTAGTATCGTGGAAGGTTTAGTAACAACTGTACTTGGATTTCTCTCTTCTCGAGCTAGAATACCATTGCAAGAGAATCACCAGATCGTGATTGGCCAGTTACAGTAACATACATACTTCATTTTCTATCAGGAAAAACGAGATTGAAAAGGAAGTATGTATGTTCTGTAACTGGCCATCTACGCTCTCGTGACTCTCTTGCAATGGTAATCTAGCTCTAGAAGAGAGAAATCCAAGTACACTTGTTACTAAACCTTCAATGATACTAATCCGAAATGGTATATAATAATCCAACACGGCCGATACCTATCGGATATGATCGATACCAAATCGATAAGGCCAATATGACTTAATGGCTATACAGCCGATACATATCGGATAGAACGATACCAATTCGCTAAGGCCAATACCAACCGATACGGTCCATACCAAAATGATAGATCGATACTAATCCGACACGGTCAATACTTATAAGTACCTACGGTCCAGGAGGTTGATCCGCTAGTACATCCATGTACGAACAACGAAGTAACGATCTATTTTAATTTGGATGTGAAAATCTGTATCGTAAGACAAACTAAACATAATCAGTTCTATTTCACATGCTTAATTGTCAAGTATGGGAACGAATAGCTCAGAACACAACCCAAAATTTATTCTAGATGAACTCACATAATGTTTACAGTCTTGGTCTCAACTGTCTTCGATTCTATGATCCCATGTCTTAGGTTAAATAAATCACTAACCTCATCACGGTGAGTCTTGGTGTAGCACTCAAATGTGGGGCACCCGTAAATTCGTCGAGGTTTTAAATCATCGACATTGAGTTTTAAACCCTCACGTAGCCTTTCTGCTTCACTTCTAGGGTCGAGCAGCATCTTCTTGCAAGCTTCAGTCTCCAGATACTTAGTGTTAGGATTCTGGACGCTTTCGTAGAGCATGTCAACGCATCCTAGCGTCAATTTACTCGGCAGGAAATTGACGCTAGGATGCGTTGACATGCTCTACGAAAGCGTCCAGAATCTTGACACTAAGTATCTGGAGACCGAAGCTTGCAAGAAGATGCTGCTCGACCCTAGAAGTGAAGCAGAAAGGCTACGTGAGGGTTTAAAACTCAATGTCGATGATTTAAAATCTCGACGAATTTACGGATGCCCCACATTTGAGTGCTACACCAAGACTCACCGTCTGTATAGTTCGGTTATTGGCGCTCGATGTCCCTGTGGTAAGGCAATGAATGAGGTTATTGTGTGGAAGGGTTGCAGATGGAGGCAACAAGGATGGCGTATTTGTGAAAGGAGGGAAAAGATACATAATCACAGACGATTTGTATGTAAGGCCATTCTATTCCATGGAGTCTGCGTTGTCTATTTTCCGAAAGCATGGGATCATAGAATCGAAGACAGTTGAGACCAGGACTGTAAACATTGGCCGCGATGAGGTTAGTGATTTATGTAACCAAATGTAGTAATCTTGTAATTTAAAGTTGGAAGAACATGCAAGTAGCCTTATATATAGTTGCTGCCTCACCAGTCGAATGACTTAATTGCCAAGTATCGGAACGAATGGCTCAGAACACAACCAAAGATTCATTCTAGCATACATTAGTGAGTTCATCTTGATTCTGTTACGTCCTTCAGATACTATATACGATAAGAAAATAGATGATTCACACTAATGTATGCTAGAATGAATCTTGGCTTGTGTTCTGAGCCATCCGTTCTGATCAAGCATCTTCTTTCTCCTCTCCTCCACCGTAGCTCTGAACCAATCTGCTCCTCCCTACTTCCCTTCTTTTTATTTGACTCTCTCAGCCACATATGACATCCAGCTCAAGTGTAGAGTCGGGGGAGAAGAATCGGGCAGGAAGATGAGGGGGAAGCAGCACAGCCTGCAGCAAGACCCGGAGGAAGTACAGAGGTTTTCTTCAACAGCCGTAGGAGTTCTCCTACGGCTATTGAAGAAAACCTCTGTACTTCCTCCGGGTCATGCTGCAGGCTGTGCTGCTTCCCCCTCATCTTTCTGCCCGATTCTTCTCCCCCGACTCTACACTTGATCCTACGGCTGTTGAAGAAAACCTCTGTACTTCCTCCGGGTCATGCTGCAGGCTGTGCTGCTTCCCCCTCATCTTCCTGCCCGATTCTTCTCCCCCGACTCTACACTTGAGCTGGATGTCATATGTGGCTGAGAGAGTCAAATAAAAAGAAGGGAAGTAGGGAGGAGCAGATTGGTTCAGAGCCATGGTGGAGGAGGGGAGAAGGAAGATGCTTGATCAGAACGGATGGCTCAGAACACAAGCCAAGATTCATTCTAGCATACATTAGTGTGAATCATCTATTTTCTTATCGTATATAGTATCTGAAGGACGTAACAGAATCAAGATGAACTCACTAATGTAATACTAAGACATCATCTACTACTATATAAGATATAGTGATAGGTTGTCGTATCATCATTGTCGAGGGATGAGGGTCGGAGGACAGGCAACTTTATCTACGGCTACATAGTTACTGCCTCGCCAGTCGAATGGCTGCAGGGACTATGTCCTGATCACCATGTCGTACCGTAGACTAATGCAAATGGAGCTGAAAAAATATGCATAAACCAAACCAATATATAATGCACACCAATTATCCAAGAATCACATAGACCAAATATGCACATACGAATTTAATGTACGCCAATTATCCAAGAATCATATAGACCAAACCAAATTAATATAAAATAGACATCAATTATCCTGAAGAACGTAACAGAATCAAGATGAACTCACATAATGTAATACTAAGACATCATCTACTACTATATAAGATATAGTGATAGGTTGTGGTATCATCATTGCCGAGGGATGAGGGTCGGAGGACAGGCAACTTTATCTACGGCTACATAGTTTCTGCCTCGCCAGTCGAATGGCTGCAGGGACTATGTCCTGATCACCATGTCGTACCGTAGATCAAATGCAAATGGAGCTGGAGCCAAAATACAGAAACCAAAATACAGAATCAAATCCCTGGGACAGATGGCTCAGAACACAACCAACCGGAGAGGATACTCTGGAGATCCATCTGAGTAGGACGTATACTCTGAGAGATCACCTTTACAAGAATGATATCAGTAGTGAGATTGAGTGCTGGAGGGGATACTATCAGAGTATACGTCCTACTCAGATGGGTCTCTCACCGTTACTATTTTTTTCTGACAGCATGGTAGATGTGCTCCGTCAACAGAATCTGGCTCCGAGCCAAAACTTTGCCCCGGAGCTCAAGTGGACATCCTTCGTGTAGAGCTCGAGTGAGAGGTTCCTGACAGCAAGGTGGTCTTCTTTGTCAAAGTATCCGTGCTCGTCCCACAACCAATATGGGATGAGCACGAATACTTTGACAAATGAGACAACCATGCTGTCAGGAACCTCTCACTCGAGCTCTACACGAAGGATGTCTACTTGAGCTCCGGGGCAAAGTTTTGGTTCGGAACAAGATTCTGTTGACGGAGCACATCCACCATGCTGTCAGAAAAAATTAGTAACGGTGGGAGACCAATCTGAGTAGGACGTATACTCTGATAATATCTCCTCCAGCACTCAATCTCACTACTGATATTATTCTTGTAATAGTGATCTCTCAGAGTATACGTCATACTGAGATGGATCTAATATTCTCTTTTGTTGGTTGTCGTATCATCATTGCCGAGGGATGAGGGTCGGAGGACAGTACAAATAGTCTAATACAAAAACAACTCAATAAGTAGTCCAATACAAATAGTCTAATACAAAAATAACCCAATACCAATAGTCCAATACAAATAAGTACTAATAGCTAATGAGAACCACGCTGCTCACGCAAACGCTCAGTGATACGTTCACGCATCCACCTCGAAAAAGCGAGATTTTTGGCGCGAGGAGAGATGTCGTCCCTTGCAAGGACTGCATGAAGAGAACTCTCGGTCTCACTAGCTACCGGTGCTGGATGAATAGAACTCCCGGTCTCACTAGCAACCGGTGCCACTTTCTCCTCAACTGTAGGAGGAGCCACCTCAGCATTCACTGTTTTCTTCAAACGACGTGTCGCTCCTCGGGTCTTGGGTGCCATCTGGTAAGATCGATAGTCACAAATAATATAATTGTAACATAAGCAAGCTAACTAAAGGAACCATCATGTAATTTGAGTACATTTTCGAAAGCCGATAAAGTATAAAAAATTTAATTTTTTGCCAAGTGTGAGAACGGATGGCTCAGAAGACAACCCAAGATTCATTCAAGCATACATTAGTGTGAATCATCTATGTTCTATACATATGGTGTAGTATATGTTCTTATCGTATATAGTATCTGAAGAACGTAACAGAATCAAGATGAACTCACATAATGTAATACTAAGACATCATCTACTACTATATAAGATATAGTGATAGGTTGTCGTATCATCATTGCCGAGGGATGAGGGTCGGAAGACAGTCAACTTTATCTACGGCTACATAGTTTCTGCCTCGCCAGTCGAATGGCTGCAGAGACTACGTCCTGATCATCATGTCGTACCGTAGATCAAATGGAGCTGGAACTGGAGCCAAAATACAGTACTACTTTACCATGTCGTACCATTTTACTCTCTCTCTCTCCTCCCCACCTCTGGCGCTCTCACTCTCTCTGGCGCTCTCACACTACTAATTCCTATGTGTTTTAAGTGTGAGAACGGATGGCTCAGAACACAACCCAAGATTCATTCTAGCATACATTAGTGTGAATCATCTATATTCTGTATACATATCGTGTATGATATGTTAACCTTATCGTATCTAGTATCTGAAGGACGTACGTAACAGAATCAAGATGAACTCACTAATGTAATATACTAAGACATCATCTACTACTATATAAGATATAGTGATGGGTTGTCGTATCATCATTGCCAAAGGATGAGGGTCGGAGGACAGGCAACTTTATCTACGGCAACATAGTTTCTGCCTCGCCAGTCGAATGGCTGCAGGGAATATCCGTCACCATGTCGTACCGTAGATTAATGCAATTAATAGAGCTGGAAATATCCGTCGCTAACCGGTAACTAGTCCGTCGCTAACTGAGATTGTCACATACACATATGTATATCACAGCTAGATGTATAGATATATACATCTATACAGAAGCACACAACTGATAGAACTCGCACTGTCCTTGAGACAGTGAACATATACACCATGAATCCAAACCCCATATATATTCACATTTACTAATCCAAACACCACCAAACTAATGAAACACCCAATATGGATAACACATTATTTAGCCAATATATAAACTCAGATGAATTTGAGAAGCAAAGCCATCCGTCGCCCCCGACCAAAGCCCGCCGCCCCAAGCCAGCCGCCCAGCCCCCGACGCCGCCGCCCCAAGCCCACCGCCCAGCCCCCGACCCAAGCCAGTCGTCCAGCCCCCGACGCCCCCGTCACAAGCCAGCCGCCCAGCCCCCGACGCCGCCGCCCCAAGCCCACCGCCCAGCCCCCGACCCAAGCCAGCCGCCCAGTCCCCGACGCCGCCGCCCCAAGCCCACCGCCCAGCCCCCGACCCAAGACAGCCGCCCAGCCCCCGACGCCCCCGCCCCAAGCCAGCCGCCCAGCCCCCGACGCCGCCGCCCCAAGCCCACAGCCCAGCCCCCGACCCAAGCCAGCCGCCCAGCCCCCGACGCTGCCGTCCCAAGCCCACCGCCCAGCCCCCGCCCCAAGCCCACCGCCCAGCCCCCGCCCCAAGCCAGCCGCCCAGACCCCGACCCAAGCAAGCCACCCAGCCCCCGACGCCCCAACCCCGCCTCCCAGACCCCGACGCCCCCGCCCCAAGCCCACCGTCCAGACCCCGACCCAAGCAAGCCGCCCAGCCCCCGACGCCCCAAAACCCCAAGCCCGTCTCCCAGACCCCGACGCCCCCGGCCCAAGCCCACCGCCCAGCCCCCGACGCCCCAGCCCCAAGCCCGCCGCCCAGCCCCCGACGCAAGCCAGCCGCCAAGCCCCGGACGGCCCAGCCCCAAGCGCGCCGCCCAGCCCCTATACGACACCGCGAGAGAGAGAGAGAGAGAGAGAGAGAGAGAAAGAGGGGGGGTTACCTTCGGTTGAGAGAGAGGAGGGACACCGACGCCGACGACGACACAGACGCCGATCACCGAAGCCGACACCGGCGAGAGAGAGAGAGAGAGAGAGAGAGAGAGAGAGAGAGAGAGAGAGAGGAGAGAGAGTAAATTTGGGGGGAATACGAAAAGTTCCCTCCGCCGTTTCATTTAAAGTCTGGAACGTATATATAGCGACGGACTAGCGACTGGTATACATCCGTCGCCCGGTAGTCGTCCTTTTTGATATGTGCCGACTGACTACCCGTCGCTAAGTCGTCGAAAATATGTTCCGCCAATTTCCTACACAATTCTCGCCAAATATACGACTGTGTTGCGACGACGGTAAATCCGTCGCTATATTACCGTCAGTCTAGCGACGGCGGCGCGACTGTTCCTCCTCCTAAAATTAAAATAAAAATGGAATAGGTTTGTAGTTGAAAATCAATCGCTGAGCGGCCACGAAGCCGTCGCTAATACCGACGAAAAAATTTTGTCGCTAAAAAGCCGTCGCTAAATGAGTGTATTTTGGTAGTGTGAGTCATTCCCCCCGTTCTCCAGTATTCTGGTTCTGGGGCGTGATAAAACTGTATCCACCTGTGGACCTCTCGCTCTCCATTTTTGAGCACCAGCTGACATCACTGAAGCCTTCCACTACTGGCGGATCTCCGCTGTAGTGCAGTGCATATGTCTGAGTTTTCTTGAGATATCTCATAACCCGTTTCACAGCTTTCCAGTGCTCAATGCCTGGGTTGCTCATGAAACGACTCAGCATTCTCACAGCAAAAGCTATATCAGTCCTTGTGGCAGTAGCAGCATACATCAACTCCCGATTACGCTTGCATACTCCAGCTGTGTAATGTCCCAAATTCGTGATACGTATTTAGTGTACGTATACGTATTTTGGACCCATATTTTATTTATTCATGGTTAGTTGTCTTGGTTTATTTTGCATTGGCTTGGTTTTATTGTCATTGATAGTTTAATTACTTTTAATGATTCATTGGTTTATTTGGGCTTGGTTTATTCCTTGGTTGGTTCGGCTTGGTTCGGTTTGGGATTGCTCTTGGTTCATCATGAACCAAGGGGTGAACCCCCTACCTACCACCACCACTCATATTTATTATCTATTCTTCTTTCTCTCTCTTCATAATCATCTTCTTCTTCCTCATTTACTTCCTTACCTACCAAAGAGAGGGAGAGAGAGAGGTCTAGGCAAGTGCATCTTGCTTCCATAAGAGAGCTCATTTTTATTGTTCCATTAGCTTCTCCTCATATTTCTAAGACACATTAGAACTTGTTATTTTCTATTTTGAGGCTTAACTTTTTGTAGATCTAGGAATTAGTTATTTTCGAATTTTCGTGGTTTTGATCTATCAAACTTCTTTGTTTTTAAGTTTTGATGGTTCCATATTGTAGAGAATTTTATTCTACCCAATTTTGACCTTTGAAAAGTCAGATTTGGACTTATTTTGACCAAATTATGGACTTTTGAAGCTTTGGGTTCAACCATGGAGTTCTTGCTGTTTGGAGAAGACACTGAGCAGTGCGCGAGCTTTTTAGCTTGAGCCACTGAGTTGCACGCGCTCTTTAGCGCAGCGTAGTCCCCATACGCTGCCTTTTGGGAGCGTATGTCTTACATACGCTCACTTGTGTGACAAGGAGTCGTATGGAGTCCATACGCTGCCTTTTGGCAGCGTATGTCTTGCATACGCTCACTTGTGTGACAAGGAGTCGTATGGAGTCCATACGCTGCCTTTTGGGAGCGTATGACTTGCACTGAGCGTATGACCTGAGCGTATGACCTGAGCGTATGGCCCTTGGCTGACTTGGTCTTATGTCAGCGTACCAGTTTGGTTTTATTTTCCTTAAGCTTGGCTCTTCTATAGTCCTATATATTGATATTTTATTAGATATTTTACGTCCATTTTATATCCTTACGCCTTTTGTCCTAAACTTGATAATCACGAATTTACTTGATATGTTTGGAATTGATAGTTGAGCATGACGTGATAGTGACCCGTAGTGGTGCACTCCTGACATAATAGCCTGACATGACCTGATAGTGGCCCGTCGTGGTGCACTCCTGACAAAGTACACTTGGCATGATAACCTGACATGATTATCTCGAATAGCTGTTACGACGGCTACCTGACATGATATGACCTGTTTAATTAATCATAACACCGTGGACGATTGTGCTTGTACAAATAATCCAGTCCTGTCTTGCATCATATCTAGGAGGGGACTCCTGAGTACCACGGTCAGGAGTACCTACTGAAATGGACTAAGGTTAATAATTAGTATAATTTACTACTCATGAAGAGATGTTCCCCAGTTACAGGCGATCCCGTTATCCCGGCCGCAAATGTTTGGACTTGTAGCCTGCCGACGAGTAGGGCACATTTCCAGCCCACTGTTATGTGGGGCACTCTTGATTGTCACTTTAAATAATTGAACTCTATTGTCACTCTAATGCATTATACTCTCTAGATTGTCACTATAATGATTGCCTGGATAACCTGGATAGCTGCAGGGCCTGTGACTACTTGGAGCATTTCATTACATCTTGCTAGTAACTAGGATTGTGATAACCCTAGTTAGTTAATGTAGAAAGCCGTAGGCAATGATTGGCCGTGATTGATTGGATGGAGTCTAGTCCAGTATGGTATTGCCTAGAATTGATTGATTGCAAGATTGTACCAGAATGATTGAATTATTGTCACTCCAGATTGTCACTATAATGATTGTCACTCCAGATTGTTACTTGACCTGATTTCTTATATTTATCTTGTCGATAAATGGTGAGAGAAACCAAGTTCCGTTCAGACAAAGGGTTACAACCCCGGTCCTTGTTTGGTTTACGGGTTGTAACCTAGCTATCTGAATAGTTCCATGGTTATCTCATCGTATATCATCCTGGCATACTTTTCCATATGTCCTGTCTTTTAGTGATTCTATGCAAGATTGTCTTTTATAATTACCTATCATGCTTTTTCTTAAATTACTGTCTCTTATTATGTAATTATATTATTGTGTTAATTTGCTGGCTTTAGTTCTTAAGTGAAGCCTCCTTTGTGGCACTTGCTCTTTCTGGGGTCTGACCCAGCTGGTTTTGTATGGCCAGATATCGGAGCAGCACCAAAGGATCTCCCTACTTTCCAGCCCGATGGTGGTCACCAGGTGTAACCAGGGCATCGAGTGGGTTTCTTTTGTTCTCCCACTGTAATATTGTAAATTATTCTTTTGAGGCGTTTAGCCGACGAGCAAGTGTTAGCTCGATTGTACTTACTTACTGTCTGCCTACGGGCTGTAACATGATTGACAAGCCCCGGGGGTTGATCATGTATGACTGAACTCTTGCTAGTCCTCATATTTTGTAACGACTAGCTTCATGATCATCTGGATATGTAATGTTTGGGATGCCTTACAATTGTATATTTGGAGATCTGATATCTTGTGATTATTATTAGTTGGTTGAGATTGAGACAATAGGCTATTTTATGACCTTAAGAGACTGATGGATTGTAGTGAAACCCTCACATATCTAGACAGCCGTGACCGTATAGCAGTGTGGATCCCATTCCGTTATACGTAGCTGGCTATGTCTGCCCCCGCTCTCCAGTATTCTGGTTCTGGGGCGTGACATGGTTTAAGTGGTGGCCCATGCAGGTCTTGTTAATCAATATGTGTGAGGGTTTACCGAATAGATATCTCAATCGGTACTCGTCCTTGATCTCTGCTCGTATCCTCTTGATTCCTGAAATTCTTGTCCTGATCACGTGCTTGTAATCGTTGATCTGTCCTGGTCCTTCCTTATTGTTCCTATGTCGTCTTCTTCAGCGGCATTGAACCTGGAACTACTGATCAGCAAGGCGGATCACCTACCATGGACCAGCAGCAACCAGAAGATCAGGCCCAGCACTCAGGAGCAGCCTCCCGAGTCGTACCTACTGGAGAAGAGCTGCCAGTTCAGCCAGTCCAGCCTGCAGATCCTGATGATGGCACTTTGGTGGGTCTCATCAGATCATTGTTAGCTTTCCAAGATCGTAGAGGCGATGCCTTGCACCAGGCAGTGGAAGATTCTCTGAATAGAAGTGTTCCTCGAGGGAACAGTGCGGTCAACAGTTTCAAGCACCTGAACCCTCCCTTCTTCGATGGCAGCGAGGATGCCATTGCTGCCGATGCTTGGCTACAGGATATAGAGGTGATTCTCGAAGCCGCGAAGACTCCAGAAGATGAGAAGGTGGCTGTGGTGCGCCTACAATTATTGGATCTAGCCCGCAGTTGGTGGGCCGCACAAGCAGTGGGATTGGCAACACCTGTCTCCTGGGCGGTGTTCAGCGAGAAGTTCTAGATCAAGTATTATGATGCAGTGGCTCGATATGACTTGCAGACCAGGTTCAGTAATCTTAAGCAGATGGGGAGGACGGTCGACGGTTATGCGGCCGAGTTTTCCAGACTCAGTCGGTTTGCTCCCACCTTGGTGGCAACCGAGTTTGACAGAGCGCGGAGGTTCCAGCAGGGACTTCACCTGAAGATTATATTGGCAGTAGAACAGTTCGAGCATCAGACCTATGATGCGGTGTTGCGAGCAGCAAGGAGGCACGAGTATACCTCCCAGAGAATAGTGGACAGGACCGGAGGTCGAAAGCGGTCCCATAGTCAAATGAATCAGTCTTCAGCCCCAGCCCCGGCAGCCAGGACTTTAACTATTGGAGCTCCGAGGCGAGCAGCTTCAGTTACGTCGGTCCAGCACTCAACCCCGACGTACTCTCCGCAGAAACAGAAGCAAGCACAGTCTTCCGCCGTGGGCTGTTCTTATTATGGAAAGCCTGGACACGTGGTAGCAGAGTGTCGCAAGGCGTTGGGATTGTGTTTATTGTGTGGAGCACCGAACCATAGGGTGGGGTCCTGTCCTTTCAGAGTTGATTCAGAATCGACAGTATCTAGTCCCTCGGTTGGGAGACCAGCACCAGCACCAGCTCAAGTTCACCAGCAACAGCAATTCCCGTTCCCGAGGCCCTTGCCGACTCAGGCCCAGACTTTCCAGCAACAGGACCCGCGGCAGTTTGCCCTAGCCCAGGCTCAGGTTCAGAATCGGCCGAGAGGTATATGTGTCCTCTCATCTTGCTTTTCTACCGTCATTATGCGGGATGCATGACGTATTTCATGTATCCTAATTACAACGGTACATTCCGAACCCGAGCCATATCCTAGGTCATTCGAAACTGGTTATTGGTACCAACCTTTTCGTATGAGGATAGGCCTGTGTCCATGTTTGACCAAAGAGAGAGACTCGAGCGCAAGACTATCAGTTCAGTCCGTGTTGCTTAGAGTCATCCCTCTTTGGGAGAGTCAAACTTGGGAGCATGAGGATGATATCTGATTAGGTCATCCCGGCTGGTTTGACTCGTAAGGTATAATATCTTCCTTATGCCTTACGCTTCGAATCCTTGCTTGCATGAATGATTGTATGATTGATTGGTAGTGGTAGATTGCCTATGATAGAATAGCTTTCCCTTACATCTCTAGTCTCTTGATTAAATTTCGAGGACGAAATTCTTTTAAGGTGGGTAGGATGTAATGTCCCAAATTCGTGATACGTATTTAGTGTACGTATACGTGTTTTGGACCCATATTTTATTTATTCATGGTTAGTTGTCTTAGTTTATTTTGCATTGGCTTGGTTTTATTGTCATTGATAGTTTAATTACATTTAATGATTCATTGGTTTATTTGGGCTTGGTTTATTCCTGGGTTGGTTTGGCTTGGTTCGGTTTGGGATTGTTCTTGGTTCATCATGAACCAAGGGGTGAACCCCCTACCTACCACCACCACTCATATTTATTACCTATTCTTCTTTCTCTCTCTTCATAATCATCTTCTTCTTCCTCATTTACTTCCTTACCTACCAAAGAGAGGGAGAGAGAGGTCTAGGCAAGTGCATCTTGCTTCCACAAGAGAGCGCATTTTTATTGTTCCATTAGCTTCTTCTTATGTTTCTAAGACACATTAGAACTTGTTATTTTCCATTTTGAGGCTTAACTTTTTGTAGATCTAGGAATTAGTTATTTTCGGATTTGGGTGGTTTTGATCTATCAAACTTCTTTGTTTTCAAGTTTTGATGGTTCCATGTTGTAGAGAATTTTATTCTACCCAATTTTAACCTTTGAAAAGTCGGATTTGGACTTATTTTGACCAAGTTATGGACTTTTGAAGCTTTGGGTTCAACCATGGAGTTCTTGCTGTTTGGAGAAGACAGTGAGCAGTACGCGAGCTTTTTAGCTTGAGCCACTGAGTTGCGCGCGCTCTTTAGCGCAGCGCAGTCCCCATACGCTGCCTTTTGGGAGCGTATGTCTTACATACGCTCACTTGTGTGACAAGGAGTCGTATGGAGTCCATACGCTGCCTTTTGGGAGCGTATGTCTTGCATACGCTCACTTGTGTGACAAGGAGTCGTATGGAGTCCATACGCTGCCTTTTGGGAGCGTATGACTTGCACTGAGCGTATGACCTGAGCGTATGACCTGAGCGTATGACATGAGCGTATGACCTGAGCGTATGGCCCTTGGCTGACTTGGTCTTATGTCAGCGTGCCAGTTTGGTTTTATTTTCCTTAAGCTTGGCTCTTCTATAGCCCTGTATATTGATATTTTATTAGATATGTTACGTCCATTTTATATCCTTACGCCTTTTGTCCTGAACTTGATAATCACGAATTTACTTGATATGTTTGGAATTGATAGTTGAGCATGACGTGATAGTGACCCATAGTGGTGCACTCCTGACATAATAGCCAGACATGACCTGATAGTGGCCCGTCGTGGTGCACTCCTGACAAAGTACACTTGGCATGATAACCTGACATAATTATCTCGAATAGCTGTTGCGACGGCTACCTGACATGACATGACCTGTTTAATTAATCATGACACCGTGGACGATTGTGCTTGTACAAATAATTCAGTCCTGTCTTGCATCATGTCTAGGAGGGGACTCCTGAGTACCACGGTCATGAGTACCTACTGAAATGGATTAAGGTTAATAATTAGTATAATTCACTACTCATGAAGAGATGTTCCCCAGTTACAGGCGATCCCGTTATCCCGGCCGCAAATATTTGGACTTGTAGCCTGCCGACGAGTAGGGCACATTTCCAGCCCACTGTTATGTGGGGCACTCTTGATTGTCACCTTAAATAATTGAACTCTATTGTCACTCTAATGCATTATACTCTCTAGATTGTCACTATAATGATTGCCTGGATAACCTGGATAGCTGCAGGGCCTGTGACTACTTGGAGCATCTCATTGCATCTTGCTAGTAACTAGGATTGTGATAACCCTAGTTAGTTAATGTAGAAAGCCGTAGGCAATGATTGGCCGTGATTGATTGGATGGAGTCTAGTCCAGTATGGTATTGTCTAGAATTGATTGATTGCAAGATTGTACCAGAATGATTGAATTATTGTCACTCCAGATTGTTACTATAATAATTGTCACTCCAGATTGTCACTATAATGATTGTCACTCCAGATTGTTACTTGACCTGATTTCTTATATTTATCTTGCCGATAAATGGTGAGAGAAACCAAGTTCCGTTCAGACAAAGGGTTACAACCCCGGTCCTTGTTTGGTTTACGGGTTGTAACCTAGCTATCTGAATAGTTCCATGGTTATCTCATCGTATATCATCCTGGCATGCTTTTCCATATGTCCTGTCTTTTAGTGATTCTATGCAAGATTGTCTTTTATAATTACCTATCAAGCTTTTTCTTAAATTACTGTCTCTTATTATGTAATTATATTATTGTGTTAATTTGCTGGCTTTAGTTCTTAAGTGAAGCCTCCTTTGTGGCACTTGTTCTTTCTGGGGTCTGACCCAGCTGGTTTTGTATGGCCAGATACCGGAGCAGCACCAAAGGATCTTCCTGCTTTCCATCCCGATGGTGGTCACCAGGCGTAACCAGGGCATCGAGTGGGTTTCTTTTGTTCTCCCACTGTAATATTGTAAATTATTCTTTTGAGGCGTTTAGCCGACGAGCAAGTGTTAGCTCGATTGTACTTACTTACTGTCTGCCTACGGGCTGTAACATGATTGACAAGCCCCGGGGGTTGATCATGTATGACTGAACTCTTGCTAGTCCTCACATTTTGTAACGACTAGCTTCATGATCATCTGGATATATAATGTTTGGGACGCCTTACAATTGTATATTTGGAGATCTGATATCTTGTGATTATTATTAGTTGGTTGAGATTGAGACAATAGGCTATTTTATGACCTTAAGAGACTGATGGATTGTAGTGAAACCCTCACATATCTAGACAGCCGTGACTGTATAGCGGTATGGATCCCATTCTGTTATACGTAGTTGGCTATGTCTGCCCCCGCTCTCCAGTATTCTGGTTCTGGGACGTGACAAGCTGTCTGACGCTTTCCCTTGAATTAAGCTTCAATTGCTGATCACACTTGTACGGCGTATCGATCCCTGAAAGATCCTGATACATGTAACGAGCGATCATCTTCTCAACATAATGAGACTGTGACAGCGCTAGTCCAGTATCGGTCCGGATGATCTTGAGTCCCAAGATAACATCAGCATCTCCCAAGTCCTTCATACTGAACTTCGTCGAAAAGAACTTCTTTGTCTTCGTGACACAGCTTATATCCGTACCTAGGATTAGCATGTCGTCTACGTATAGACAAACGATAACTCCTCTTTCGTCAGCAAACTTTGAATAGACGCACTTGTCTCTTTCACTGACCCTGTAGCCATTTGACCTTATGACTTTGTCAAACTTCTCATGCCATATTTTGGGAGCTTGCTTTAAACCATACAGAGATTTTATCAACTTGCAGACTTTGTCTTCAAGACCTTTGACGACAAACCCTTCTGGTTGTTGCATGTAGATCTCTTCGATCAGCTCGCCATTCAGGAATGCCATTTTCACATCCATCTGATGTATCCCCATCTTATGTATCGCTGCGAGAGCAATCAACATTCTGATGGTGGTCATCCGGGCTACTGGAGCATACATGTCAAAGTAGTCGATCCCCTGCTTCTGAGAAAACCCCTTGGCCACTAACCTGGCCTTGAACTTGTCAATAGTTCCATCTGCTTTCATCTTCTTCTTGAAGATCCATTTGCATTCGATGGATTTCGCTCCTTCAGTAAGATCAACCAACACCCAAGTGTTATTTGAGGTGATGTAATCAATTTTATTGTCAATCGCCTCCTTCCAAAAAATATCATCTCTGGTCTTTATCGCCTCATCATAGGTAAGCAGATCTGCTTCCACATGATAGGTGATGAAGTCATCTCCGAAGTTCTTCGGCCTCCTTGCTCGCTTCGACGACGGCTCAGCGAGTTCTGATTCAACCGTTGTTTCAACAACAACATCTTCTTGGACTACTTCTTTATTGAAAACTTCAGTTTCTTGCGCACCCTTATTGTTCTCCGGTTTATCCGTAAGAACAATATTCTTGTAACTTGCAAATTATCTTCACGAGATTCGATGATATGATTTGACTCAATATCAAAAAATCTTCGAGCATCACTCTTCTCGGCATACCCCAAGAAGATCATCTTCGTAGTCCTAGTCCCCAGCTTCTGAATCTTCAGATCTGGGAGCTTCACATAAGCCAGAGATCCCCACACTCGAATGACATTCAAGTTAGGTCTGACTTTGAACCAGTGTTCATGAGGAGTTACGTCCGAAGTTGCATACGACACTCTATTTAGAATAAAAGTGGTCGTCCATGCAGCTTCTCCCCATTAGCATTTAGGAAGACCCATAGTTAGCATCATTGAGTTCATCATTTCTGTTAACGTTCTGTTCTTCCTCTCCGCTATCCCGTTAGATTGAGGAGAATACGGAGCAGTAGTCTCATTGATGATTCCATGTTCTTTGCAGAACGATGCAAATTCATGAGACCTCTACTCTACATCTCGATCACTTCTGAGTAGTTGTAGATCGGTTTAACGTTCAGCTTCAGCCCTGAAGTCTCTGAACTACTCGAATGCTGCATCCTTCTACTTGAGAAGTCATACGAATGTGCACTTCGAGAAACACTTCGAACCGGCCTCTATGGAGAATTGATAAAAGTCACAGATATCTGAGTGTACTAACTCCAGATGATCAGTACTTTAGTTCAATCGTCTGAGCAGCTTCCCAACAGTCTTGTATCTACACAGACCTTAAACTCCTGCACCTCCTTACCCCCACATTTCGAAGATAAGGTCCTGGTAGGGCAGCTCGAGTCTGCTTCTGTCATAGAACAACTCTCAGTCCACTCAATGAAGTAACTTCATCGCCATCAGCAGAAGTTCGAACATTCCTTCAGCACCGAACATCTTTTCGAAGCATGTTCCTCGCCAGAAAATTACCATCTGGCTAGTACGAAAGTCCATCTTTCAAGTCTGTATCAGATAACAGACTTTTCGAGATCAGATCGCCGAAAAATCTCTGGTACGTGCAACACGCATTCCAGTGTCCTTGTCGGTGGTTAATAACTACTGTCTCGATCTTCAGAACTTCTGCTAGATATATGTTCGCCATCGAGACCTTCATCATAACATGACTCGTCCTTGGTGAACAGCTGGCTCCTTTGAGAGCACACGTGGTCAGATGCACTAGTGTCAGACCACTAGTTAGCTACCACGCTAGATAACTCAACCGGTGCAACAATAGCAACCAAGTTAAGTAATCAAAATAACCAAGTTTAGCTATACCTGCTATTTTGGTTTGGGCTTGGATTTGCATTCACTCATGTAGTGGCCATTCTTGTCACAGTTGAAGCAAGACACGTGGGACTTGGACTTCTGTTGCTTTAACGAAGGACCGTTCACTTTTAGATTAGTGGAGTCCTTCTTCTTGTGATGAGAAGCCACCTGCTTCCTCTTGAACTTTCTTGTCTGCACCAAGTTGGCCTTAGCCAGTTGTTTGGACAGAGAGTCCATTTTCTGTTGAGATCGCATTTCGTCCTCAACGTGGATCTCTTGTAGAAGATCTTCCAAGCTAATGTCCAGCTTCTTCCGATGCATTCTAGCATAGAAGTTGCTCCAACCAGCAGGAAGTTTTGAGACTATCCCTCCAACGACAAACTTGTCGACGAGGGACATCTTCTCGTCATCTAACTTCTGGCGCAACTTCAGAAATTCCTTCGCTTGAGGTAGCATCGTCATCTCGTCTTCGAAGAGCCACTTGTGGTACTTCTCGACGATGAAGATTTTGGACCTGTTCTCATCATCTTCATATAGCTTACCCAGAGAATCCCAGATCTCTTTGGCCTTCACCTTATTGGAATATGATTCTGCCAGAGAGTCTTCCATAGAATTGAGAATCAGCAGTTTACATATGCTGTTTTCTCCCTTCCATTTGCTCTGCTTGACGAGTGCAGCAGCAATAGCATCGGCATTTCCTCCTTCTGGAATTGTCGGTTCATCCTCAATCCACACATGGTCTACGTCCACGAGTTGAAGATTAAGGGTGACCTTCCTCTTCCAGACTTAGAAATATTCTCCGTCGAATTTTTCTAACTTGTTAAAGCTGGTATCGATGAGAGAAGCACGAGAGTTCTCCATCTACAAGGACCTTGCTTTGAAATTGTTAGTCCCGGGGCTTGATCAAAGATGGTAGACTCGATGTCGAGATCAGAGGTTCAACAAACGTTCACCTTCTGATTATTCTCGAGATCCAGGAGGAACACTATAATATAAGTCTGATTACAAAAGCAACAATAATCAGAAAGAAAATCTCACGTTCTTCCTCGCAATCGCAGTTGCTGACGGACAGAACTGAGTTCAGAAAATAAATCTCACGTTCTTCCTTGCAATCGCAGTTGAAGACGGACAGAACTGAGTTACAACTCAGATGAAGGAGAAGAAAGAAGAAAGAAGAAGAGGAAAGGTTCTTGCTGGGGTGATTAAGATTACCGTTGCTCAAAGCAAGATTCGCCCCAACACGATATGCTCCCAGGAACCAGCAAGTTCACGAAGAACTTCTGGAACGCTCGTAAGTCAATATTTGAGACTTGAACGGGCTTCCTGGACTTTACAGACTCCCTTAACTCTCTTCTTGGTGCATCTTTCAATGGAGGCCAAGGGGCTCTATTTATAAAGTGGAGTTGAGACTTCACCTCTTCTCCTATCCGATGTGGGACTAAAATACCAATACTCAAAAATAGAGTTTGATATTTTAGATCTTCCCACAATCAGCATAGAAGTGTGCCAGTCCACGCCTGCCCCCCGACCACTCCCGTGCATGCACGAGATATCCTGGAGTCCGTGTCCGAGTCCGAGTCCGCACAACAAAAATTAACTTGCATCCTTGTTGGATTTAATCCTTTTTTCTTCTAGAAAAATACTCCCACATGGCACAAACTTGTGCCCCACTACACCTCATGTGCACACCTCAACACAAGCAATGCATTATATTGAGATACTCACCATTTGGTGTAGCCGATGTGGGACTATATTTTCTAGTCCAAAGACAAAAAACACCAACAATATATATATATATATATATATATATATATATATATATATATATATATATATATATATATATATATATGTCCGGCGCTCGTAGCGCGAGTGGCACGAGGGGGGGGCTCTCGGCGGGGAGACCCGGGATCGAGCCCCCCCTCCCGCATCCACCCGGCTGGATGGCAGTGGCCACGGGGTGGATGGGGATGTGCGGACACCTATATATATATATATATATATATATATATATATATATATATATATATATATATATATATATATATATATATATAAAAGTTCACTCACAAATCTACCAAAAGATTAATCCAGAAATCTAACTAGATGTTGTTGTACATCGCAATCAAGAATATATGCCAGTGTGTTCTACATCTTGTATGTATATAACTAAAGGAGTTTTTTTTTTCGATGACACTTGTATGTTTGCACGAAAAATTTGCCATATAATCCAAAAAAACGGTGACTAAGAGCATCTCCAACCCTATTGTCTTGTTAAGTGTTGTAAATCTTAGGTGGCTCCTATGTGGCATGAGCCACAAGACAATATCTTGTTGATGTGGCAAAATATATCTCAAAAGACAATGAGATAGAAAAACTCTCTCCAATGCAAAAGTATTGAGGAGACAATAAAAAGTATTTTTTCCAACTTCCAAGGCAACTCCTCCACTTCTTCAACTTTTTTATAAATATTTCTATTCATAATTTATGATGTGGAGACAAAGTCATTGTGAAGTGCATTGTCTAGATCTAGACAACCAACTTCATATTTTCTTTGCCATGTCATTGCCAGTCAATTTCATGTTTTATTCTACATTTGCATTTGAGAAGAATTTTTGGAATAAAAGTTTGTCATTCCTATGTGGCAACCATTTTTTCTAAACTCACAATAGAGTTGGAGATGCTCTAAATGCCGTTGTAGAGTTAGTCGATAATGATACCGACACGTGTACAAGACACACTACAACGAATGATTCATCTTTGCTTGAAAAGGTGTGACTAATTACAACATTTTATTAATGTGATGATCAATCATGTGGCTAAAGCACCCATGTTACACAATCAAACATATTATGCGCTATTAATCAATTTGGCAATGAATGTGGCCATAGTATCGATCTCCATACAATCAAATTTAACCTAATGGTTTAGGTTCTCCATGGGATCAAACAAAAAAAAGAAGGAAAGAGCATAATGAGGGAGGAATGCACATGCATTGCGGGCCCTTTTTTTTTCACTAATTCATTTTGTTTAGAAAAATAGGAAAGCAGGACCAACCTTGACCAAGAGCATACTACCGTCTAGAACCTAAAAATTTAAAAGACATCCACACACACACACACACACACACACACACACACATACACACACACATATATATATATATAGAGAGAGAGAGAGAGAGAGAGAGAGAGAGAGCGCAAATGACTTCTAGCCTAGTGCTTAAGAGAGATGCATGCGGCCCAAGTGGTCGGAAGTTCGAGCCTTAGTGGAGGCGAGTTCGCCACAAGTACCCATTATATATATATATATATATATATATATATATATATATATATATATATATATATATATATAACAAATGACCTCTAACCTAGTGGTTAAGAGAGATGCATCTGCCCTGAGTGGTCAGGAGTTCGAATTCCAGTGGGAGCGATTCCAGAAATAATTTACCTGTTTCAAAATATATACACACACACACTAGTAGTTGTGCACGTGCTTTGCACGTATATTTTATGCTAATTTATTACATAAAAATAGGAGAAGTTGCATAATAAGTTGCTTATAATTATTTGAAGAAAATATTTTATAATTTATCAACTTTTATTATGCTATTTTTTCTATTTGAAAAGTCAAATATTTGTAATGAAATCTTTTTAAAAAAAAATTATTTTTTTTATAGAAAATAAGATATTTGTAAATAATTAGTATTTATACCATTATAGTTTTATGAAGTAAAGATGAGAAGAGACATGATAATAGATACTAAGTATTTATTATGATAGTCGATATTAACGATGGTAGTGGAATAATTATATTATAATTATGATTACACCATTAATTATATTTCAAATTAATCAAATATGATTCAAGGACATTTAGGAATCTTGAAAGTTTCACGATGAAACCTTTCAAGTTTTTTTTTTTAAATATTAGTGCTCATACAGTATAACATAGTAACTTTCTTAGCAAATTTGGTTTTCACGCACACCTTCTGTGTAAAGGGATGGATTCAAGACTTCGCTTTCTAGATGATACCTCTAGATGGAGGATTATATCAAATCTATTTAGTCTAGTTACTTCGTCCCTTATTTTCACTCAAGGGATCATGATGAAAAGAATTTGGTTTCTACCAAGCTAAAACAATATGAAGATCATTTTTAGTAAAACAAAAACATCCTTTTTTTAGCTATTTGGTTTCAATCTTTTCTTTACAACACAAAAGTTGAAAGATCTAATCGAAAATAGTTTTTTTGTATCTTATGGATCCTTTACTCATACTTACCGAATTGGAAGATTTGATCTAATATTTTTTTTTGCTTCGCGACTCTATAATTTTAGTTTTTATTCAACTTCGAATTGACCTTTGGATACAATTCTTGATAATATATATGATTTTTCAAATCAAATACGCTATTGAAAATAAAAGATTAATCCTTTAAGAATGGTCTTTTAAAAAAAAAGGAATTTTCAGTTTTCTTTTATATTATAGGGGTATCATTTTAATTTTTGTCCGGACACCAAAAATCTTTGGACCGGTACTTAAAAGAGAGTACACCCTAACAAAAAAAAAAAAAAAACTTCCAACTATACTGTCCATGCATAACAAGGTTAGTGGCAATACCGCCAGACCAAAATCTTCTTCTTAGTGCTTATTCTTGCTTGCCTAATTATGTCACTAATGAATTCTCAAGGGATTTGCTTTCCTAAATACTGGTGTCGGATACACGTGTGCGCGCAACTTATATTTTTATTTTTATTTCGCTAGAAATATTGATACGTCCAATCTTACTTGACAAAAAAAAGAAAAGAAATAATTTTGTTATGAAATGGAAAGATGGATCTGTTAGTGATTTGGTTTTAGAGAAAAGAGAGAGACTGCGACTAATTAGTTAGTGATGTAAACTGATTTTTTTTTATGTGTTTGTTTTGCTTTAGAAGGCTGAGTCCTCCATTCTCCACAGGAGGATATGCCAACGGATCTTGCTGCAACTCCATCTATAGTGACGGATTTCACAAAATGGAGATTTTACAGGTAAAGAATTTTGTTTGTTTGTTTGAGGTGTCCTTCCTACGGATAGGAGATCAACTCCCTAGAGAGGATTCGAACCTGTGCCTCCGCGACAGACCGTTGCAACCATCAGGGTACAACCCCACAGACAAATAAAGAATGTTCATGTTGTCAGTTTCACGAAATTGACTCGTTATCGATAATTAATCTAAATGCCAGAATAATTTGTCTATATATATGGATTTTTTTTCTATTGCTTAAAAATGGATATTGAGAGGTATGTTGTTGTTTTTACTTAACAAGGATGCTTGCATGGAGAGTTATGTTGATGTAGATTTTTTTTTAGGTGTTCTTTTCTCCGACTTGATAAATATTAAGAAAAAATTCGAACTTGCATTTTCTGTGCTAGGACTCCTGTTGCTACCATTATATCGCAACCCACAGACATGTTGATGTAGACTTAGAATACAATTTGAGCAGGCTTTGAGAAGAAGACACAAAAGAATGATTACAAGAAAACATAGACTTAGAATAGAATTTGAGCAGGCTTTGAGAAGAAGACACAAAAGAATGATTACAAGAAAACATATAGTAGCCAGTAGGTGACATCCAACAATTTCGGATATATATGTTCGAGATGCTGCTATGTGAACCGTACTTTTGGTCCGCAGTCCATGTTGTAGCCTCCCATTAGCAGGTCTACTGACGGTGACATGGCCGGCTCATCCTTTAGGCAAAGGAAGCAGCAACCTAGGGCCCCACTTTTGTAGAGCCCCCGAGAATACCGGATACTATTATATAGATATATATGTAATTATGCATTTTTTAAAGGAAAAGTCCGGCTGAAAAAGGAAACAATCACTTGCCTATTTGTAAAAATTTAGACGTAGTTAAATCTATCAAAATTTTAAAAAAATAAAATCAATAACCGTTGTCGTTTTTTTCGTCTTCTCTCTCAAAGAAAGATTTGGTCTCTTCATCTTCATCTATTACATAATAAAAACAAATATATAAGTGCAACTGTTTCTTATTCAAATTTTAAAAATTATTAGTGAATATATTTTTTAAATCCGTCTATGTAACGTTTATAACGATACATCGTCGGTCTGAAGTCCGGATCAAGGATGAGAGGGTTTGCATATAAATCAATATAATAAATAATTAATTAATTATGTTTAAATTTAAAAGAAAATGGTCTCATCTTTGGACTTTTGTCTAGGGCCTCCAAATGGCTTGAGACGGCCATGAACGGTGGTCTCCATGCGAATAGAGGAGACGAATGGAGTTTGGCCACGTAGACCCGCGGTCACCCCAGCGGATAGAAACCGCGGATCATTTATCATTCGACCTAGATAAATAGTTGCACACAGTATCGGATATATATGTTCGATCTGGATAAATACTTGGACTGGTTAGGAGCATTTTTTTTTTTGCTGTAACTAAAGAACTAATCGAGATTGGATTGATGTTGCAAAGTTTTAGTTGACGATGTTATGTGAGATATAGCCCTACCGGCACGTCGCTCACCTTTGCCACTTCCATGCGACCAGTTCGGTGCAGTCACGCGCCTCGTCGGTTCCTTTTCGCGCGCGAGCTATCTGCCTATTCATTTTGCCGAGCCGATAGTCCAAACGGATCGATCGAGATCAACATCGACGAGTCCAGTTGCGGCCAATTCGGTCCAACAACCTTCGAGTCCCCATCGACTGCTTCTCCATCGTCCATTGGCCGCCTCGACGCCAGTATCAGCTGTTCCGATCACCTGTCTTGCTCGGGTTCTGTCGAGGCGTAAGTTTCATTCCAACTGAACTAGTGATCGAAGCAACTTTAAGAGCATTGGTTGTCCTTCCTCAATTCATCAAATCCCAATCCGGTTACTTGAACTAGAACCTGGTATAACCCTTACTCTTCAATCAAAAATATTATTTAATATTTTCAAGATTTGATCCTTCGACCGTGCTAGCAAAGTTGAGTGATCAACTCATGAAAGTTCTTGTGACAGAAAATAAAAATTTTGAGCCAAGTTTGGGCAGTTCTTCCTTCCTCTTTGGTTCGTGGAAGCTCGATCCATCATCTCAAACTCTTAGCAGGTATAACCCTTTGCACTTGTCAAGTTTCATTCCATGTCATTGAGGTTTATTCACCCTATTTGGTGATCGAAGTTTAATCCTCACACTGAATTCTTGACTGTGCCGGAGAATAGGTATTTTGAGCCAACTTTGGGGAACATTTTCTTCCTATTCAATTGATCATTCTTTGATCCAGTTGGACCTGGATAATCTTGGTAAAACTCTCTATGTAAAATATCAGCTTTTAATTCCTAGGTTTTTTTTAGATCAAACAAGTACTTGTGACATAAACAGTTTTTTTGTGCTATCAATTTAAGGAGCCGACTTCACCTATCGAATACTTAACTGTCGTTCTATCGAATCCCGATCCACCGTTTCCCTCCTCGAGCTGGTATATTTCCCTTTGGCTCCATTAATTTCCATAGTTTAATTCTTTCATTTAATCATTAAAATTTGATCACCTCGTGCTCTAGTACTGGAATACGAAGAACGGGGGTATATGATATGTCCAGCTACACACTATGCTATACACTAGTATCTGACAATACGGTCATGGTGTCCCTAGACATGAGGGTATACGTTGTAATATAAGTCACATATGGCCTCACAAAATATGATGTCTCAATCAGTTAAATAAGAAACAATAATATAGAACACATAAGATAAAACAGTAAGACAACCCCGGCTTTCTATCGAAATGATAATAATTTTGCTACACAAAATGGAAAGCTAGTACAGTGTCAAATAATATATGATCACATCATCAACTGCACTATGAATATAATACAATAATGCGGTGAGAACAGCCTGCAGTGTCCCATTTTCGGTAGACGACGGACTATGTAATATGCTTGTGGCGAGTCAGACTCGGTCGAAAACTTATATGGCTAGTCTGACACAGTCAATAGCTTGGTATATGATAACACTTGTGGCATCAAACAATCGATTTGGATGAATGTTACGAGAATCGATCCACTAATGGAACGACTTATGTTGGAATAAGTCATACATGCAGCAGACTACGTCTCAGTGAGTAAGCTCTATATAAGAGTCCCTTAGATGGGATGGGACTGCTGTATTTTTCACTGCTTGGTTTTGATTAATGTTCTTTTGGGTCGATTTCTGCATTCATTCTAAGAATTTCGAAACGAAGGATTAAAGAATGAATTCTAATTAGTGTCATTGCAGGAACTTGCGTAACTGAAGCTTCAAAGTTGCGAAGCGCTCCTACTTTCGACACATTTGATACCTGGTGGGTGGTTCGGCCCCTTCTTTTCTACTCTTTTTCGCAAACAAAATTCATGTTGCCTCGAACTTATTCAAATCGACGATGACAAGTTAAATGCATGTCAAATCACTAAAATAAAGACTTAGGATAATTGTAACGACTTAGAGTAATTTTACTCTAAAATATAAGTTTTTGCACTTCAAATCGAAAAGATAAGGTTCTAGAAAAGCGATAAACTATTTCATAGAATCAAATAATAAAACGTTGTTTGTGGCATGGTGCCTTGAGATAATTGGTGCATACGGGACGCCAAAATCAGAAGTTCGACTCTGAGAAAAAACAAATTGTTGCATAAGTAAGATAATAATACTGCTCAATTATGTTCCGTGCATGGCATGCATGTTTCATAGTTTTAACTAGTAACACACTTGCATGATCATGGACAACTTGTGCACAAGATATGGTTTCCTTGAAACAGTATCTTGGGCACCGAGACCGAATTGATATAGGGGGAAGTGAGATTCGTGTTTCAGCACGAGGCGTTACAGACCTCCAATAGGGCTTGCACCCAGGCTGAAAGGGCGTGTCTTAATGCCATATGATAGTCCCTCGTGGTGTCGTAACACCAATGATCACATATAAGATAGTAGCATGCTCATCTATTGTCTTATGCAGGTGGTATGTATTATCTTTGTTTTATGCAGGGACGAGCACGACCGTGGTAAGAAAGGATATTAAATGCTATGCTTTACTGCTTCGATTATGCCACCAATATGAATTGAAATTCATCTAGTTCGAAATAGCAAGACTACTTTGAATTCATGTCTACCTTAATAAGCAGTGTCGGTTTAGACGAGTGGGTTCGTATGGGTCACTAGTGTATTTTTAAGTATACTAATCCTCCAACCCTACAGTTAGTGAAAACTCCGAGGGTGCACGGTACTAGGCCCAAGCTGAAGTTCGGGGAAACGTTTTGAAGCTCTTCCTATTTTGAAGAATTTTGAAGCCAATTCATCTTAAGACATGCAATATATAAAAGAGTGTAAATGTATGGAATGACAAGTATTATTTCAGACAGCTTATCGAGTGTTTTAATTTGTTTTAATCAAATGTAGTCGCAATGACATATCCAATATAATTACGACTTGCACTTCGTTGCAAGCTATTAATAAAAATTATATTTCCATCTTTCTTTACTGCATGTTCAATTCTCTGTAATTTATGAAGTTTCAACTTAATTTTTTAAAAGAATTATCAAAAAGCAATGTTCTTGCATTGTATGAGTGCAACTCTAGACTCGTACGACATCACGTCCCTTCGAGGACGATCAATTCGACAAAAATTGATATGAGGATGAATGGTTTATCGAATTAGGGCATGACATAGCCTCTCAGAATTACAGGCTAAACATGTGCCCAGTAGCTAAATGCTCAAAAGAATCAAAATAATAACATGATTGATAGAGAAGAAACCCACTCAGGTCTGTTTGCAAAAACAAAAGTCTTTTATGTCACAAACTTGTAAAAGAGTACAAAGTACAATGAATTCTACGAAAGTACAACTATAGGAATTCGATCTGAAGACGATCGCTTTATCCCTTGGACGATGTGAACTTTGAAGACAATAGCCTCTGAAGAATGCAGCAGCACTTGGACAAGAACTCCTGATCTCTAATGATCATCTCAAGCCTTAATGAAGAACTTGAAACTCTATTTATAGAGTTCTAGAAATAACTATTTTGTAGTTATTCTGGATTGCGCACAATGGTTTGCGCTGGAGGCAGACTGCGCAGACTGCAAACCGTACTGACCATTGGGCAGTTGCTCGATCGTGGGCTAACCGTACTCAGACGCGTGGCATTGTTTGATTGAAATGCGCTTGGTCGTGTACAGGCGGTTGCCACGTGGCGAGCAATTGATGGCATGTAAGCCACGTAACAAATGTCAGTTATCTTCAACAAATTTGATGGATCGTGCCACTTGAATAGCGCTAGCTTCAGACTGCGCTCAGATCTGATCGATAGGTTGCGCTGGCGTTGGACAGCTGGATCGCGCTAGGGCTCGACAGCTGGACCGCGCTAGGATTTGGACAGCTGTCCTAGAAGGCGGTGCGGCACGAGAAACGAACAGACTCCTCGTTTTTCGGACTGTCAGGCTGTTAGAAGATTTGATCTCCTTGTCAGGTAATGATGGCATTGCCATGTCAGCCTAGCGCGCTCGGGCATTGGCATAGTTCAGGCTAGCGCAGTTGATTTGTAGCACAGTTTGCCTACTGTGCAGTTCATTGAAGAGTGTAAATTTTAGATTTCTCTGCCTATTTGATGGATGCAACTTAATTTTTAGGACTTACAAGACCCCCTTCAAAGTTTTCAAAATTTGAAAATATTCAAAGTTTCGAAATACTTTGAATTTCAAATTTAAAATCAAGTTGCGCTCTGGCTGCGCGTTTGAAGAAATTAGCTCCGACTTTCTCGGCGCAATCGGAGGTGACCGTTATGATTCTGTAAAAAACTATAAATAGTTTCTTCCCCCTTTCTTTTAATCTTTACTTGCCTTCGATTTCTCAAGAGAAAGAAACTCCTCTCCTACTCCGACTTTTCCTTCCTCTTCTCATCATCAACATCAATGGCACCCAAGCGATCGGCCACTGAGAAGGGAAAGGCCCCTGCTGAACCTTCGACTCGTGTTGCACCACGAGTCTCTCGTCACAAGACGGGTCATCCAGCTCTGCAAGGTGAATGACGAACCATGATCGAAAACCCTTTTTAGGGTTTTTGATGTTTTGAACTTTCATACCTCTCTCTTTTTAGAGATTGATGGTATTCTCAACCACTTGCGCCACCCTGTTTAGGGTTTCGGCTGCATGTTCAACAGTTTTTATTTTTATGAAAACTGTATCTTTGCGCAATCGGTTGGAAAGCGCTGACAAAATGATCAGCGCAATCCATCGATTTGTGCATTGATGCGTAATCTGATGTTTTGAGCATGTTGGTTGCTAGCGCAAACTGATGTCTTGCGCAAGTAGGTTGTGCTGGCGCAATCTGATGTCTTGCGCATATTGCTTGTGCTGGCACAATCTGATAGTTTATTTCACATAGCACAATTTGATGAATTTGTGAAGAAATTTTGATTTCTTTTGTACATACTGATCTTTGTCGCTTTATTTGATGCAGTTAACCTCGAAGAAGATCCCAACTACGAGGTCCTTGCAGGATCTCTGTCCGAATCAGCATTCAAAGAAGATCTCTCTCATGTCTTTTTTCCTCAATATGCTTTACCGTCAGCTCGGCAGGCTGTTCTGATTGCACAGGATAATGATACTTTATTGTGTCTAATGAACGGAAAGCCTCTTCAAATTGCTAACACTGTCACCCATAAGAAACCTATGTTCTTGTTTGGTGAAGCTTTTGATAAGAATTCTCAGCCAAGGCCTCGCATGGAGCAGAGAATTTTCCAAAGGGGCGAGAAAACGATACTTCTGCCAGAGATCTCCAGATGTCTCCCTCTGTCTAGATATGCTTTTGCAAGCTATCCCAGAAGAATGAAATGGGACATAACTCCGTTACAGCAGGCCCGAGTAGGTAATATCTGTGTTAAGAAGGGGCCAGACCACAAGGATATCTTCTACATTTCTTCTGAGCGACATAGCTCTCTACTCAGGGGACTCAAACCCGGTTGTATCCCGCCGGAAGATTCTTCTTTGCTGCTACCAGTAAGAACTCCAATATTCGTAAATGAGTTTGCGAAGGTGGAAGGGAGGTATCTGGACCAAGATCTGCGGTTGACAGGTCTTGTGAACCCGGACAATAAGAGATGGATCTGTATAGCCAATTGAATATTAGTCCAATTTGAAGATCAGCTTAAAGAGGTTAACCTGTATCAAGCAGTATATGTCACAGTCTATGGCTTCCCCCTAATCCACATCTATTCCTTGCGTTGGCGGAGAGATACAATTATAGGACTGGGACTTTCATGACGCCACGCGGGGAGATTGGATTAGCCTTGCATGAGATGAAGTATATCTCGAATCTACCGATGGGGGATATCCCTTATGAAGAGTTTGTCCCAACAAATGATGAGTTGGACAGACTGCATTAGGAGAATGCCCGTATGGTAGATGTTTTTGAAGAGCTACTCTGCCACTACAAGATTTGCTCTTTATACTACAAGAGTGGCACGGCCGGCACGTGTTATTCGACCAAATGGTTGCCATATCTTTTCCTCAATCATATCATCGAGAAGAAGACAAAAGAACATGAAAAATGCAATCCCAACTTCTTCAAACCGCTTAGCAACAGCGAGGTGATAGAATTGATGGAGACGCACAACGAGATGGATATCAAGATTGATGATGATCTTCAGTATCCTCCTTTCAAGGAAGGTGACATCGTCGAGAGTTTTATGAGGATGGGTTATAGGCCCATGTCAAAGGAAGCCCAACTGGCAGGTTTCCTTATCTACTGGCTTCGACGATATGTCGTTCCTGGGGCCAGTGCAGTTGACCGCTTCCATCGTGGCGTACTGTTTGCTGTCGTCCGTTTAGTCTTCGGCTATCGGATGGATTTGTTGTCAGTGATGACATGCAGAATAAACGCCGGCCTTTGTCTCTTCGTTGATTCGATGATTCGAGGAAAAGGTAAAAGGGGACATTTTTCTCGGCTGGAACTGCCGTATACATATCTGTTCGGATGGCTGCTCCTACACCATCCTTTCTTAATGAACCCTGCTATGGGAGCAGTGAGCGGCAGTTTTCTGAGAAAATATTCTGGATGTAAGTGGATCCATACCACTTTGAAAGACTGCAGGCGAGTCTTGAACCTGGGCAAAGGATGTAACTTCTTCTGTGTTCCGCCTCCAGCCGGTTATGAATATATGTCAACGAACCTCGTTGACTCAGTGAGAACGCAGCCTTTGGGTCATACAGCTTTTGATTGGTTGAGGACGATTCGGCCATCACATCTAGTATACCGGTTCGAAGATGAATGCTATCTTGAACCTTATCTCCCAAGCCGTTTTGCACGCCAATTCGGCTACGACCAATTCCACGTAGGCAATGCCATAACATGCCTACAGAAAAAAGGTTATTTGATTGATGGAGCCCGGGCTTGGGCATATTACAATGCCCGTGACACAAAGACGACGTTCTCGATGCCGACAAAGAACGACCGTGGTCCCCGCATGCTGTATTCTTATTCGATCTTTTATACGTTAGCAAACACTTTTGCTGAGAACTTCAATTTAACAGACAGCTTTGCGACGGTAAGACGATTTAGAAAAAGAGCACCTGTTTTGTTGCCTCCTGGTAATGATGAAGTGTACGAGCCAGCTGATGCACCTCTAGAAGCTTCGAGGGAAGCCAACTTCCCTGAAGAAGTCTACGAACCGCTGCGTGTTTCTTTGAAAGTTGTAAGATCTCCGGTCAAGGATAAGAAGAAGAGGAAGGCAGAAGAACCATCTTCTCATGTCTCTAATAAGAAGAAGGCTGCTGTAGACTCTTCAGAAAGGGTCACTACTCGATCGCAGTCTCGGCAACAGGCTGAGTCGGCTCACAGAGAAGAGGTGACGACCCCAACTTCAACTCGAAGACAAACACATGTAGAGAGCCCGGAAGAACCCCTACGCAGAAAGAAAATAGCTTTCAGAAAGAAAGTGGCCACCCCTCCAAAAGCTATCCATACTTCTGTTCTAATAAGTGTTGCCGCCGGGGTTATGATGCCTTCACCTACGCCTGCTTCTGAGCCTAGGCAGGTGACAGATGCAGAGATAAGGATGAGGTTGCAGACATAAGAGAAGAGACTGCGGCGACAAAAGATAAGGCTGCAGGAAGAGAAACAGCTGCAACTCCGACCTCAATCAATGAGTCAGAATCATCTATCAAAGTATTGCCATCTCCCACACTTGTAATGGAAGCTGCTCATCTTCCAGCTACTCCTAGAACGCGTCGTGCTGAAGAAGATCGACTGATGATCGAGGCTCTGGATGGATGTGATTTTGGCTTCCATGACATAGATCCAGTTGATGCAAGTGATGATGAGGAAGCACCGGAGGAGGAGGCAGATGACGAAGAAATATCAACGGAAAATGTTAATGACAATGAAGAGGATGATGCTGTCCCTACACCCCAGGAGAAGAATGCTGATGAAACAGCACCGGAGGAAACTATTGTCCCCGATCAAAGAGGTATTGACTGATTTTAGTAATCTTCACTTATAGATCAGATGACTGATGTTTTAACTTTTATTCATACAGAGATTCAACCTTCTCCGATTCTTCCGGTATGCACTGACATAGTGCAGATAGAGGCGATAGCCAGTGGCAGCCATCATCTATCTGGCGGCTCTGAAGCGGGAAGTAGTCAGGCAGTAATGTCTGAAACTACTTCCGCGAGGCTCCAGCCTATTCCATCAAATAACAATCTTGTCATTAAATCCATTTTTGGTAAGCATGCCTTCATTTTGATCTTTTTTCTAATTGTCCTTAGTGTCAGAAAACTGATAATGTTTACTTGATTTTGCAGAAGAACATCTAGGAGGAGCAACTAGCTCTACAATGGCTCCGTTATCAAAAGAGGCTACGACCGATGTTCAAGAAGCCGAACTTTCACCTTCACAAGCATCTGCTGCTGAAGCTTCTGTTGGAATAGCTGCTACACCTAGTGCAGTAGCTACAAATAAGTTTATAGTGGGTTTTTTCACCAATTTTTTCTTTAGTTCCTTGGGACCTTTAGTAGAAAGGGTAATAGAGAAAGACAATGTTGGCTTCATCACTGTCAGAAGTCCAACTTCTTATCTGATCGGCGGAATTCGAGCTCAAGGTGATGAGGCTCAGGCTGCTTAAATTGAACATGTGCTGGATGAGCTAGAAGAAGCAATCAAGATTTACAAAGATCTTGACCGAGGGGAAGTAGAGCCACTGGTGAATGCTGAGTTCGAAAGGATGACTCGAGAAGCTGAGGTCACGAAAGCTGACTTCAAGACTTTCTTGGATACTTTCGCTACGAAGTCTTCAGAGTATGACTCTCAGATGGATATCGTGGCATCTGCTGCTGGGAAGAAAGAAAAGAAGGTTGTTGATCTGAAGGCAGAGTTTGCTCGACTTCAAGAAGAGTTGAGAATCGTTCAACTTGCTCTTGAAGAAGAGACCACTCAACATCAAGCTGCAGTTCAACAACTAGACATTTTGACCCATGAAAAGGATGAGTTTGTCAAATCTCATCAAGATGAAATCACTCGCCGACTAGTGACTTTGCCAACCTTTGACGCTGAATCTGGAATGGCGGAGGCTAGAAGGCGGGTGCTGGATTCTCGTGAAGAACGACTCCAATCCTTGAAGCAGCAGATAGCTAATCTGATGACCCCTCCAACTGAGTGAAAGAAAACCTTTTGTATTTTCTTCTTTGTAATATGTCTTTTTGTAATGTCTTTTATCTTGATCAATAAAAAGACACTATTGTGTGGATCTATTATTTGTTGTATATCCTGTTATGGATATAAATAATAGCGATAGAAAATATATTCAGACGTTCAAGACATGATATATTTCTTGGTTTAGAAAATAATTATATTCATTATATCTGCTCAGAGGTAATGTGGACATGGCAGAATATAATTTTCTTTTTGAATATCATTATTTCGGTAGACAACTTAATCAGAGATAATAAATACGTGACAAGTTGTTGATATGGATGAACGGATGAGTTGTCAAAATGAATGAACGAAATAAATCGTCAGGATGAACGGGTGAACCGTCAATTGGATGGAGTAAATGGATGAACGGGTAAACCGTCGGATGAATGGAATGAACGGATGAACCGTCGTAATAAATGAAATGAACGGATGAACCGTCTGATGAATGGAATAAACGGGTAAACCGTCAAATGAATGAAATGAACAGGTAAACCGTTGAATAAATGGAATGAACGGGTGAACCGTCAAATGAATGGAATGAACGGGTGAACCGTCGGATGAATGGAATGAACGGGTGAATCGTCGGATGAATAGAATGAACGGGTGAACCGTCGGATGAATGGAATAAACGGACGAACCGTCGGATGAATGGAATGAACGGATGAACCGTCGAATGAATGGAATGAACGGGTGAACCGTCAAATGAATGGAATGAACGGGTGAACCGTCGGATGAATGGAATAAACGGGTGAACCGTCAAATGAATGGAATGAACGGGTAAACCGTCAAATGAATAGAATGAACGGGTGAACCGTCGGATGAATGGAATGAACGGATGAACCGTCAAATAAATAGAATGAACGGGTAAACCATCAAATGAATGTAATAAACGGGTGAACCGTTGAATAAATGGAATGAACGGATGAACCGTCGTAATTAATAAAATGAACGGATGAACCGTCGCAATAAATGAAATGAACGGATGAACCGTCGCTTCGGTTTACGTAATCGACTGCCTCAAGAATCTCTGTCTATAAATAGAACAGAAATTTTAGATAGAATGATTAGTTTCAATTGTAACATAAAATGTCGTCTGGAGATGCATCTGAGAAGGCTGAGATCATCCCGAAGGTTGAAGAAGTCACTGAGGAGCGTCCAGCCGAGCCAAACCAGCCAAAGCAGACGGAGGCGGGCGACGGTTCGTCTGCACCCAAGCCGCCACGGGATATCTTGGACTTCCTAGTTGAGCCAGGGAAGACTGAAGAAGAAGAGGCCATGAGGATGGCCGCTTGCGCATTTCTGGTAAAATCAAGCAAGGATGTCCTCGGCTCTTTTACCGACTATATTTTTGAAAAGGACGGTAGTAGTCCTCGTCCTGTCTTTAAGAAGGACGATAGTGATTCTCGTCCTTGATATCATGTAACATCATTTATGATGAAATAAAATCAAACTTTATTTATGAATTGTCTTGTCATATTTACAAGAAATCCCTTTTACATTCATACATAATACTTTTTAAGGAATTTTCCATTGATAGGCATCATCGCCACTCGACCGTCCAGCTCTGTGAGTTGATAGGCTCCATTTGAGAAGACTTTACTCACGATATAAGGCCCTTCCTATTTCGCATCGAACTTGCCTTTGCTCATGTGAGTCATAGTCATGGGACGTCTGACTGTTAGAACGAGTTCTCCTTTCTGAAAGGCTCTGACTTTAACTTTGCGGTTAAAAGTCTTCGAGATACAGGCTTGATATAATTCAATAAGTTGTTGAGCCAATAGTCGCTTCTCGTCGAGCGCCTCCAGTTCTTGAAGTCGAAGAAGATCATTGTTCTCCGTAGTAAGTTCATTAGCGATGGCAATCCTCAAGGAAGGAATTTGAAGTTCCAGAGGTAGAACTGCTTCACAACCGTACACCAGAGATAAGGGTGTACAGCCTATGGGGTTGCGGACCGTAGTACGGTAGGCCGATAGACATTCTCCAAGCTTTTCACTCCAATTTCGTTTGTTAGTAGACACAAACTTCTTCAGGAGTTTGATAATAGTCTTGTTGAAGGCTTCATCCAAGCCATTAGCAGCAGGATTGTAAGCTGTAGAGGCGACATTGTCAATCCGATGATCATCACAGAACCTGGTGAACTTTTGACTGATGAACTGAGGTCCATTGTCGTGAATGATTCGTCGAGGTACACCAAACCTGTAGATAACGTGGTATTTGACGAAGTTGATGACGCTGCTGGTTTTGACTTCAGCTAAGGGTATAGCTTCGGCCCACTTGGAAAAATAATCAGTTATTGCTAATATAAATCGATGTCCCTTAGAAGAAGGAGGATTGATAGGACCTATAATATCCATGCCCCAAGCTTTAAAAGGCCAGGAAGCAGCAGTCGGATGAAGGAATTCCGACAGTTGATGGATGAAATCTGCATGGATTTGACAAGCTTGATATTTCCTTGCATATTCGATGGCATCAGACACCATAGAGGGACAATAGTAACCCATTCGTCGGATACAATCCTGCAGTTTAGGGCCGGGTTGATGTGCTCCGCAAACACCATCATGAGCTTCACGCAATACTTGCTTTGCTTCATCACCAGCAAGACAGCGCAAGAGTAGATCGTCATAAGTCCGTCGATAGAGAGTCTTGGTGGTTTGATTGTAGTAGAATCGAAGAGATCGTCGACGAATACTTGTAGCCTCCTTAGGATCTTCAGGAAGTATGTCATGAACCACAAAGTCGATGAAAGGAGCTCTCCAATCTTCATTGATAACATTGATTTGGACGAAATTACTGAACTCAATGTTGCGATTATTTTCAATGCAGAACAACTCTCTATTAGAAACAACGACCACTTGTTGTCTTTTGACGGGTATTGCTAAGACTGCTGCGAGATTAGCTAGAGCACCTGCCTCAATGTTACAAGCTCGTCGAACATATTCAATGAAGAAAGCCTTGAATGATGTAGCCATGTAGATTTCAGCTTCATGATAGGACACTAGATCTTGATGGCGAACTTCATAGGTTTCTCTAACCTGGTTAAAAACCAACTTGGAGTCACCATAGACTTCAAGATATTCGACGTCCAGTTGTTTAGCTAACTGAAGGCCAAAGAGTAGAGCATTGTATTATGCTACGTTGTTGGAGCAGGGTTCATCTAAGGAGTAGGCTCTTTGGATAGCTGACCCATCTGGAGAAACAAGAACAACCCCAACTCCTGCGACAATGATACCATTTGGTTCGATCCTGGATGTACCGTCAAAGAATAGACGCCAAGTAAGAAATTCTTCGGAGATTATATTTGATTCCAACGTCTCGTCTGGAATTTCATCATAGAGTTTGGATGTCTCTGGTATAGGATGGGCTGCTAAGAAGTCCGCCAGCGCTTGACCCTTGACAGACTTTTGTGGAACATATACCATGTCATATTGGGCTAGCAGAATGGCCCATGTGGCTAACCGAGAATTGAGTGTGCTGGGTTTCTTCATTAGTACTCGAAGAGGATTGACTCGGAAAATGACATGAATGGTCTGTCCAATGATGTAATGCCTTGTCTTTTGAACAGCAAACATAGGAGCTAAGCATTCTTTCTCGACCGGACTATAACAGTGTTCGGCACCAATCATAGTACGACTGAGATAATAAATGGCTTGTTCATGGCCTTCTTTGTTCTTCTGGGCAAGTAAAGCACCCAATGAATGATCCATAGCACGGACATACATCGAAAATGGAATACCAGAGATTGGTGGCACCAAGACTGTGGGTTCATCAGATACCGCTTTATATCATCGAATGCTTGTTGACATTCTTCGGTCCAAACGAAAGATACACCCTTCTTCATTAGCTGAGTAAACGGTCTACAGCGTCCAGGCAGATTCGAAATGAACCTCCTGATGTACGCAAGTCAACCTTAGAATCTTCGTAGCTCTTTTAAGTTGCGTGGAGGACGTATCTCTTGAATGGCTTTGATCTTCTCGGAATCTACGTGTATACCTTTAGAGGTAATGGCGAAGCCGAGAAATTTACCACTAGAGACATCCAAGAATGACTTGGTGGGATTCATTTTTAACTGATGTTGGCGCATTAGATTGAAGATAGTTATTAAATCTTGGATGTGATCTTCCTTTAGACGACTCTTGACAGCAATATCGTCCACATAGCATTCGACAGTCTTACGAAGATGATTTTGAAAGATGGTACTTATAGCTCATTGGTAAGTTGCGCCAGCGTTCTTAAGACCAAATGGCATCACGGTATAGCAGTAGACTCCGCGAGGAGTGCGGAAAGAAGTGTATTTTTCATCTTCAGGATTCATCCGAATCTGATTGTATCCAGAGAATCCATCCATGAAGGATATCCTTTCAAACCTACAAGTATTGTCGATCATGACATCTGTGATAGGAAGAGAAAACTCATCCTTTGGACAAGCTTCATTAAGATCCCGAAAGTCAATACAAACTCGAACTTTGCCAGTTTTCTTCAAGACTGGGACAACGTTGTCTACCCAATCTGGATGTTGTTCTTCTCGACTAAAGCCACAAGCTATAAGCTTTTTGACTTTATCATCAATTGCGTCCATCATTTCTGGCTTGAATCGCCTTTGCTGTTGCTTGACTGGCTTTGCATTAGGCAAAATATTCAGTTTATGAGTAGCAAATTTGGGATCTAAACCTGGCATGTCTTCATAATTCTAAGCAAAGACATCAATGTATTCTCGAATAAGAAGAATTAATTCTTGCTTATCCGTCTCTGGGAGGTTCTTACTGATGAATATTGGACGAGGCGACCCGCTCTCTTCTACATCAATTTGAACCAATTGATCTTCGGTAGGAGGTTCACGTTGTTCGAATCGAAGTTCCCATTGGGTATCCATTCGTTGAGCCCAAGGATCTGTTTCAGGATTTTCTTCTATGTCTTCATCATAGCCTTCTGGAAGTTCAACGGAGACCATGTTAGAAGATACGATCAATCTATGAACTTGACCGATGCTAGTATCAGAATCCTATGATCTGGAATCAGAAGAGTTAGAGCGTTTCTTATTATCGGATTCGGAGACTTCTGGAGATAAGACTGAAGGTGAAGCATATTCGAGACCTCTTTTCGTTCTGCTGTAGTACATCTCTGATTTTCCTTTCGGAACAGCCGTACGGATAGGAGTTCGTCTACCCTTACCATAGTTGAGGCCATTCTTGAAGTCATAACCCATCTTTCGGATGATATCTTTTGATTGTTGGCTATAACGACGTAGTTGGAGACGTCCTGTATCATTACTTTTGCTATCATCTGTATAGCTGAATTTCTGTTCTGGTCCTTTACTAAAAAGTATTGGACGTTCGCCTCTCTTTCGAGAGGGGACAACAAAACATGAGTCATCTGGATATTCAATCAAGACCTCTGTCTGAAGGGATTGTACAACTCCTATTGTAAATGACTGAAAGCTATCTAGCATATCCAAATAGCATTTAGCATGATAAATGATATCAGTATACTGGAAAGTAGATACTTTTTTATTGATTTGTACATCCATATTTACAACAGGACCTTTAGCCTTAGCAGGCTTGGTCATATCGATTACTAGAGGAGAAAAAAAGAACATGGAGGAAGCTTGCTACGACGAAGGTCGATAACAAGTGGCTCAGAGGAGGTGAGCTATCTTTTATCCTTGTTACGACGTAAGTCGATAACCAGTAGCTCAGAAGAGGTGAGCTCCCTTTGATCTTGACCACCATCGGTTGATCGCTTCTGGGCTGGCAGATAAATAGCCAGTGGTTTGGAGGACTGAGGATGAGAAACACGCCCTTTAACAGGTATGATCAGGGTGTCATTGGGCACTGCTTCTTGTTCTTCTTCAGTGTCCAAAGCCAGTACTACCTTCATGAACTCATCTTTATACATGCGAGCATCGTTACAATATGCTTCGACACCTTTAAAAGGGTAGAGATCCGCAACCTCTTTTTGAACCTCTCCATTGTCATCAACATACTTGAAACATTGATGGAGAGTTGAAGAAAGAATGTTGTGTTCATGAAGGAATGGTCTCCCCAAAAGAGTATTGTAAGAGCAACCATGGTTGTCTATAATATAGAAGGTCACCTTTGTGCGGAGATTGCCTATTTGGAATTTTAGGCGAATCTTGCCCAGAGGCTCACTTCTTCCCTGGTTGAACCCTAGGATGGTGGTGATTGTGCCAGAAAGACTATGCACTGGGATCTTCAGTGCATCTAGCATTGTCTTCGGCATGATGCTGAGTGCTGACCCAGGATCTATCAGAATACGATCGACCTTCATCGTGTCGACGTATCCTGTATAATATAGAGGAAGGTCATGCCTATTGTCTTCCATCAGCATATCATCCTGTGTGAAGGTAATGTTTGGAATTAATTCCAACACACTATGACAGTGGAGGCAAGAGACAGGCTCTGATTCTGGATTCTTTAGAAGAGTTAGACAGGTTTCTGCCTGCATTAGAACTTCACTCAGAGTTTCTCGAGTCTCTTTGGAGAGGCGCAAGAGCTCGAAGATTGATATCCTGGCCGGTGTATTGGCTAGTTGAGCCAAAATATCAAAGTTGTATGGCTTCTCAAGTCCAGAAGGAGATGACTTCTTCAAAGGCTTGTCAAAGCGGACTTGTTGTTTGCCTTTGTCGGCTACCATCGGCTTAGGGGGAGTGGGTTCTACAACCGGTGACGATGCAGAAGGGATGTCCTCAGTAGAGACAAGTTGCACTGGAGCAGACTCAGAAGAAAAAGGAAGATTTTCTTGAGTTTCGGGAAATTCCCGTAGATAGGCTTTTCCTGACCTGGTGTCCAGCAGGATTTCCTCTTCAACTATGGGGTAAAAAGACACCATATTGCAGATCTTTGTTCTGCCCTTGGAGCGGTCTTTTTGCTTAGACGAGGAAGGAGCCTCGAAGTCTGCAACAAGGTCAGGGTGGATCCATACAATCATACCATTATCAAGAGATAAGGGGACGAGACCTTCACTCTATGGAGGAGGGAGATTCTCGATCTCAAGAGTGGTCTTGGGGATAAGGATGACACCATGCTGTACCATCTGTGGAGGAAAGTTACCGAACTGTACTGAGACCATGTTCGCGGTAACAGTCTTCTCATCTTGTTGAAGGGTGACAATGCCAGCGTTGACTAACTCTTGAATCTTGTCTTTGAGCACGTAACATGCTCGAGTGGGATGCCCAATAAACCTGTGGTAAACACAATATTTGGGATGATCAGTCTTACCGACCTCATCAGGCTTCTTCGGGTCTAGGAGTTGGAGCTTATTGTTTTTGATCAAACAATCGAAGATGCTCACGGTGTTTACTTTTGGACGAGGTTCCTTCGGTGAAGGGGCAGAAGGAGTAGAAGTAGACGTAGGTGGAGCCATATTGACAGCCAGAGATTCTTTGCTCTTCAAATTGATGTTCAAGGTCTCTTTACCCTTATGGTTGTTCTGGCGATTACCGCTATTAGATGTCGGGTGTTCATCCCGGTCGGGATTAGACATGTGTACCCCCAGCTGCTTGAACTTGTCAGCGCTAACTTCAGCTGATTTAGCATTGACAATGAATGATGGCCGGTCTTGAAATTGAGTTGACCCCGTCCACATGCTGATAATAGGCAAAAGATTTGCCTTGCAGGTATCTATAGTTACAGCAGCCGGAGTTCCAGGAGGCATCTTTAATGCTTCTCGGCATAATCTTTCAATGAAACTCTCAGCGGTTTCATTATGTCTTTATTTGATCTTATTGAGGGCCGACATGGTCATGTCGTTGATTCTCTCGTAGAATCGTTCCAAAAAGATTTATTTAAAACCCGAGAAAGAAGTGATACAGCCATCAGGCAAGCTTCTGTACCAATCGTATGCTACACCGGCTAAACAGCCGACGAATACCCTAGTAAGAAGAGCATCATTTGGCTGAAGTTGAACAGTCATCACCTCAAAGTGGTTAATGAACTGACTCGGAGAAGTGCTGCCGTCAAACAGCGAAATTATGGAGATCTTGTATTTAGGAGGAAATTGGACTTCCTTCCACTCAATAGGATAGGGTTGCTTGATTCCCAATCTCTGTAAATTGTCCTTCTCTTTAAAAGCCTCAAATTGAGTGCACAAGAGTTTGACGGCTTCATTAGCATCCTCCGATGATGCAGAAGGAGCAGGCTGAATTATAGTGTTAGGGGGAGGAACAGCGTGGTAAGTACTACCCCCAGCTCCTGACTGACTGGGTGTGGGTTGAATTTGTACAGGGGGTATTTGAGGAGATACTACCCCCAGACCTACATTGACAGGCACCGACGATGCTATAATCTCAGGATTTGCTGCAGGTGCGGTCAGTGGTACTGTATGTTGGGCCACGATGATAGAATGTATATTTGCGACCATTTCAGCCGTGGTCTTCGGTTTGTCCTCCAGTGCAGCTATTCGTTGTTCTTGATTCACTGAACTAGAAGTGTCTGGATATTCAGTGACAACATAAGCTGTCACTTCTCTAGGTACAGTAGAAGACACTGTCTGTTCAGAACTTTCGCTGTATGCATCATAATCAGAGAAGGAATCATCTCCTGAATAAGAAATAGGGAGATGACCAGAGGGATCTTGGAGAAGATTTCTTTGATCGATTGTGTCTCGACTTCGGGATCGGATGTGTCGAAATACTCCTTCAGAAGATTCTTGGAGTAAATCTAAGTACCGCTGGCTGGGCTTACGAGGCTTGACGTGTTTGGAGCACTTTCTACCCCCAGTGTCTCGAGAAGCCATGTTGACGGAAGCATACAACACTTCGTCTTTGTCTTCTGACATTGGTTCAGAAGTTACAAAATTCAGACGATCGAAGACAGATCGTTTTGTTGTCTGGCAACAGTACTTGATGACAACCTTATGATTACAATGGCGTTCAAGTGATTTAACTGGAGTTGTTTAGATATTGTCCCGCTTTTGCTTAAGGTGCTCTCGGAGGTCAGGAACAAGTACAGGACGAGAAGAAGTTTGAGGGATATATTCTTTGACAAAATTCGAAACATGGTTCCGGTTCTTCAAATGTTTTGTCCCGTGAGTATACAGGGAAGTACTCATTTTGTTAGCATAGGTGTTAGGATTTTTCATCCTGAAAGTTTGCCTCTGATGCAGGTTCATCTTCGGCATTGGCTGCTTGCGTTTTGCCGAAGTTGATGTAGACCGAGGTCTATTGAGATAAACACGTAGATCAACAAACTCACCCCCAGGGGTTTCTGTCTGAGACACCAGTAATTTTTCCTGCTTTGAGCGGGATATCCGGAGAGTTGGAAGATCTTGGAAGTCCGTTACTGGAGTAGGCAGAATACCTCTTTGATCAGTACATTTTCCTTTGGCAGGAAGAGAAGAACTCTTATTTGAGAGAGTCCTTGTACTGATCGGTACCGAGGCACATTGAGATTGATCTTCCGAGGTAAAAACCAGAGAAGACTGAGAAAAGAACAAAGGACCTTTTCCCTTGTTTTGTGAGGAAGGGTTGGCTAAAGCGTGTTTCCCTCTGTTGTCTTCCAAGTCGTGGAACGAGGATGTTTGAGAAAAGACCAACGGGCCTTTTCCTTTGTTCTGGAGAGGGGAAGACACAGTCAACAGACTACCCCCAGTGTATTGCGCAGGAGTAACGGGGTACTTGGGAAGAGGAGCAGAGTCTTTCCCCTTGCTGTGAGAAGAAGGGGGATTAGCCAAAGGGCTATCCCATTTAGACTGTGCTGGAACAGGAGGGATGGCCACTTGTGCTTGGGTTGAGGTAGCAGTAGGCGCCTTGGCCGATTTCGCCTGTGAGAATTTGACAGATGGCCTTTTGGCCACAGAAACTCCAAGAGTTGCAACTTGTGCAGCAGGAGTTTTGGTTACAGAATGCTTAAGTTGCACTCTGGTTGAAGGGGCAATTGGTTGTGCAGGAGCAAAAGTTGCAGCAAGTTGAGCCAGAGGAAAATGGGTCTTGCACTTTGCCAAAGCATCATAGGAAGTGGCTTGCGCCTTGGCAGAAGAGAGAGGGAGTTGCGCAAGGGCAGAAGTTGCTACTGGCAGCTTATTGGAGGAGACAGCAGGCTGCGCAGCAGTCTTGGGAGTCCACACTGACCGAACCTTGCTCGTGGCAGAGGTTGTAGTGCGAGGGGTGGTCCTAGAGTTGATCATTGCTTCATAGGCAATCTGGTTGACCTTCACAACCAGCATCTTCTGCGTCTTTCCGATAGACGCCACGTCACATTGAGTTGTCACTTCCTCATCGGAGGAGAAAGTCGTCCCCAGCAGAGTTGCTATTTTGTTTGCAAAAACAAAAGTCTTTTATTTCACAAACTTGTAAAAGAGTACAAAGTACAATGAATTCTGGAAAAGTACAACTATAGGAATCCGATCCGAAGACGATCGCTTTAAACCTTGGACGTTGTAAACTTTGATGACGATAGCCTCTGAAAAATGCAGCAGTACTTGGATAAGAACTCCTGATCTCTAATGATCATCTCATCCCTTAATGAAGAACTTGAAACTCTATTTATAGAGTTCTAGAAATAACTATTTTGTAGTTATTCTGGATTACGCACAATGGTTTGCGCTGGAGGCAGACTGCGCAGACTGCAAACCGCGCTGACCATTGGGAAGTTGCTCGATCGTGGGCTAACCGTACTCAGACGTATGGTATTGTTTGATTGAAATGTGCTTGGTCGTGTGCAGGCGGTTGCCACGTGGCGAGCAATTGATGGCATGGAAGCCACGTAACAAATGTCAGTTATCTTCAACAAATTTGATGGATCGTGCCACTTGAATAGCGCTAGCTTTAGACTGCGCTTAGATCTGGTCGATAGGTTGCGCTGGCGTTGGACAGCTGGACCGTGATAGGATTTGGACAACTGTCCTAGAAGGCGGCGCGACACGAGAAACGAACAGACTCTTCGTTTTTCGGGCTGTCAGAAGATTTGATCTCCTTGTCAGGTAATGATGGCATTGCCACGTCAGCCTAGCGCGCTCGGGCATTGGCGCAGTTCAGGCTAGCGCAGTTGATTTGTAGCGCAGTTTGCCTACTGCACAGTTCATTGAAGAGTGCTTAATTTTAGATTTCTCTGCCAATTTGATGGATGCAACTTGATTTTTAGGACTTACAAGGTCCTCTGTAGTGCCCTGCTTCACGATGGTACTAGATAAACAGAGAAATCAGATTTGCTGGCTCTGCAACAGAAGACGATTGATCTGGGTGAGTGGACAAAGACTCATTTTCTGATTCGCTTACGCCTAACAAGAATCTGAGTTTTCAATGTATGGAACGAACCATTGCTATGCTAACCAAGAAAAGAAAAGAAAAGAATGCTTACTTGTCCCTTTTTGTATGCTAATAATGAGTAGATTTACATGCTCAATGTCATAGCACTGTTGCCATGCTAGATAAGAAGTTACATGCTTAAGTAAACTGCAGATATGAATGAATGTACGTTGCTATGCTTAATAAGATAAAAACAGAATATGCTTACACGTCCCTAGTTTTATGCTATCAAAGAGTAGACTACTATGCTTACTGTTGTAAAAATGTTACCTTGCTTAACTAAAGAATGTCTTGTTTTGAACTGTATGCTGAAACAAATGAATTAAGGACGACAAATGTACCGATTGAATGAATGAATGAAAAAAGTGAAAAGCATAGCTATGACTATGTTGTTTGAATGAATGAAATGAAAAGAGGAGCTATTGGCTCTGTTATACGAAAAGAAAATAAAAGATAGAAATTATTGCTGATTAATAATCTGTGCATTAAATGGCTTTATCTGATAGAGTTGTATTCATGCATTGGTCTCGGACAACTTGTGCACAAGATAATAGTCTATCTAAGGTTCCTGGGGCACTGAAAATCGATCAGCCTTGTCACTACCATATTTCTAGTTTGAGGGTATTTTTGTCATTTTTTGGATTATTTAAATTTATTATAATTTATTTGAATTTATGGAAATTTTTAGAATTTATTTTAGAATTGTTTGAATGAAGGTTGACTAGGTTGACTTTGACTAGCAATGACCATGGTAGACTAACCTAGGAGCTAACCCTAGTTGAGTTTGGACTTGGTTAGGTCATGCCACCCTAGTTATACTAGAGTCGACCTATGGTTTAGTTATTTGACTCAAGTTAGAATATTAAGTCATAAGCCATGACTTATGGTTGAACCTTGGTTAATAACTTAGCCATAGAAGCCCAAAGCCCATTAGCCAAACCACTAGCTAACCCTAACCCTAATCTCTAGTGGCCGGCCACATACACCCATATTGGAAATCCCCCTATAAGTATTCTCCTCCATTTAGGGCTAGCCTCTTTAGGAAAGAACAAGTTTAGAAAGAGGTATTTTCCTAACTTCATAAATCCCTAAAAAATCTATTTTAACTCCTTTTTAATCCAAATAAAATGCAATAGGTTCTAATTAATGTTTTCTTGCTGTTGGAACTTGTCAATCTCAGTTTCCTATCAATTTGAAGGAGTTTGGTGGCTTTTGGGAATCCTCATTGAAGGAGCTTTTGTGTTGAAGAACACACATAGGTATTTTCCAATCCACCCATTAAAATTGGGTTTTAATTACATGAATACCTAGCCCTAAGTGTTCTGGTCCTATAGGAATAGGGTTTGTGGATTTTTGTGTCCTGTACGTGTCCGTTCGGACACGTATCAGTGATGCGTGCAAGTGTTTGACGAAATGCCCCAATGGGCATTTCAATTTGTTTTTGTGGAAATTTTTGAATAGAAAAGGTCGATTTGATGTGTCTTACACGATTCTAGGGTTCTGAGTTTGATTCAGTGTCGTGTCGAGTCGTTTTGACACATGTGCACACGCGGTTGGACACGCGTGCGCGGCCTGGGCGCATCCCCTGCTACTCGGGGCTCCTGTAGGACACGACACGAGTTCATTCGACACGAAACTTGGTGGACACGAGGGGGCATGCACTGACATCATGCCCCCAAAGTTTTATTGGGTCTCGTGTAGGGGTTAGAGAGAAATCCGTCGTGCATCGATATTGTACTGTTCTGCGCACAGATAATTTAAGCCACTGATACGGCTTAAAATATCGGACACACGACACCGTGGACACATTGCAGGCTTTTGGACACGTGCACCTAGACCTAACCTAGGTGTGGACACGATCACGAGTCCTAGTTTGTGTCGTGTCATGTCCACGAGTGAGGTGAACACGTGCACGACACTGTGTTCTGATTGTGTCTGTGTGTGCACTGTTTTAAGTTTAATTATGTTGGACACGTCGTGACGTGTCGTGGTGGACACGAGGCACATCCTATGACACGTGCACACCATATATATTAGTTACCAACCATTGATAGCTTATTTTAGTTTGATTTATTCATCAATTTTCCAAATCCCCCAATTCCTGATACATGCCATTCCCAGTTTTTTTCAGTTTTACAAATTGGATTTTGGCAATCATTTTACCTAGTTTAGATGCTGTAAATCACATGTTTTGATCCCTAATATTGTTCTATATATAATTTACCTGTATTCCAATTTTGGGATGAAATAGTGGTGTTGTGAATTCGAAATGAAATGAGAAATGTTTGGACTGTTTTCACAAATCTGATATATGTGAACCTGAGAGTTATTGAATTGATTTCCTTCTTTTTTTAACTGAGATTTACAGGAATTATAATATGGGTTGGTTTCTTAATTCTAAAATCTGAGATTGGATGTGGTTCCTTTCCTACATTTTCGAATAACTGTCATTGAATTACTTAATGAACTGAATTGGTTTCCTATTCTTCTCAACTGTTTTTCCAATGCTAAATTCACTGTTTCCTGTGCAACACATTTGCCTATCTTCTAACACACAGCTCACTCACATTAGCATATACACACACACACACCCTCACACCATTACACACACACACACTTTTATTCCTACACACACAACCATAAACCTGTGACACTCTTGATACACACACACACACATTTGATTCTAGGATTCCTCACATTCTCCTCACACACACACACACTCAATTTGTGTCACACATGTTGTTTCCTCTCACACACTCTTTACACACTCATGTCACTTAGACACACTCTCTATTTGCTATCCCTCTCTATTATATATATATATATATGTATGTGTCTAAGGGATATTGAATGTATATATATGTAATGTATATATAGGTGAAATGTGTATCTAATGAATAGGTTATATTATGTATATATATGTAAGTATCATATATATGTAACTTGTGTGTGTACTATATATATATATATATATATATATATATATATATATATATATATATATATATATATATATATATATATATATATAAAATATATATATATATATATATATATATATATATATATATATATATATATATATATATATATATATATATATTTATATATATATATATAAAAATATATATATTTTTTTATATATATATATTTTTATATATATATATATATATTTTTATATATATATATATAATACGTAAATATATATATATATATATATATATATATATATATATATATATATATATATATATATATATATATATTATATATATATATATATATATATATATATATATATATATATATATATATATTTATGTATTATATATATATATATATATATATATATATATATATATATATATATATATATATATATATATATATATATATATATATATATATATATATATATATATATATATATATATATATATATATAATATATATATATATTTATGTATTATATATATATATATATATATATATATATATATGTGTGTGTGTGTGTGTGTGTGTGTGTGTGTGTGTGTGTGTGTGTGTGTGTGTGTTATGTTTTAGATTATATAAATATATCAATAAGAGTATTATTTTAGATATAGATATTGACTTGTGTATGTGTTATGGGTTGGCCTATAGGCATGATATAGCCTATGGCCTGTGTGTGCCTGCTTGACTAGTGAGTCTAGATTAGACTTGTTTAGCTTTGTTTAGACTAGTTTGGGCTAGTTAGACCTAGAATGACTTGTTAGACCTAGTTTGACCATAGTTGACCTAGTTTGACTTCTAGGGTTGACCAGAGTTGACCAAGAGTTGACCTTGGCCTAGATTGACCTAGATTCATGTAGAATGCATTGTAATGCTTCATTTTACCATTCTGGACTTGTTGTGACTTGTGCTGTTCTAAATAGGAGCCAGACACCACTCCCCGGACAGTACTTTTCAGTTGGACACTCAGATACCAGGCGAGTACATTCTCTGATCATTTCATATCCTGTTAGAATTATTTTTCTGCTTTAGATTACTTTACTTGATGCTTTCACGTTGGTAACACGGATTAGTACTATATGGATCCATTCTTGAGATGTTATCCCCTCAGGGAGCATCGTATACTACATGTTCTGTGCGTTTCACTTACATGGTGTATCACTATGCTTCACGGTTCATCGATCACTTGTGACATGTACTCTCATGATCACAGAGTCTTCCATGAATCACCACATTTATGGGCATTCCCAGAATCACCCATTTTTGGGCTATCCATGTATCACCCCTTGTAGGCCTTTGCATGGAATCATAACATAACCTGGCTGGATCCTTGTGTATTGATTGGGGGTACGGGGGAGTAGAAGTAAACATGTGAATAATATCCAAGTAGTGTAGTTTCCAGAATCACTCCATAGTATAGTTTCCAGAATCTCCTATGCCATTCACATGTTTATATTGTACTCTGACTCATTAGCCACAGTTAGTTCTCTATTTACAGTGTATATATTTCTATTACAGTTTTCTCTGTTTACATTCCATACTTCTTTCAGTTTTCTATATCTTACTCTACTGCATGTTTATATTTTCTAACCTGCTATGAACTGTTGAGATGTATTGTGCTCGCTCCTGTTCTGACTGGACATGTTAAAAATATTACAGAGGACGAGGAGGAGGCTGGTGTGGATACCTATTACGGTGCTACCTTAGATGAGATGTTGGACCTGGACCAGCAGCAGGTCCCACTAGCTGTGGATGACACACCCTTAGACTAGGATGTTTTTTATTTACTTTACTCTCTGGATGATTGTATATATTGATACTTGGGATTTGGGATATATTTTTATCTTAGACACTTAGACTCTCTGTTGTACTTGGGATTTTCTTTCTTTTCAGCAGTTTTATCTATCTATCTATCTGCTATCTTATCATCTGTCTTAGTTGTGATTGAGTTTACTTTCTGCTATGTCACCCCCATTCGGGGAGTATAAACTGTTTAGCTTTATATTGTTAGATGTTGTGACCTAGGACAGCGTTCTACCGCCGACATTGCGGCGTAGGCTGGACGTACCCACGTCTCATGCCCTTACTCTAGGTTGTGGGTCGTGACAAGCCTAGAAGAGATTGTAATAGCACCCCTGAGGTAAATGCTAGACCTTGCGATCAGGGGGTGCTGTGTCTATTAGCGACGAGCTAAACCGTGAGTCTCAGCAGCTAATCATGGGAACAGACCCATGGACCATCATGTAGATAGGGGTGCCGATTAGTGAAGAGCTGAACCTTAAGCCACAGCTGCTAGCATATGTGTTATCAGTGCAGAGCTGAACCTTGGGTCACAACTGCTGGTCTATGCATGTGTTAGTGCAAAGCTGAGCCGTGAGCTACAGCTGCTAATCGATGGCATGCATACAAAAAGATTGGTTTGAGCAAACCTTGTAGAGACGAACAGAAAATGTTGTTGGTTATGTATAATATGCTATTCTAATCCTTGTCTTGTGCAGGGATGGACCGTCGACTATGGTAAGAATCAATGAATAAGTGATATCCGCTAATGCTATGTTTCCATAATAAAATGCTTCTATGAATAATCTGATGCAATAAAATATTATTGTTTCTAGAGTTGTTAAAGATGTTTTGATGCCTAGAATGCTGCTAAATGTTAGCCCAATGATTATATCATGTTTTTACTATGCCTAATCAATTAAGTTTAACATAATATCACTAATATTCATGTAATCACTATCATGTTGCTACTTAAACTTAGCATTATCCTAATGTTCTACATCTTATTGCTACGTTTGTATCATAATGCATCATACTGCTTTGTTCGCCTAACATGTACTTTCAGATATGCAGTAAACATGATCAAACTCTCTCAAACCAGGACATATGCAATGGAGAATTATTAATGGACCAAAGACGGCGTTATACAAGGAGATTTCTCTGAACTATCCAACGACCTATCTGGGGCCTCGCATCAGGGGTTCCGCTGCCCAGTCATGTCACGACCCGTACCCTGTTTAGGGGCACGAGTACATGGGTACATCCAGCCTACGCCACAGTATCGGCGGTATAACGCTGTAAAGGTCATCTAGAATATATAGAATCTAAGGCACAAATATAACCTCTCATCTCCGCACGGAAGAATATAACGACAACTCAATCACATAATTCTAAGGAAGATAAATACGATGATAAAGATAAAGATGAGATAAATAGTCTGAATCAACGCTGAGTCGCAATCACAAGTTCAGAGACCAAGACATAAAACAATATCCCAAAATAAATACTACAAGTCTCAAAGTATCAAACTAGAATGTAATCAAGACAAAATCTAGGTGAACTAGGTCACTACTGACGGTGCGTCCTCTACGAGCACCGGATCCACAGGCTGGTCCTGGTCGTAGACTCCATCTATGCCAAACCCGTAGTAGGTCGAGCAATCTACATCTAAATTCTCTGAAAAACAACGGGAGTTATCCTGTCAGGATACGAGCAAGTACAAACACCAATAGCAGTTCCATGTAAATTGACAAATACTATAAGAGACAATCATAATGAAATACAAGATGGAATATCAAGACTGAAAGTAAAACGGTACAAGAGAACTGGATATCATGTCATGTATGAGATATATAAGATAAAACTGGAATATAAACAATGAAAAGTAATCTGAGGTATGATGTAAACATAAAAATAAAGTGCTATGAGATATTAGAGCGTTATGTGATCGATTTAGGTCAAGATCAGGCTGTTCCATTTGATCGGCTATGCACAGGTAGCATACTAGTATAGGGATCGGGCCGGCCAAAATGGAAAAGCTATGCACAAGTAGTATAAGGTCAGTCTACACCCTACATGTGGTGAGGGTGGAGCTATGCACAAGTAATAACAAGTAGGGGTATGATCACATAACCTCTAATAACTCCCCATCTTCGAGTAGTATAATGAATCCAGACATGACAGGTCATGACACAGGATTCGAAGAGCAGGGGGCCAGCCCACTCCCCAAATCGGTGTCTATACAAGTACAGAAAACAATATCGAACAATGTACTCATATACCAGGTAAATCGAAAATGTCATCTCATGACGAGATTCACGTATACTAGTCCGTGTATCCTCGTGTCAAAAATCAAGTATAACACTACAACTGAATCGAATATAATAGATATCAAAGCAATAAAAACTATCAGAGTATGTACTTGCCTGTTTTTCCTGAGCTGAAAAAATCGAAACTACAACCCACTCAATGAGCCACGAACGGTCAACTCGTACAACGGTCTTCTAATGCTGAAACAGACATTACCAACGTTCTCAGAATAGTCAAATTAGCTAGAAACGCCTACCCATAAGTCTAATTCTGGATACATGGATAAAACGGTAATTTCGGATCAAAATGGTGTCCGCCGTTGGACCCACCTTGCACCAAAAAACGTGCCAGAATCTATGGTCTCTAAAGTCATCTAACTATATGTCTACAAGTCCAGTTTGACGAGACGAACCCAACCGTATGTCCAAAGTTGGACTCTGGTGGGCCGTGCACAAATTCACCCGTTGGATCGGATCGCGGGCCCGCCAAAATAGCGTTCCACTCGACCGTCTCAGAATCGGAACAAACTTGGCTCACAGGACCAAAAAAATATTTCGATTCCAATGGCACAAGTTTCGTCGCGATTTGATGAGTGTGCACAAAGTAATTGAAAAATTTCGAAAAAGCCCGATACGGGAAAATTTGACGGATACGGGTCAAATTCGTCGCGCACACGCGACCAATTTGAATTCCGTCAAAGCCCATACGTCCATGAAGTCGATACGCACCTTTCGATGCTTTCGACTCTCGACCACGTCGTCCGGATTAACGGAACGGACGACGTATCAGAATAATTTTTCTAAAAATTTAGTTTTTTTCTCCAACTTCACAAAGCAATAACTTTCTGTACAGTGCATAAAATTTAATTCTACAAAAAGGGTTTTAAAGCCCTATAGGTTGTCTACAAGTTTTTTAAACCGATTTTGAAAACTCACAACATGCTGGTCGCAAATCGGCCACAAAGTTGGGGTTTCGGGACAGTTTCTAAACCCAGAAAATCGAGTTTTTTTTTCGATTTTGGAACTCGTTTTTCGTCGCACATGGTGCGAATCGGCACAAACTATTTGAAGAAAATTAAAGGTGTATATGTTGGGATCATACCTGACCAAGTGGTTCGCAAAACGACGGAGCGAGGAAGGAGAAATCTATTTCCTAAGTTGGCTCTTCGCTGACAGTTTTCGTGCGCGGGTGGAATGCTCGTTGCGTGTTTCCCGGCGATGGACGACCGCAGGTTGGTCGACGGCGACGTCGGAGTGCACGTTGGGTTGGAGGTGACGGCTAGGGTTTAGTTTTTCTAAAAATTCTCCTCTCTCTCTCTCTCTCTCTTTATATATATATATATATATATATATATATATATATATATATATATATATATATATATATATATATATATATATATATATATATACACATATATACTATACGTTTCGTTTGGTTTATAAAAGGAAATGGGGGGAGGGGCCGCTCGGGATAACGCAGCTACTGCTGCTGCTGCTTTGATTGTGGGGGAGGGGGCGCATGTGTGCTATTGTTTGTTTTATACATTCCAATTTTGACTTTTGAATCCGATTTTGACTTTTCTTTTTCTTTTTTCTTTCTTTTTTTCCTTAAACTTATATATATATATATATATATATATATATATATATATATATATATATATATATATATATATATATATTTATTTATTTATTTATATATATACATACATACATACATATTTATTTATATAAAATAAACCCATAATATTTACCCATTAATATAAATATATATTTATATATATATCCCATAAATGGAATATTACCTAAATATATATAAATAAAATCAGAATTTATTTATAAACAAAAACTAAATATTTTATTTTGTATATTTATCAAATATATTAAAGCTTTTATAAATAAAAACTTTATCAATAAAATACCTATTTAAATATAAAAATACTAACAATAATATTTTAAATAATATTAAAATAATAAAATAATGTAAATGATCATATTAGTCCTATTCAGAAAAGTGAGGGTGACAGGTCAGGGATAGGGGTCGAGGGGGTAGCGTCCCCCGTGGGGGTTCGGGAACAAAGCCCCCGAAAGGTTTTCTGATTTGTTTATCTTTGGATGACCACCATCAAGGAAAAAGCGTCTTCAGGTCTGCTCAAATATTAGGAGAAAGACGTCATCAAAGGGCTATTAGTTTTCCTATTTTATCAATATATTTTTCACATTTATTGAGTCTAGGAACACAATGTACACTGTATCGTACTGACAAACAGGCTACCCAAGAAACGTTTTCAAAATATTCTTTTATTTTGAAAACAATTCCACTTATAAAAGCCCAAACTACTTCTTAAACTGCCTGACTTTTCAAAAATTTCAAAAACTAATTTGCAAAAACCCTAACAGAACTCCAACAGAATTCGGTCTGATTTTAGCTCGAGTTTAGTTAGTACCCGTTGGTTTTTGAACTTGGTCATCCTGCAGTTACGGATGCAACGACTATCTGCCGAGATTCTCTCAAAAAATTCTGTCCGAATTCTGTCCGAATTCTGCATTTGGAAAAACTATAAATAGAGAAGAATTTCCCTCATTTCAATACACCTCTCTCTTCTCTTCTCTCTAAGCCTAATACGTTCTTCCAAAGTATTCTGAGCTATTCATTTTCAAATTCCAAGCCAGTTACAATCCTCTAGTCGATTTACCAATATGGTACGGTCTAAAAGTTTCAGAATGATTGTAATCAGAGGCTTGATTGAAGAAAGACAATTCACAATTGAAGTTGGTCGAATACTTCGGATTAAATCTCGCGTTATAGAAATTGTAAGGACTTCAGATGAAAACTTGCGGTATTTTTCATAGTGGATTCAACTGGAAGATAGAGTTCTTCCGACTGGACTAGTCTTTACAAGAGAAAAATAAGCATACATCCTTGTGTTTGCATTTGCTTTCTAATCTTTGCTTTTCATTTACTTATTTGTGATATATTATATGTGATCTTATTGCTAACATTTTTTATTAGCTAAATTTTGTTGCCTACTCTATTCATCTCTCTAGAGTATTGCGCTTTACAATTCATACCTACAATTGGTATCAGAGGAGATGCTCCTTATAGAGGTATTATTGCTCATACCAATTGCTCCTACAATTGGCATTAGAACATGTGCTCTTTATAGAGGTATTATTGTTCATACCAAGTACTCCTACAATTGGTATCAGAGCAGGTACTCTTTATAGAGATATTTTGGCTTAACATCCTTAGAGCAGATCCTCATTATCAGAGCGGGTCATACAGGTAAAGCGAAATAATATTGTTATTATATAACTGCTATTACATAGATCATTATATCACATATGGCAAGTATGTACTTCACAACTGAAGAGTAATCCACAAATTGACTCCCACTATTTGATGGAATAAACTATAGTTATTGGAAGACACGAATGAGCTTCTACATAAAGTCTCTAGATTTTGACTTATGGTCAATTTTTTTCAATAGCTACAAAAAGTCTACTATCACATCCTCTATACTCAACAAGCCTTATTATAGTTACACGGAAGAAGAGAAGAAGTTAGCTAGCCTTGATGCAAAAGCTATGTATACCTTTTATTGTGCTGTAGACATAAATATATTCAATCTTATTACTACTTGCACAATATCTCATAAAATATGGAATGTTCTTGAAGCTACTTATGAGTGCAGGTATGAAAGCAAAGCTAGCAACTCCAGAGAGGAGGATAGTCTTCATAATGATGCAAATATGTGCATGATGGAATTAGGATTCAAGCTACAACATAATCCCTTATACGAAGAAGTACTTGTATATGTGACAACTGCAAGAAAGATAGGATACATCCAAGAAGATTGTACTATTACTAGAAAGGAGAGTCACTACGAACGATCAAATGAAGGAAGATCATCATCTCACAAGTACGCTAGCACAAGCATATGGTGTGAAAGCGAAGAAGAAGAAGAAGAAGAAGAAGAATAAGAAGAGAGACCTCATCATGATGTAAATTTATGCTCAATGGCATTATCTAACGAGGTACAAAAGAATTCTTTTTATGAAGAGAGTGAATTTTCTTATGATGAGTTATCTGATGCTTTCAGTGATCTATTAGAAGAACACAAGACAGTATTAGATAAATATAAGCAAAGTTAGAAAGGATATTCAATCCTATAAGCGTGAAAATGAAAAGCGTACTTGCTTATTGAATGATGCTAGAAATACTTCTCATTCTGATAATTCTACTGAGATTTCCACACTTGAGTTTAGATTGCATGAGACACTTGAATGCATTGAGAAAAGAACTTAAAAATGCTAAACTTAAGGAGGAATTAGAATAAAAAAAGAAAAAGTATTCTATTTCTTCATGTAGAATTGATGCTCTAAATGCTAAATATGATGAGATCTATGCTAACTCTAAAAAGTTAGAGATTAGACTGGAAAAACAGGTAGTACAACCTATAACTCAGTCTAACACAAGATACGTAACACCTCATAAAGTCACACACGACAGATCTTTTATAAAGGAAGCAAGCAAAGCTAAAGCTTCACGTAACCATACTTTTTATTACAAATATCCACACTCATCATATCATACCACTGTACGTTCTCATACTTCTTCACATAGCACTAATGCTAATACTTTCTGTCATTATTGTGGTATGAATGGACACATTTTTAATCATCGTCAGATTAGAAAGCTAGTTGATATGAACTTGTGCAAATGGGTTCCCAAAGCTAACAAATATGGATCCAAGTATTGGATAACAAAGTCTTTTCCTAATATTTTAGGTGGAGCTACTTATGCTGGACCATAGAACCATGGAACGTGTTGGTGGTTGCACAACTACAAAGGTCATCTTCCATGCAACAGCGCCAACATAAGTGTGGTCACTTGAACCACTTTGGTAACATGCTAAATAATTTATTTTATTGTTTTATTTATAGAATCTAGCATGTTCTTATTAATGTCTTTCTATTTGATATCTTTTAGTTGTTTACTGTTTGAATCAATGTGAGATATAATCCTAACATGACTAGCTATTTAGCTTAAATGATTAGTTCACATTATATATATAGTATTTTATTTTTATCAGTGTGACACATTTGTCTATATATGCTCTTTACTCTTAATCTTTATTCTTGAAGCATGCATACCAATGTAGTCCATAGGAGCTTTTTTTTTTTGGTTAATATATTTTTGACTCTTCGTCTTTAATATTTTTTTAATGGTCACTTCTTACCGATTTGGCTTTAACATGTCATATTTTCTTTGATCGGTATTTTATAAGTATATATGTTTAGCACGAGTCTTCTATTTACTTGAAGAGTATATACATATACTTTTATGTTAACCTTGTGCTTGCATAATATATTCACTATTTCTCATATTTTATTTTAATTAACTTCTTATGAATCAATTACATATTTGTCTGATAAAGCATATTTATGCATGTTTTTGATCTTGTGGTAATATTTTTTAATGCTTATTAAGGATACATGAATAATTTATGTCATTCATATATTGCTCATATGTTTCTTATATTAATATTTTTTTTATAAACATCTTTATGGGAATATATGAGTTAAGTTCAAGTTCTATATTATTTTAAAAAGTAGTTTCAAACTTGTGCTTATCTCATACTTTAGCTGTTGATTACTTGTAACAAATTTATGTTCTTCTCCTTATTAGCTTCTTCCTCAAAGCCTCTTTTAATGATGTTTTTGCTTGGCTTTTTTGTTGACATTTTGGATACAAGACTTATTTAAATAAGTTTTCAATATCTAGATCTTGATAAACCATTCCTTGGATATTTATTTCTTTTATATTTAGGGATTCTGAATTTCGATGTTGTTCAATGATACTGCATATATTCCTTTAAATCTAAGTTCTTAAAAGTAGAAATTATTTTGGGTACAAACCGAAAGGGTACTTCTGTCATACAGGTGTAAATAGCTGAAGCGACACGGTGTACTAGTCTTCGAACTACCGCTAGCTGGGTACCGGCCCCTACAGCTAACCCGAAGTGATCAATACTTTATAGACTTAAGATTTATTAAGTTCTACTTGCAACTATTATCTAGTTCTGGATCCAAGGTACTGAACCTAGTCCCCTAGGTTCCAGAATATATCAAGCGTATCTCGGTCCTACATTTTGATTTACAAATATTTTATATTTTATTGTTACTTAATAATTTTGTAGAACATATGAATAAATTTAATTGATACATCTTATACAGTATGCTACATTGTTCTAAGATTTTTTTAAGTCCATATAATATAATTGATTTCATAATGCACAAATTCTTCTTAAATCCTTGGTTATTAAAGAAGAGATTTATTTTGGGTACAAGCATACAAAGAGTATGTCTGTCACCACGGCTACGTCTAAAGCGAAACGATACTTAAGTGTTCCCCGGTGAACCTTCGTTAGCTGGGACAGTACCCCTATAGCTAACCCAAGATTGATCAACGCTTTATAAACTAAATATTTATTGAGATCTAGTTGTAATTGTTATCTGATAGATTTTGGTTTTTAGCTTTGATGGATAATCTTATTCAATGATATTATTTATGTTTACAAAAGGTAATATACATTGTTATCAAAGACTTCTGGGGTCAGGCCAAAGCAATCTAGGAGATTCTCGGCTCTCAGAAATGGGTCAGCCTCCAACAAGTAAGCCGTAGACGCAACATTAGGCCCACCCTCAGGAGCTTTGTCGTCGATGTTAGCATCGGCCTCCTTCTCCTTCTTCTTACTTCCCTTGGGTGCCATGAGGGTAGATGAGTGTTCGATATTATGATTTCTTCCGATCGGACCACGCCCGTGGCGTCGATAGGTTAACTTAGCATACAATGATAATTCTTACTTAGGCATGAAGGAGTAAAAAGAAGAGTCAATCCTCCCACCTTAAGTCGATACGCCTTTTCGTTTTGCCGAGCCGATGCGGCTCGATTTCATAACTTTATTGCACGGCCAACTCTCCTGACTTAGTCATTCGAGCATATCGTGCTTCATTTAATTATACGTCCGATTTGGCTTATCGTGCCCAAGTCCTAGCCCGTTGCAAGGCGGTGATTTGGGTTTTACGGACCCGTTGCGAATGAGGCAAAATGTTGACCTATAATATTTTAGCGTAAATGGATAGTCTGCACATGAAACCAACTAAAATCAATACTTGCATCGATTCGGACTTGCACCTTAGTCGATTCGATTTCTTAGAATCTTCGAGCTGACTCAACGTACTTATCCTTCGGGGCAATACAGCGCTTCACATCGATTCAACTCGATGTATTTCTTTGGGATAATGCAACTCTTCGCATCGACTTAGTTCGATGCATTGCTCGGGACAACGTAACTCTCGTATCGACTTGCATCGATACATTTCATTCGGTCAACGCGACTCTTTGAGTCAACGCCTCAGCGTAATACGCCGTACGGAGCGGGGCATTACAATTACGACCAATATGAGATATTGAGATATAAACAACGTACTGCCATCAATGCCGCATCGTAGTCTGGACACACTCATGTACTCGTACCCGATTACTCGGGAATGAGACATTATAATCCTTAAAGAGAAGACAACATCCTCGGGCAAAGGGTAGCGTCTATAAAGGGAGCAAGGCAAGGGGATCGATACCCATACCTACAAATATCTTAGATCAAACACTGATACTTGCAAGGGGAGCATGAAAGGTGATCGAAGTTACAACCTATGAATGTGACTATGGGGGGAGGGGGGGTGACTGCTAGCTCATAGGGCTAGACAACAACTTGAGGCAGCTAGTTGCTTCTCATGTCTCGTGTGATGCTAACGAATGGCAATAAGACCACTTAAAGACATTAATGTCATGCATGAGTCATGAGAAATGAGTTCTTTGTACTTTATCAAAGATAGGTTCTACATCCACAACGGAAGGACCTACTAGCGTTGATTCGACATCGATTGGCACTACCAAAATATACTAAATTAGCGACGGATATTTAGCGACAAAATTTTTCCGACGGCGTTAGTGACGGCTTCATGGCCGCTCACCGACTGATTACCGACCACACGCCTTTGCCATTTTTTATTTTAATTTTAGGGGGAGGAAAGGTCGCATATACGTCGCTAGGCTGTCGGAATTATAGCGACGGATGTCCAGTCGTCGCTACGTAGTCGATTATTTGGCGAGAATTGTGTAGGAATTTGGCGGTACATTTCTCCGACTACGTAGCGACGGATATTCAGTCGGCACTTATCAAACAGGGCGACTACTGGGCGACGGGGTTTTCTACGTCGCTAGTCCGTCGCTATATATACGTACCAGACTTTAAATGAAACGGCGGGAGGAACTTTTCGTATTCCCTCCAAATTCACTCTCTCCTCTCTCTCTCTCACTCTCGTCGGTGTCGGCTTTGGTGATCGGCGTCGGTGTCGTCGGCGGCGTCGGCGTCCTCTCCTCTTTCTCTCCCGAAGGTAACCCCCTCTCTCTCTCGATCTCTCTCTCTCTCTCTCGCGGTGTCGTATAGGGACTGGACGGCGCACTTGGGGCTGGGCCGTCTGGGGCTGGGCGGCTGGCTTGGGTCGGGGGCTGGGCGGTGGGCTTGGGGCGGGGGCGTCGGGGGCTGGGTGGCGGGCTTGGGACTGGGGCGTCGGGGGCTGGACGGCTGGCTTGGGTCGGGGTCTGGGCGGTGGGCTTGGGACGGGGGCGTCGGGGTCTGGGAGGCGGGCTTGGGGTTGGGGTGTCGGGGGCTGGACGGCTGGCTTAGGTCGGGGGCTGGACGGTGGGCTTGGGGCGGCGGCGTCGGGGGCTGGGCGGCTGGTTGGGGCGGGGGCGTCGGGGGCTGGGCGGCTGGCTTGGGTCGGGGGCTGGGCGGTGGGCTTGGGGGGGCGTCGGGGTCTGGGAGGCGGGCTTGGGGCTGGGGCGTCGGGGGCTGGGCGGTGGGCTTGGGGCGGCGGCGTCGGGGGCTGGGCGGCTGGCTTGGGGCGGGGGTGTCGGGGGCTGGACGGCTGGCTTGGGTCGGGGGCTGGGCGGTGGGCTTGGGGCGGGGGCGTCGGGTCTGGGAGACGGGCTTGGGGCTGGGGCGTCGAGGGCTGGGCGGCTTACTTGGGTCGGGGGCTGGGCGGTGGGCTTGGGGCGGCGGCGTCGGGGCTGGGCGGCTGGCTTGGGGCGGGTGCGTCGGGGGCTGGACGGCGGGCTTGGGGCGGGGGCGGGGGCGTCGGGGTCTGGGAGGCGGGCTTGGGGCTGGGGCGTCGGGGGCTGGGCGGCTGGCTTAGGGCGGGTCCGTCGGGGGCTGGGCGGCTGGCTTAGGGCGGGGGCGTCGGGACTATTTACAACCGACGCACATCCATAAGCACTCTTCATATATATATGCAACCGAACTACTGGGCGGCGGGCTTGGGGCGACGGGCTTTGGTCGGGGGCGGCGGGTGGCTTTGCTTCTGAAATTCATCTGAGTTTATATATTGGCTAAATAATGTGTTATCCATATTGGGTGTTCCATTATTTTGGTGGTGTTTGGATTAGTAAATGTGAATATGGGGTTTGGATTCATGGTGTATATGTTCACTGTCTCAAGGACAGTGCGAGTTCTATCAGTTGTGTGCTTCTGTATAGATGTATATATCTATACATCTAGCTGTGATATACATATGTGTATGTGACAATCTCAGTTAGCGACGGACTAGTTACCGGTTAGCGACGGATATTTCCAGCTCCATTGCATTAATCTACGGTACGACATGGTGATCAGGACATAGTCCCTGCAGCCATTTGACTGGCGAGGCAGAAACTATATAGCCGTATATAAAGTTGACTGTCCTCCGACCCTCATCCCTCGGCAATGATGATACGACAACCTATCACTATATCTTATATAGTAGTAGATGATGTCTTAGTATTACATTATGTGAGTTCATCTTGATTCTGTTATATCCTTGAGATACTAGATACGATAAGAACATATACTACACCATATGTATACAAAATATAGATGATTCACACTAATGTATGCTAGAATGATTCTTGGGTTGTGTTCTGAGCCATCCGTTCTCACACTTAAAACACATAGGAATTAGTAGTGTGAGAGCGCCGGAGAGAGTGAGAGAGCCGGAGAGGGGAGGAGGAGAGAGAGAGAGAGAGAGAGAGAGAGAGAGAGAGTAAAATGGTACGACATGGTGAAGTAGTACTGTATTTTGGCTCCAGTTCCAGCTCCATTTGCATTAATCTACGGTACGACATGGTGATCAGGACATAGTCCCTGCAGCCATTCGACTGGCGAGGCAGAAACTATGTAGCCGTTGATAAAGTTGACTGTCCTCCGACCCTCATTCCTCGGCAATGATGATACGACAACCTATCACTATATCTTATATAGTAGTAGATGATGTCTTAGTATTACATTATGTGAGTTCATCTTGATTCTGTTACATTCTTCAGATACTAGATACGATAAGAACATATACTACACCATATGTACAGAACATAGATGATTCACACTAATGTATGCTAGAATGAATCTTGGGTTGTGTTCTGAGCAATCCGTTCTCACACTTGGCAAAAAATCGAATTTTTATACTTTATCGACTTTCAAAAATGTACTCAAATTACATGATGGTTCCTTTAGTTAGCTTGCTTATGTTACAATTATATTATTTGTGACTATCGATCTTACCAGACGGCACCCATGACACGAGGAGCGGCACGTCATTTGAGGGAAACAGTGAATGCTGAGGTGGCTCCCCCTACAGTTAAGGAGGAAGTGGCACCGGTTGCTAGTGAGACCGGGAGTTCTATTCATCCAGCACCGGTAGCTAGTGAGACATGGAGTTCTATTCATGCAGCACTTGCAAGGGACGACATCTCTCCTCACGCCAAAAATCTCGCTTTTTCGAGGTGGTTGCGTGATCGTATCACTGAGCGTTTGCGTGAGCTGCGTTGTTCTCATTAGCTATTAGTACTTATTTGTATTGGACTATTTGTATTGGGTTGTTTTTGTATTAGACTATTTGTATTGGACTACATATATGAATTAGTACTGTCATGACCCGCACCCACTGTTTGGGTACGAGAACGTAACAATGCCCAGCCTACGCCGCAGTGTCGGCGGTAGAACACTGTCCTAGGTCACAACATCTAACAATATAATACTAAGCAGTTATACTCCCCGAATGGGGGTGACATAGCAGATACAGTCTCAATCACATCTAAGGCAGAGCATGATAATGATAGATAAAACATGAAATCCAAAAGAGATACAGGAGATAGAAGTCTAAGTGTCTAAGATACATAAACCCAGGAATACATCTCAAAACTCAAATACAGTAATCCACAAATCAAGTACAACTCTAGACAAATGAAATAACTATCTAAACATCCTCTAATGTGTCTCCTCTAGGCTAGCAGGCACCTCCAGGCTATCTGTAAAATTTATCAACAGGTCCAGTCAGGACTGGAGCGAGTACAGTACATCTCAACAGATCATAGCAGGTTAGAAAATATAATCATGCAGTAAAGTAAGATACAGGTACTGAAGGAAAACAGTATGTAAACAGAGAGAGAACTGTAATAGAAATATCTACTATACATAGAGAACTAGCAGTGACTAGTGAGTCAGAGTACAATATGAACATGTAATACTCCTCCGTACCCCCAATCAATACACAAGGATCCAGCCAGGTTATGTTATATGATGCTATGTAACAGCCCCCGAATGATGGTAAGCCCCCGAAGGGTGGTACATAATAGTCTCATAAATAGGGATTCTGGGGGTAACCCAACAGTATAAGTCCCATAAATAGGGATTCTGGGGGTAACCCAACAGTGTAAGTCCCATAAATGGGGATTCTGGGGGTAACCCAACAGTGTAAGATTTCAGGAAGACTCTACGATCATAAGAGTATATGTCGTAAGTGATCAAAGAACCAATGAAGCATAGTGATACGTCATGTAAGTGAAACGCACAGAACATGTAGTACCCAATGCTCCCTAAAGATAATATCTCAAGAAAGGATCCATATAGTACCAATCCGTGTGACCATCGTGACAGTACAAGTAAAGTAATCTACTGCAGAAAATAATTCTAAGCAGGATATGAAATGATCGGAGAATGTACTCGCCTGATATCTGAATGTCCAAGGTAAAGATACTGTCCGAGGAGAGGTGTCTGGCTCCTAATTAGAACAGCACAGGTCACAACATGTCCAGAAGGGTAATATAAAGCACTACAATGCATTCTACATGAATCTAGGTCAAAGTAGGCCAAAGTGTGAGCACCCTGAATTTCGGGTTGATTTTTTTTATTTTATTTTATTTTTCTGATTATTTGGTTTTGATAAATATTTTATTCTATTTATTTATCTGTAAGTGTGCTTTTTCGTGCCTTTGCTATTTGGAGTGTCAGGGATGTTCAACTCTGGAAATCTTCTTTACGAGTTTTGGAGTGGACATGATTGCCTTCATGACGGTATATAGTGTCCTATCCAAACTTGTTCCCTTGTGCACTTTTTGCTTCGCAGAACTTCGGGTCGATTTAGACCATTTGAGTATTATTTATTTTCCCACTCTTTTCCTTGATCATTTTCAGCGCGTTACCGTGGCTTTTAAATTGGGAGCGCAAGACCAGTCAGTTTCTTGAAACCAACTCATCATGCATGATCTACTCAAGACGCTCTTCACCTTTGACCTTCGTGTCCCACTCAGACACGTCATTTTGTGCTCCATTTTCTTCGCACAACTTTCCCGACACGTGACCCGATTTTATTTCACTCTACGGCGTCACATTCATCTTCCAACTTGATTTGTGGGTCCCCTGTCGACCGAAACCTGTCCGCCCCAATTATGGACATGGCCCACATTGAGCTTACTACCCGTCCGCCACTTGTATCCCATTTATTGGAATCCCCATGTGCTACTTATTCGCTCATGATCATCAACGTCTAATTTTAATTCGATTTTCGCACAATGTCCGGTTTTGATCCAATCCGGCTCCACCAAGTCCAGCCCAGCTTCGTGCTACCCCCCATCGGGACACCCTCATTTTTCGTGTCCAAAAATAATATTTAATACCATGTTTTCTTATTTCAATAATTGTTTAAATTCCCATTTGTTTAATTTCCATTGAAATGGACAATTCTCTCTAATTAATCCTAGCCATTTGTTTCCCCAAACAAATCCTCACCATTAATTTCCTAAGAGCAACTCCCCAATCCCCTCACAGCCTACTAGCCGACCCTAATTTTAATGTTGGATAACTTTTTCTCTCTCTCCCACTCTTTTTACTACTCAACTCAATAAAACCAACAACTCATACAGCCTACAAACCCGAACACCCAGCTCTCCTCCCCGACCAACCACCATGGCCGGAGCTCCGACCACCCTGGCCTGGCCGTTGGCCGACCTCCACCGCACAGCAGCCCACTTCTCCTCTTCCTTCTTCCTCCATCTCTTCCTCCTTCCACCATTTCACTTCTAAACCGAACACCTTCATCACCATAACAACCACCACCTCCACCCTCGTCGGGGTGCGCCGCTGCCGACCCTCGTCGAGGCGTACAACCCTCTGCCACCGCCTGGTCGGGCCGACCACGCCGGTGCACGCAGCACTGCGGCAGCAAGCGCGAGCACAGCCGCGCGACCCCTTGCGCGCGCGCGAGCGCTGCCGTGACGTCGTCGGCCACGCGTCGACGTGGCCGTAGCCTCCCCCAACTACGGGCGAACTCCAGCGACCCCCTGGGTCAGCCTCTCCTCCTCCAGCACGACGTATAGGCGATTCGTTCATTTTGCACGACGTCCCGTCGTGACGCGCGCGGGATCGAGTTCATTTTGGCGTTCCGTCGCAGCGACTTCGTGCACGTTTTCCCGGAGATCCGACCGTTGGATCGGCAATTTCTTCACTCCGTCGCAATCTCGGTATATCCACCTTCGCTTATGTCAATTTTTGTCCGTTAATTTTATCGTTTGATACATGAAAACCGGCCACCAAGTTGACCGTTTAAATTGTATTAAATTTGGACAGTTTTGCGAGGCCAACTTCGTCAGCTTGTATCTCCTCCACCGCAGCTCCTTTTGGCGTACTACTAGTTCCTGTGCAAGCTGGTATAACCCTCTTACTACCCCTCCAGTTTCATTTCATTGTGAGCTTGTTTGATTGGTTGAATTCGACGCCAAAGTTGGCCGTCCAAATTCGTAAATTCTAACTTGTAAAATTCTATTTTTGAACACGGGACTCCAGATTTCATTTCTGACACCACCATTAGATTCGTGGCGTCTTTCTGGCATATTTTCATATAAAATTTGTTAGATTTGGAGAACGTGGGCCCTGGCACATTTTCGGTACAAAGTGGGTCCCACATTCTGCGTCAACGGGACTTTTTGACGCCGGCTCATCGGAATCCAATTCCGGATATACCGTTGAGTTCTTATCATCATTCTGGACTCGTTGACATATAATTTGCTATGTTTTGGTGGACATTGGGTCTGGCACGTATTTCGGTGCAAGTCGGATACCAATATCCAGGTCAACGGGTCATTTTGAGATCGGCTCATCGGAATCCAATTTCGGAGATACCGTTGAGTTTGTATCATCATTCTGGACTCGTTGACAGGTATTTTGCTGAGTTTTGAGAACTTTGGCTCCGGCACGCATTTCCGTACAAATCGGAATTCCAAGTTCTGGTCAACGGACCAAATTGAGATCGGGTCAACGGAATCCAATTCTGGAGATACCATTGGGTTCGTATCGACATTCTGGTTTCGTGGACATATAATTTGTTATATTTTATTGACTTAATTTCTTGCACGTTTTTCGGTGCAAAACGGCTCCGACACGGACACCATTTTGACCCGAAATTACCTTTTTGCCCTTGTGTCCAAATTGGACCGTTGGGTAGGCTATCCTAACTAATTTGACCATTCTGGACACGTTGGCGATGTTCATTTCATCGTCCGACAATGTTTGTTGATAGTTTCTCTGAGTTTAGCCTTTTTATAATAAATTAATAATTAATTCATATAATGTTCGTATTTCGGGATTAGTACAACGAAACTGAGATCAGCCAATTCTAGTGATCTCACATCGCTAAAATTGACAAGTTGGACACGTGGATCACTATAATAAGATTATCAACCTTATCGATAATCTCCTTATCTCGATTTGCGTGTCGTAAGTTTCGACGTACAAATAACGAAGTACACTTTATATTAGACTAGAATTGACCCTGTTTGACCAGAGTTGACCAGTTGACCCAATGTCAACTGTAAGTCAACGCTTGACCTAGTTTGACTAATTATTGACCGGAGTTGACCTAGAGTTATTTTGACTTAGAAGAACCTAGGATAAAATAGATTGTTTGTGGATTCATTTATTTCAACTTGAACACCTTGTAACCTGTGTTGCTTTAAATAGGACTCTGTGGCTTCAGTGGGACCCCCCTATACTTATCAGCTGTTCAGGTTATCGAGGCGAGTACATTCTCTGATCATTTCATATCCTGCTTAGAATTATTTCCTGCAGTAGATTACTTTACTTGTACTGTCACGACGGTCACACGGATTGGTACTATATGGATCCTTTCTTGAGATGTTATCCTTAGGGAGCATCGGGTACTACGTATTCTGTGCATTTCACTTACATGGCGTATCACTATGCTTCTTGGTTCACTTGATTACTTGTGACATGTACCCTCATGATCACAGAGTCTCTTGAATCTTACACAGTTGGGTAACCCCCTGACTCCCCATTTATGGGACATCTATGTATCACCCTTCGGGGGCCGTGCATGGAATCATATAACATAACCTGGCTGGATCCTTGTGTATTGATTAGGGGTACGGGGGAGTAGAAGTGGACATGTAAATAATACACCAGTAGTATCTTCATTGAATCATTCCGTAGTGTCTTTATTGAATCATCCCAGGCCATTTACATGTTCATGTTGTACTCTGACTCACTAGTCACTGCTAGTTCTCTATTTATAGTATATATTTCTATTACAGTTCTCTCTCTGTTTTTATGCTGCATTTCTTTCAGTACTTGTATCTTACTTTACTGCATGTCTATATTTTCTAATCTGCTATGAATTGTTGAGATATACTGTGCTCGCTCCAGTCCTGACTGGACCTGTTGATAAATTTTACAGATAGCTTGGAGGTTGCCTGCTAGCCTAGAGGAGACAATAGGGGTTGTTTAGGTAGTTATTTTATTTTGTCTGGAGTTGTATTTACTTTGTGGATTTTGTATCTGTATTTGAGTTTTGAGATGTATTTCTGGGATTATGTATCTTAGACACTTAGACTTCTATCTCCTGTATCTCTTTTGGATTTCATGTTTTATCTTTCCTTATCATGCTCTACCTTAGATGTGATTGAGTCTGTATCTGCTATGTCACCCCCATTCGGGGAGTATAAACTGTTTAGTCTTATACTGTTAGATGCATTGAGACCTAGGACAGCGTTCTACCGCCGACACTGCGGCGTAGGCTGGGCGTTGTTACGTTCTCGTGTCCTTACCTGGGGTGCGGGTCGTGACACATTTTTAGTGGTGGCCCATGCAGGTCGAGTTTATGTAGTGGTATTCGAACTAGAGTACCACTACAGCTTGCAGTAGGAATAGGATATATTTTGAAGGTACTCAATCACAGTTAGGAACCCTTGAGAGATTCCTGGGACGACCCTTGAGAATCTTATTTAACTTCGATTTGAAAACTCTCTTTTTCCATGATTTGTTTTATCTTTACTTTCTGTTGTTAAATTTGATTTTTATAGATTATTGTTGAATTTGAGTTTGTATTTATTAATTTTGATGGAAGATTGTCGAGTTTTGAATTTTGATGATAGCTGTTGCATTCGAGTTTGTATTTTGATAGAATTTGTTCATTTTGAATTTTGATGTTCGTTAATAAATTTGATTTGATTTTTGAGTATTCATTATTGATTTAATTTAATTTTTGGCAAGATGAAATTATATGGGCTAGGTCATCTATGTTATGGAATCTAGTCTTCTATAGTCACATTAGCCAGCATGGTGAGGACATACAGTCTGACTCTGGATATATTTCTCGGGTGTGGGAATTTACGGTTTTCGCAGCCAAGCATGCGGCACCGCAAAAATGTTAAATACCATGATTCTAGGGGTATGTGCATAAGTCAAGGGCTCTGTGATTATCGTAGCCTTGCTCACTAGTATGACGAGGATTTAGAGTACCATAATTTTGGATAGACGCATATGATTATCAGATTGTACCTTAAATATTTTCGAGCATGTTTTCTCTACTTTTGTTGCAGTCCTTCAAAAAAAAGAATTATTAATTGGTTGTTTTGTTTAGTTTCTAATTATTTAGCTTAGGAGTAGGTTTAGCTGTTTTTTTTTATAAACCTTGTGTAACTTCTTACAAATTTATTTCTTCTTAATACAATAAACTAGTGATTTTGCTAGGCCTTATTTTGAATTTGATATTATAGCTCTGATTTTAAAACGGGTTCCTCTTTTAAATAGATAAGCAAAACAGATTCTATTTATCGTTCTTTTCCTGCCAATATTTTTACTACCATCATTCATTGTCTTATATAACTGTCATGATTACATCAATTCCATGTCTCGTATATAATTCTGTCAACTATACCTTGAAAACTCTTGAATCTTCATATCACTTTACCTGAGAAATGTTGAGGAGGCGACGTAAATCATCTAGTGCAGAAATGACGTAAATAGTTGTCATAGAATAATTTGTAGGAATCAGAACGTTGGATTTCAATTATGAAAAAAAAAATTGAGAGGGAGATGTGGTAAAGGTTTAGAATGGAATCGAGTGATAAATGTTATCAACTTAGAAACAATTGCAGAAAATTTGGTTATGAGTAATTCACGGATGTAGTTCAAAAAAAAATTTGATAATGATAGTCGGGTCAATTTAGTTTTAAGAACTTGAATAAATTTTGGTTATTAATTCTTGAGACGTTACACATTAAGGCTATGATGTTAAATTTAAGGATTTGGTAATAGGGAAGAGATTCTAACTATATGCAATAATGATACGAAATTGAATAAGGTATTGTAAGAAATGGCTAGAGACAGAGAGAACACAAGGATTTTAAGTTATAGAAATTATTTTTTGGATGAAAAAATGTGTAGAATTCAAAAGGATAATAATTGAAGGTGAACGTTGAAGAAATATGAAGGTTGATTTATAAATAAGAATAAATTTTGTATGACATGGTGGTATTAGGGTTGAATAAATACGAGACTTGATTTAAACAAGTACGAGGATTTCATAAACTGGATTTAGAGGTTTTGGATCTAAATTAAAACGAGGTGAAAGAATTTAAAAATTTGATTAAATGAATAAGTGTTGACTCCTAAATAAGACGGATATGTTTCGTGGAAAAAAAAATTTTGAAGTTAGAAATTTTGTCTATGGTGATCATGGTAAAGGTTTAGATGACTAAAGGTTATAAAATTTTGATGATAGTCATATGAAGGTTGATTTTCATATTGGGACGAGAGAAAAAAAAATATATGATTTGGCAAATGATTGACTTGATGGTATTAGAGAGAAATGATTAACTTGACTCCTTATGAAATCTTTCCTTGTTTTCCCAAAAGGGGTTTTTTTTTCCAATATCATTGAATCCTAGTTTCCTTAATCACGACCAAATCGACTTCGATTATCTTTTCTTATCATAATTATATCTTGGTTTGTACTTAATTGAATTAAATTTGATTGTGACCTGAATCTCTATCCTTGTATGCTCGATCTCAGATTTTGTTGAACCTGTCCTCCATATTGCCTAAATCTTGATTTCCCCCAATTTGATCAACTTAGATCGTATCGAGACTAAATATTCTTATTACGTATTGTGATTGGAAATTTTCATGAAATTGGCTTTCATTCCTTAACTTTGATTTTGATTTTTTTTTGAACCCTTTAAAGATAATGGGTAGTTACTTTTCTTTATTTTTATGATAAGTACCAGTTTTCATATAGGATGGTAGACTGCCTTACAGTTTTGATGGTTTGTTGTTTTTGTAACTTTTGTTTAGCACCCAAGATTGCTTGTGTGTTTTGATACCCTATGACCATTTTGGTATTAGCATGACTAGTATACCTAGATGAGACTTTCACTACCACCGTATGCCATGACCCTGTATGCCGTTCTTTTTTTATGGTATGATTTGTTTAAGTTCTGGAACTTTGATTGTGGGGGTTTGACCTAGAAGGAGTAGGGACATTTTAATTTTGAGGACGAAATTTTTATAAGGTGGGTAGGATGTGAGCACCCTGAATTTCGGGTTGATTTTTTTTCATTTTATTTTATTTTTCTGATTATTTGGTTTTGATAAATATTTTATTCTATTTATTTATCTGTAAGTGTGCTTTTCCGTGCCTTTGATATTTGGAGTGTCAGGGATGTTCAACTCTGGAAATCTTCTTCACGAGTTTTGGAGTGGACATGATTGCCTTCATGACGGTATATAGTGTCCTATCCAAACTTGTTTCCTTGTGCTCTTTTTACTTCGCAGAACTTCGGGTCGATTTAGACCATTTGAGTATTATTTATTTTCCCACTCTTTTCCTTGATCATTTTCAGCGCGTTACCGTGGCTTTTAAATTAGGAGCGCAAGACCAGTCAGTTTCTTGAAACCAACTCATCATGCATGATCTACTCAAGACGCTCTTCACCCTTGACCTTCGTGTCCCACTCAGACACGTCATTTTGTGCTCCATTTTCTTCGTACAACTTTTCCGACACGTGACCCGATTTTATTTCACTCCACGGCGTCACATTCATCTTCCAACTTGATTTGTGGGTCCCCTGTCGACCAAAACATGTCCGCCCCAATTATGGACATGGCCCACATTGAGCCTACTACCCGTCCGCCACTTGTGTCCCATTTATTGGAATCTCCATGTGCTACTTATTCGCTCATGATCATCAACGTCTAATTTTAATTCGATTTTCGCACAATATCCGGTTTTGATCCAATCCGGCTCCACCAAGTCCAGCCCAGCTTCGTGCTACCCCCCATCGAGACACCCTCATTTTTCGTGTCCAAAAATAATATTTAATACCATGTTTCCATATTTCAATAATTGTTTAAATTCCCATTTGTTTAATTCCCATTGAAATGGACAATTCTCTCTAATTAATCCAAGCCATTTGTTTCCCCAAACAAATCCTCACCATTAATTTCCCTTGAGCAACTCCCCAATCCCCTCACAGCCTACTAGCCGGCCCTAATTTCAATGTTGGATAACTTTTTCTCTCTCTCCCACTCTTTTTACTACTCAACTCAACAAAACAAACAACTCCTACAGCCTACAAACCCGAACACCCAGCTCTCCTCCCCGACCAACCACCATGGCCGGAGCTCCGACCTCCCTGGCCTGGCCGTTGGCCGACCTCCACCGCACAGCAGCCCACTTCTCCTCTTCCTTCTTCCTCCATCTCTTCCTCCTCCCACCATTTCACTTCTAAACCGAACACCTTCATCACCATAACAACCACCACCTCCACCTCCACCCTCGTCGGGGTGCACCGCCGCCGACCCTCGTCGAGGCGCGCAGCCCTCCGCCGCCGCCTGGCCGGGCCGGCCATCGTCGGTGCACGCAGCACTGCGGCAGCAAGCGCGAGCACAGCCGCGCGCGCGAGCGCTGCCGTGACGTCGTCGGCCACGCGCCGACGTGGCCGTAGCCTCCCCCAACTATGGGCGAACTCCGGCGACCCCCCTGGGTCAGCCTCTCCTCCTCCAGCGCGACGTATAGGCAATTCGTGCGTTTTGCACGACGTCCCGTCGTGACGTGCGCGGGATCGAGTTCATTTTGGCGTTCCGTCGCAGCGACTTCGCGCGCGTTTTCCCGAAGATTCGACCTTTGGATCGGCAATTTCTTCGCTCCATCGCAATCTCGGTATATCCACCTTCGCTCATGTCAATTTTTGTCCATTAATTTTATCGTTTGATACATGAAAACCGGCCACCAAGTTAACCGTTTAAATTGTATTAAATTTGGACAGTTTTGCGGGGCCAACTTCGTCAGCTTGTATCTCCTCCACCGCAGCTCCTTTTGGCATGCTACCAGTTCCTGTGCAAGCTGGTATAACCCTCTTACTACCCCTCCAGTTTCGTTTCATTGTGAGCTTGTTTGATTGGTTGAATTCGACGCCAAAGTTGGCCGTCCGAATTCGTAAATTCCAACTTGTAAAATTTCATTTTTGAACACAGGACTCCAGATTTTATTTCTGACACCACTATTAGATTCGTGGCGTCGTTCTGGCATGTTTTTATATAAAATTTGTTAGATTTGGAGAACGTGGGCCCTGGCACGTTTTTCGGTGCAAAATGGGTCCCACATTCTGCGTCAACGGGACTTTTTGACGCCGGCTCATCGGAATCCAATTTCGGATATACCGTTGAGTTTGTATCGTCATTCTAGACTCGTTGACATATAATTTGCTAGATTTTGGTGAACATTGGGTCTGGCACGTATTTCGGTGCAAGTCGGATACCAATATTCGGGTCAACGGGTCATTTTGAGATCGGTTCATCGGAATCCAATTCCGGAGATACCGTTGAGTTCGTATCATCATTCTGGACTCGTTGACAGGTATTTTGCTGAGTTTTGAGAACTTTTGCTCCGGCATGCATTTTCGTGCAAATCGGAATTCCAAGTTCTGGTCAACGGACCAAATTGAGATCGGGTCAACGGAATCCAATTCTGGAGATACCGTTGGGTTCGTATCGACATTCTGGTTTCGTGGACATATAATTTGTTTTATTTTATTAACTTAATTTCTTGCACGTTTTTCGGTGCAAAATGGCTCCGACACGGACACCGTTTTGACCCGAAATTACCTTTTTGCCCTTGTATCCAAATTGGACCGTTGGATAGGCTATCCTAGCTAATTTGACCATTCTGGACACGTTGGCGATGTTCATTTCATCGTCCGATAATGTTTGTTGATAGTTTCTCTGAGTTTAACCTTTTTATAATAAATTAATAATTAATTCATATAATGTTCGTATTTCGGGATTAGTACAACGAAACTGAGATCAGCCAATTCCAGTGATCTTACATCGCTAAAATTGACAAGTTGGACACGTGGATCACTATAATAAGATTATCAACCTTACCGATAATCTCCTTATCTCGATTTGCGTGTCGTAAGTTTCGACGTACAAATAACGAAGTACACTTTATATAAGACTAGAATTGACCCTGTTTGACCAGAGTTGACCAGTTGACCCAAAGTCAACTGTAAGTCAACGCTTGACCTAGTTTGACTAATTATTGACCGGAGTTGACCTAGAGTTATTTTGACTTAGAAGAACCTAGGATAAAATAGATTGTTTGTGGATTCATTTATTTCAACTTGAACACCTTGTAACCTGTGTTGCTTTAAATAGGACTCTGTGGCTTCAGTGGGACCCCCCTATACTTATCAGCTGTTCAGGTTATCGAGGCGAGTACATTCTCTGATCATTTTATATCCTACTTAGAATTATTTCCTGCAGTAGATTACTTTACTTGTACTATCACGACGGTCACACGGATTGGTACTATATGGATCCTTTCTTGAGATGTTATCCTTAGGGAGCATCGGGTACTACGTGTTCTGTGCGTTTCACTTACATGGCGTATCACTATGCTTCTTGGTTCACTTGATTACTTGTGACATGTACCCTCATGATCACAGAGTCTCTTGAATCTTACACAGTTGGGTAACCCCCAGACTCCCCATTTATGGGACATCCATGTATCACCCTTCGGGGGCCGTGCATGGAATCATATAACATAACCTGGTTGGATCCTTGTGTATTGATTGGGGGTACGGAGGAGTAGAAGTGGACATGTGAATAATACACCAGTAGTATCTTCATTGAATCATTCCGTAGTGTCTTCATTGAATCATCCCAGGCCATTTACATGTTCATGTTGTACTCTAACTCACTAGTCACTGCTAGTTCTCTATTTATACTAGATATTTCTATTACAGTTTTCTCTCTGTTTTTATACTGCACTTCTTTCAGTACTTGTATCTTACTTTACTGCATGTCTATATTTTCTAACCTGCTATGAATTGTTGAGATGTACTGTGATCGCTCCAGTCCTGACTGGACCCGTTGATAAATTTTACAGATAGCTTGGAGGTTGCCTGCTAGCCTAGAGGAGACAGTAGGGATTGTTTAGGTAGTTATTTCATTTTGTCTGGAGTTGTATTTACTTTGTGGATTCTGTATCTGTATTTGAGTTTTGAGATATATTTCTGGGATTATGTATCTTAGACACTTAGACTTCTATCTCATGTATCTCTTTTGGATTTCATCTTTTATCTATTCTTATCATGCTCTACCTTAGATGTGATTGAGTCTGTATCTGCTATGTCACCCCCATTCGGGGAGTATAAACTGTTTAGTCTTATACTATTAGATGAATTGAGACCTAGGACAGCGTTCTACCGCCGATACTGCGGCGTAGGCTGGGCGTTGTTACGTTCTCGTGCCCTTACTCTGGGGTGCGGGTCGTGACACAAAGTCAACCCTTGGTCAACTCTGGTCAACTACACTAGTCAAACTAGGTCAAACTAGGTCATGTCCTAACCCAGAAAGTCTTACTAGGCCTAACCAAGACTATCCTAGCAAGCACACATCAATACAAGGCTATACAAGCAAATATACACCCAACTCTATATAGCATACAATTATTCAATACTCAAATAGGCAAGAATTCACATTGGATATACACTAGGTAATCTATTACTTTAAGCTATATATGTCTACACATATATACACATGCATATATTGGTATTCAACATTAGATCTATAATCATGGCATTTCAAATGGTTATATAAACTTATATATTACAACACAATATGCTAACATATATATAATATACATACATAGCTAAGTTAACTGTATTCATAAATACTTATTTAAGAGGCTATGTGTGTGTATGTGAACATGGCAAAGGGGCAAGTGAGGGTTAAATGGGCATACATAGTGTATACATATCAAAGAGTGTCAAAGTGTAAGTGAACAAAGTGTCAAGTGTGATAGTGTCAACATAGTGTAAGGGGTACATGAGGTAATATAGGATTTGTGTTAACATAGAATATTACATCTCATTAACTTGTATATTGCATACATTACATTTATTATTATATTACATTCATGCTTGCATTCATTCATCATTCATTTATTCTCTTGCACTACTATATGCACCATATATTACATACTATGGAACCTACATATTCATTACAAGCCATACTTATACATGCTTACATTAGATAGGATACTTACACCTCATACATTATTTATTTAACCATTTACTCATGCTTGCATTTTCTATTTAATTACATAATGTATATACATTAACATGGGTTAAAATCAAATAGAACATTATATTACACACAAGGGTGCACAAAATGCATATGCCGAATAGTAACTCCTACTAATAATCAATACTATACCATCTTAGCATGAATTAAAATCTAGGATTAAAGTATGTTATATATCTATGTGTTAGCTTTCCGAAACTTCAAACGGATCGCATTTTTGTTTCCGGAAACTCCCGGAATCGCGAAAACACCGAGAACGCGTTTGTCTTTCGTACAGCTGACACTCAAATAATTCTCCAGAAAGTTACAAAAAGAATTAGTCCTATTAATACATTTTTTTGGAAAGCTAACTTCAATACGCTTCTTTTAAAAAAAATGGAAGATTAAACCGAGCTTTGAGCTAGAAGTTATGACATTTCTAAGTTAGGGCTGAAATTAAAAACGTGGATAAAAATCATGACGGATTTGGGTAGTTTGAGACAAAAGAACACAAATATATAACATAATATATCAAGAACTCACTCTCTACACTAATATATATATATATATATATATATATATATATATATATATATATATATATATATATATATATATATATATATATATATATATGAGACACTATAGAACACATCTCCAATACAAAAATATGAGATTAAACATGTAATAATTCATTCATACATAACAACAACATAGTGTGTCTAAATTTGGGATTTTCCCACATGGACACAACCACAACACAAAGGACACTCCTATGACCTCCAAATGGACACGAAATGGACACAAATGGAGATACAACCATGGGGGTCATTCCTATGGGTTCAAAATAGACCTATATGCATGAGGAAATGAAAAGGAGAAGGGATTTATGCCTCCCGGTAGATCGAATCGAAGAAAAGCCTTCCCGGAGCGACACCGACACATAGAGATTTCAAAAGGACACAAACGAGCTCCGAATCCTCCCAAACTTGGGTAGCTTCCTCCTTGGCTAGAATGGAGAAGGAAAGAAGAAGATTTGGTGGTGAAATGAAAGGATTTGGTGGAGAAATTGCTAGGAATTGCTCTCTAGGAATTTGGGGAAGAACAAGAGAGAGAGTGTGGATGAGAATAATGAAATGAACTTGAGCCTATCCTCTCCCAAAGTGGCTGGCCATATGGGGCTATTTGTCCTATTATGGTAAGGTCCAAAATGCCTCCACTAACCTATTCTATGAGTATTATGAAAAGGCTAATTGGTTGGGGCTAAATTAGTCATTCTAAAGTCTCTAATCACACTAACCTTATCCATAATAATTAGTCTAACCTCTAACTAAAATATTTCTATCATGTGGACTAAAATTAATATCATGTGGGCCATGCCTAACTAGTGTGTGGGTCCCACTAGAGTCAAACTACCCCCGGATCCCCGTTTCAAGTCGGATTGAGTTGAAATTCGAACCCGACTCAAATAACCCCAAAACAATATCATAAATAATAAAATAATATCAAAATAATTCAAAGAGGTCAAATGCAAAAATATTTTTAGGCCAAAAATGACATTAAAATATCATAATCATATGGTTAGGCTCTAGGTCAAACAGTCTCTAGGGTTTCACTACCAAAACGTCAAAACCACAAGTCATTGATTTAAATAATTTTAAAATGATTTAAAATCACCAAAAAATATATCATGAATTAAATATCATTATTAAAATAATTATAAACACGAAATTTCAAAATTACCCTCATTTGGGAAACTGGGTGCTACAACTCTACCCACCTTAGAAAAATTTTGTCCTCGAAATTTAAGATCGATAGTACTCCTTCTAGAGCCTCTAACCTACCCAATATCTAAGGTAACACTTCCTAACACTGGAATAATAAACAGACATCTAAAAAGTGTCAATCTAGGAATACCTCCAATACTGCTCTGCTGTACGGCGGTAATGGAACTTCAATAAAATATGGAGTGGAACCTATATCCAAGGGACTGGACCTATTTTAAAGTGGTCTTAACTAAGGATGAAAAGGAACTGATCATAGGCTATAGGTATGCTCAAACTATTATCTTCCTATTAACCATCTATTAATACATTCTATTACCATAGGAATGATGCATTACTAAGACATATAGGCCCCTATCTTTCATAACACATTTATACTCACCAAAAGACTAGTACATCCTATCAAGGCTGATACTATAATCTCTCATAAATCTCATAAGCTATATGTTTATAGACACACATCCCCACATCCAGGACTAACCTATATATATCTACAACTGATACTAATGGAATGACGTCCCTATTTCCCAACAATCAAGGTCAAATTTTTTTTTTATCTAAATCATGCAATTTGAAGGAATAATATACAAGGTCAGGGCATACCGTAGCAGTTGGAAGTCTCACCTAGGTGCACTGGTCATTCTAGGTCAAAACAGTACTATGGTATCAACACACAAACAATCTAGGGTGTCTTAATTGGGAAGGTAAGGGAACAACAATCATCAAGGTTGTAGGACTGTCTACCATCCTATATAAAAATTGGTCATTATCAAAATAAAATAAAGGCAACTACCAATTATCTAAAAAAAAGGTACAGAAAATCAAATTCAAAAATTAAGGAATTGAAAATCACTTGTATTGAAATCCAATCACAATATATATATAGAGAGAGTGTTAGAGAGGAAAAAGCTAGCATTGTGTGTATGGGGACGTGTTCATATGGTTAGATAGTAGGCGTGTGTGTACGTGAATATACATGAAAGTGTATATGAGGCTTTGGATTTCAAACAACAACTATCAAGTTACACTAATCATGGCATATGGGTTAACAATCTACAATATACAATCTATTTAATCACAACTTGCATGGCTAACCATATATATATATATAAAAAGGTAGAGACTTAGTTATGTATTTATATATTATAACATGTATGCCTAAGCTCTATATATATCTATCTAGATATATAATCATAACATAGAGGGAAAAAAGGGTTAGGTTACATGACAGTGTATACTAAGTTAGGGTGTGTGTGTCCTTGTACAGGGTTATAGCTGTAGTGCCCCGTCCCTACATCGTGCCCCGTTGCCCGTCCACGGGGTGCGCGAGAAAGGAACACTGTCGCTATCGACTCGGTCGGGACCGATAGGTCGGGAACGATCGAATCGATCGAACGGGAACGGTTGAATTAAGATCCATTCCACGTTATGGAATGGCTTCTTCGGAACCAAGTCCCATATTCAGCGGGTTGCGTCTCGAGGATTGACTTTGCGGCTGAGTCGGGAGAGACCTCCCGTTGCTCTGCTTTTCACGCCGCTTGCGTTGGTTTTGGCTTTGGTTTTTCGAATGCATTTTCGTGAATGTTTTCGATGGTTTTCATGGTTTACATTTCGAGCTCGCATTTCCTATCGAACTCTTGCATAAATACAGTGTTCTAATCGGTTGCTTGTGCGATTTCAGGTGATCGCGTAGGCGACGTCTAGCGCAGCCAACAAGTCCCTCGCCTCAAGTAAAAGCTCAAGGTGAGTGGCTGACCTCCTTCGTCTCGACCCTCTATTTCAAAAATGAGAACTCGGGTAATGATATCTAAATTGAATGAAGTGCTTACAGAATACAAGTCTTGTATGTTAGAAGTGAAAAAGAATGATGTTGTGTTGAAAAGAGATAGAATTATTCTAGGCCTCAAGACGAACAAGTAAATGAATTGATTACATAACAAGCCCCAACGGTATCTTAAATACACCATGTTAACTTATCATGGTCATGGACAACTTGTCGACAAGGTGATGGTTTCTTCGAGCGGCAACCCGGGGCCACGGGACCGACTCGGCCTAGGAAGAAACAAGTTATAGCCGAGCTGGGTAATACGCAATCGGTAAGACGGGGACTTGCATCGGGGCTCGCTACTTGCGTTGCAAGGGTCCCGTATTGCCAGGCTATGTCCAAGATGGCTAGTTAATGCCAGTGACCTCCATATCAAACACTTGATATAAATTGAAATCAACTAACAAGGAAAGTGATGGTAAGTCTTTATGTCGCACGGTGCGCTCTGCCGAAGGAAATCTTGGTATAACTTAATACTTCTATGAAAACATCTAGGATGGCTAGAAAGACCACTCAAACAAGTTGTATCTAAATTCTTGAACCAAATGAGAGCCTGGAAATTAATTAGCCACTCGCCAGTACATGTTGATTGTACTGATCCTCGCTCTCCATACAGGTGCGATAGATCTGGAAGGGCGTGCTACGTGAAAGGAAGCAACGCTCGTGTGTTTTGAAGCTTCGTCCGTGCATTGAAGCTTGGATCAACCCTTTTGAAGACTCCGATGTTGAAGATCGAAGACAGATGGAGCGCCTTCCCACGATCCCAGGTGGTTTGTAATTTTGGTTGTATAATCAAGGGATGAATGTATGGAATGGCTATCTCGTCGACGTTCAGTTTGTAATGGAGTCAGTTGTAAAAAGCCCGCGCGGCGCCTTTGTATCGAGTCTGTAAATGATGTTCATTATCAATAAAGCTTATGTTTCTTGCTCTATAATGTGTGTTCAATTTACTCTGCGTATTCTCTTGTTGTTGTGTTTCGGATAACCTTATGACTATGCCTTGTGCAAGCGCAACTTAGGCTTGTACGGCATCACGCCCGGGGGACGACTATCGATTCTATTGAATCGGGGCGTGACAATAGCTTAGTATTGAAAGGTTAAACCCAGTTTTAGTTCAGCATTTACATACAAAATCTGAAAAGATGCTAACATTTAAACCAGTGCAATATTAACATAACACAGTTTCAGATTTTTGGGTTTTGAACATCGCAACCAATCTCAATGGTCCCAATACATCCTAACATGATAGAAATGAAACCCTAACATACTATCCATACATTTATCTACGCATACAGTTCAATATTACATGTTAAATCTGAAATTGAACATTTGAAATCAATGTGAAAATGTTAACATATATTCAGTTTTCAGGATTTTGGAGAAATTTGAATATCAAAACCAACTCAATGTTTATCACAACCTATCATGTAAGAATATGAAACCTAACATTATATCCCTACAACAACAATGTACACATCTCTAAATATTACATTTAAAACAACAATTTGAACTAACATTTAAAATCCAGTATTAAGGGTTAATATGCACACAGTCTCAGATTTGACAAATTTAAACACAAAACTCAACAAAAATTTTTTTAAATGAAACTCTAGGTATGACATACATGTGCAGTGATGTAAACATAACTAATAACATGAAATTTATATTTAACTTACGAATTTAAACTGGAAAAGCAGAAAACCAGAAATATTGGGGTTTTGAAAATTTAACATCAACGACATATTAATATTTATTTAGATAGGTGAAAATCAAGTGTAGCATGCATAAGTGTCAGGAAAGTATTCACTATATATATTCATATATATTCTCATGTCCCAATATAAAAATCAGATTCTATACCAAAACCAACATTAGATTCCTACCAATATTGCAAAACAGGTGATTGGTGTAATCAAGACGATTTATTATTATTTAATACAAGAATAATAGCAAGAAGGGAATAACGATAAAATCTATTTTGCTTATCTATTTAAAAGAAGGAACCATTTTGAAATCCAGAGTTAAAATATCAAATCCAAGGTAAAGTTTAGCAAAATTATCGATTCATTGTATTAAGAAGAAATTCATAGAAGAAGTTACACAAAGGTTTATAAAATAGCTAACGGTACTCCTAAGCTAAATAATGAGACGCAAAACAAAACAAAACAATTAATAATTCCCTTTTTTTTGAAGGACTGAAACAAAGTAGAGAAAACATGTTCGAAAATATTTAAGGTACAATCTGATAATCATATGCGTCTATCCACAATCATGGTACTCTAAATCTTCGTCATACTAGTAAGCAAGGCTACGATAATCACAGAGCCCTTGACTTATGCACATATCTCTAGAATCATGGTATTTAACATTTTTGCGGTGCCGCTAGCTTGGCTGCGAAAACCTTAAATTCCCACACCCGAGAAATATATCCAGAGTCAGACTATATGTCCTCACCATGCTGGCTAATGTGACTATAGAAGACTAGATTCCATAACATAGATGACCTAGCCCATATAATTTCATCTTGCCAAAAATTAAATTAAATCAACAATGAATACCCAAAAATCAAATCAAATTTATCAACGAACATCAAACTCAAAAATGAACAAAATCCTTCAATCATATAAATACAAACTCGGATGCTACAGCTAATCGTCAAGATTCAAAATTCAACAATCTTCCATCAAAATCAATAAATACAAACCCAAATTCAACAATAATCCATCAAATTCAAGAACAGAAAATAAAGATAAAACAATCAAGAAAAAAGAGAGTTTTCAAATCGAAGTTAAAATAAGATTCTCAAGGGTCGTCCCAGGAATCTCTCAAGGGTTCCTAACTGTGATTGAGTACCTTCAAAATATATCCTAATCCTACTGCAGGCTGTAGTGGTACTCAAGTTCGAATACCACTACATAAACTCGACCTTCATGGGCCACCACTAAAAACGTGTCACGATCCGCACCCACTGTTTGGGTACGAGAACGTAACAACGCAAAGCCTACGCCACAGTGTCGGCGGTAGAACGCTGTCCTAGGTCACAACATCTAACAATATAATGCTAAACAGTTATACTCCCCGAATGGGGGTGACATAGCAGATACAGTCTCAATCACATCTAAGGCAGAGCATGATAATGATAGATAAAACATGAAATCCAAAAGAGATACAGGAAATAGAAGTCTAAGTGTCTAAGATACATAAACCCAGGAATACATCTTAAAACTCAAATACAGTAATCCACAAATCAACAACTCCAGACAAATGAAATAACTATCTAAACATCCTCTAATGTGTCTCCTCTAGGCTAGCAGGCACCTCCAGGCTATCTGTAAAATTTATCAACAGGTCCAGTCAAGACTGGAGCGAGTACAGTACATCTCAACAGATCATAGCAGGTTAGAAAATATAATCATGCAGTAAAGTAAGATACAGGTACTGAAGGAAAATAGTATATAAACAGAGAGAGAACTGTAATAGAAATATCTACTATACATAGAGAACTAGCAGTGACTAGTGAGTCAGAGTACAAAAATATGAGATTAAACATGTAATAATTCATTCATACATAACAACAACACATAGTGTGTCCAAATTTGGAATTTTCCCACATGGACACAACCACAACACAAAGGACACTCCGATGACCTCCAAATGGACACAAAATGGACACAAATGGAGATACAACCATGGGGGTCATTCCTATGGGTTCAAAATAGACCTATATGCATGAAAAAATGAAAAGGAGAAGGGATTTATGCCTTCCGGTAGATCGAATCGAAGAAAAGCCTTCCCGGAGCGACACCGACACGTAGAGATTCCAGAAGGACACGAACGAGCTCCGAATCCTCCCAAACTTGGGTAGCTTCCTCCTTGGCTAGAATGGAGAAGGAAAGAAGAAGATTTGGTGGCGAAATGGAAGGATTTGGTGGAGAAATTGCTAGGAATTGCTCTCTAGGAATTTGGAGAAGAACAAGAGAGAGAGTGTGGATGAGAATAATGAAATGAACTTGAGCCTATCCTCTCCCAAAGTGACTGACCATATGGGGCTATTTGTCCTATTATGGTAAGGTCCAAAATGCCCCCACTAACCTATTCTATGAGTATTAGGAAAGGGCTAATTGGTTGGGGCTAAATTAGTCATTCTAAAGTCTCTAATCACACTAACCTTATCCATAATAATTAGTCAAACCTCTAACTAAAATATTTCTATCATGTGGACTAAAATTAATATCATGTGGGCCATGCCTAACTAGTGTGTGGGTCCCACTAGAGTCAAACTACCCCCGGGTCCCCGTTTCAAGTCGGATTGAGTTGAAATTCGAACCCGACTCAAATAACCCCAAAACAATATCATAAATAATAAAATAATATCAAAATAATTCAAAGAGGTCAAATGTAAAAATATCCTTAGGCCAAAAATGATATTAAAATATCATAATCACATGGTTTGGCTCTAGGTCAAACAGTCTCTAGGGTTTCACTAGCAAAACGTCAAAACCACAAGTCATTGATTTAAATAATTTTAAAATGATTTAAAATCACCAAAAATCATATCATGAATTAAATATCATTATTAAAATAATTATAAACACGAAATTTCAAAATTACCTTCATTTGGGAAACTGGGTGCTACAAGTACTGTGTCAATCTCTGGATTGTATTGGACTACGACATGGTGATCAGGACATAGTCCCTGCAGCCATTCGACTGGCGAGGCAGAAACTATGTCTTCGTAGATAAAGTTGACTGTCCTCCGACCCTCATCCCTCGGCAATGATGATACGACAACCTATCACTAGAGGATACTCTGAGAGATCCATCTGAGTAGGACGTATACTCTGAGAGATCACATTTACAAGAATGGTATCAGTAGTGGGATTGAGTGCTGGAGGAGATATTATCAGAGTATACGTCCTACTCAGATGGGTCTCTCACCGTTACTATTTTTTCTGACAGAAAGGTGGATGTGCTCCGTCAACAGATTCTTGCTCCGAGCCAAAACTTTGGCCCAGAGCTCAAGTGCACATCCTTCGTGTAGAGCTCGAGTGAGAGGTTCCTGATAGCATGGTGGTCTCCTTTGTCAAAGTATCCGTGCTCATCCCACATTGGTTGTGGGACGAGCACGGATACTTTAACTGTCACGGCCCGCACCCACCGTGAGGGTACGAGAACGTAACAACGTCCAGCCTATGCCGCAGTGTCGGTGGTAGAACGTTGTTCTAGGTCATGAACTATAACTACATAACATAAAACATACTCTCCAAAAGGAGGCCAACACAGAGGTACAACTCAATCACAATATAAGGTAGAATATAACACGATGGAAATAGATAAGAAATCCTCAACTGAGGTACAGCAGAATGAAATAATAAAGTCTCATCAACTCTAAAATATACAACTCTGATAATAAAGACAACAGCTAAGCATAAAAAGAAGGAACAGTCTAAGATATCTACAATATACAAGGTATCATCCTGAGCAGCTGCCTAAACCTCCCCAGGGGTCCAGGTCGCGAGTGTCAACTAGGCAAGCTCCAAGTAAGGGTGCAGGGTTCCTCATCATCCTCTGTAAAATTTTCAACAAGTCCAGTCAGGACGGGAGCGAGCACAAAATATCTCACGCAGTTCATATCATGTTAGGAAATATAAAGCATGCAATAGAGTAAGGTACATGAAACGCTGAAAGAAGAATGTATATGAAAAACAGTAGAGATTTGATAACAGGAAATATCTATATATGATAAGTAAGAACTGTAAGCCTACTATGATTTAGAGTACAATATGGTTATGTAAACGGTCTAGGAAAATACAATGGTAACTCCATTGTACGTGGGTGTACAATAGACATATGCAATAGTTATACAATCTTGTACAATAGGATTTGATTTCATAACCAATTCTACTCCCCCTCCCCAATCAATACACAAGGATCCACTCTAGTTACGTTATCTTACACAATAGTGTACAATGTTATACAATAGATGTACAATATTATACAATAGATGTACAATATTATACAATAGTAGTACAATATTATACAATAGTGTACAATAGTCTATCCCTGGGACTCATGTGATACTGAGAGTACAATATGCACAAGGAGTATACAAGGATATGGGTATTCAATAAATACAATATGTAAGTGAAACGCATATCACAATATGTATCTAGTGAATACAAGGGGATAACATCCCAAAAAGAAGATCCGTATAGTACCAATCCGTGATAACAACGTGTCAGTATCAAGTACAGTAATCTAGAGCAAGAATGTAAATCCAGACAAGTATGAAACGGTCAAAGAATGTACTCGCCTCGTATCTGAATGTCTGAAGTAAATGTACTGTCCGAGATGAGATACCTGACTCCTAGTTAGAGCAATATAAGTCAAGATGTATACAGGGGATGATATATGAAATGTACAATACATCTGCATGTTGTCTAGGTCAAACTAGACCAAAATCAACTCTCGATCAACTCTAGTCAACTAGACTAGTCAAACTAAGTCAACTAGGTCAAGTCCTAGCCCAACAAGTCTAATAAGTCTCACTAGGCCTAACCAAGCCTAGTCTAGCAATCACACACCAATCACAAGGCTATACAAGCCAAACACAAGCCACACATCAAGGCACATACTATTCATGCATATTCAACATTATATATATATAAAAAGAGAGGAAGGAACTAACATATAAACTATGTGTGTGTGTGAACATGGATGTGTATATTATAAAATGTGTGTGTGTGCTAGAGGGTGTTGTGAGTGTGTGTACTAGTGAGAGTGATGTGAGGCATGGAATGTGTCAATGGGAAAAATGAGTGTGTGGCATATGGGATTGTGAGTGTGTGTGTTTACCTACATAAACCTGTGTGTGTGTGTAGAGAGTAAGGGTGTGTGCTAAAACAGTGTGTGAGAGATGTGTGTGACTGAACAATGGTTAGATAGGAGGTCATGTTGCATTAAATTAACCCAAAACAGTATGAAATATCAGTGTCATGTGTGTGTGTGGAGGTGTATATGAAATGAGTGAAAGGGTGAGTGTTACTGAACAGTGAGGAGAAGGAGAGGAAACCAATTCATTCCCAGGTTTAAGACCAGAGAAAGAATCTCAGATTTCAGTGTCAACTTAACCAAACCACAATACTTAACATTAAAACCTATTCTCAGATTTTGTGCAAAAGTGTGTTAATATATATGTGTATACATGAGTGTCTTAGGTTCAGTTTTGCATGTGTGTGGATGGTGTTAAACTCAGGTTTCAGTCATAACAAAACAGTCCACTTTCCTATCATTCCCAGATTTATACCACATGGGAAAACACCCAAATTCATAAAGAAACACTAAGGAAATTTCAGTGTACAACAGTTCACTGTTATCAGTTTTTATCCATAAAGCAAAACCAAATTCAGTCAATACATCTATATTCTCAGGCCTTCATTTATAAGGCTTAATCTAGATTTGAGTTCAAACTTAACTGAACAGGAATAGGAAAGAACCAAATTAAGACTCCCAAAAAAAAACTGAGTTTAAACTTCAGTTTATCCTCTCATATACAAATTGAAATCGAAAGCCCACAAAATACTACACAACTTAACCACAATTAGGTCACATAGAGGAGAATAGATTAGAGCTTTTAAAACATGCATTAATCAGTGATTAATAGGTTAAAAACATTAGACAAAACCAAATTCAAAAACTGGAAAAAAAGGTTAACAGAAAAAAAAAATAGGTATCAGTTAATTGGTTAATGAGAAATCGAATAGGAATTTAACCTAAAACCCGAACCTATTGGTTGGTAAATATAATATACATTGCATAAGAGTTATACAGGGTGTTTGTGTCCAAACAAAAGGACACAAACGTGTCCAAATAGCTCAGGACACGAAACAGTGCACACAGGCACTGTTTCAACACACTGCGTCGTGCACGTGTGCACGCGTGTCGTGCACACGACACAGTCCATCCTAGGGCTCGTGCACACCAACCTAGGTAGGCCACCTATAGGGCTACCCAATAGGCTAGCTAGCCCGTGTCTAAGTCGTATCTGTGTCAGATACGAGTGCCGTATCAGTGGGGAAAAACCCAGTGTGCTGTGTCAGTGAAATCTCAGTACAACGAGGATTTCTCCCTCGACACGACACGGAGACACATGGAAATTGACACACAGGATTTCAGTCATGGCCCCATGCCACGTGTCAAGTTTCGTGTCAAAACAATACGTGTCGTGTCCTCCAGAGCCCCCGAATAGCAGGGGATTCAATCCCGAGCGCGCGCGTGCGTGCCCACGCGTGTCCACGCGTCGGGATCAACACAAGCCGACACTAAAATCACCCCAGAAGAATAGAAATGCATAAACAATAATAAAACCTAATTTTCTATTTAGAAACTCTGCACAAAAAAATTCGAAATGCCCTCAGTGGCATTTCGACAAACACCTAGGCACTATCCCTGATACGTGTCCAAATGGACACGAAACCTATAAAACCCGATACGACACCAATGCAGACACTTAGGGGACTCCTAGGGCTTCCTAAATATGAAAACAAATCAAAATTTCATGGAGAAATGGAGGAGTTACCTATTGTTGAACTTTCAAGAAAAACCCCCTTTCAATAGCTCTTCTCCTTGATGTCCCAATCCCACAAAACAATGCCAAACTGAAATGAAACTTCAATAGCAGCAAGAGTGGGTATATTAGAACCTAATGGAAGAGATTTGAATGAAAAAGGAAGAGGAATGGAATTCTAGGAATTAATTGAAATAGGAAACAAACCTTGTTCTCTAACTTGAGCTTTCCTAAAAAAAGAGGCAACCCTAAAATTTAGGAGAGTATAAATAGGGTGATGTTCCCAATGATGATATGGTGGCTGGCCACTTAGTCTAGGGCTTAGGGTTTTGGAATTTGTCTTGGGCTTTGGGCCAAACTACAAGGCTTTGAGTTAAATGATTAACCAAAGGCTCTAAATCATAAGCCATGACGTATGACTTTCTAATTCCTATTGCTAATTGGAGTCTAATGACCAAACCAATGATTAGGCTAGGTTAGACTAGAGTCATATAACCTAACCAAGTCCATACTAACTAGAGTTAGCTCCTAGGTTGGTCTACAAGAGTCAAAACTAGTCAAAGTCAACCTAGTCCAAACAATTCTAAAATAATTCCTAAAAAATTCCCATAAATTCTAATAAATTTAAATTACCCCAAAAATGCCAAAAATACCCTAATCACATGGCTAGGCTCTATGGTAGGCAGTCTCTACTGTTTCACTAGCAAAACACCAAAAATCACAAATCATGAATTTAAATAGTTTAAAAATAATTAAAAATCACTAAAAATCATAATATGAAATAAATATCCTTAAATAATAATTATAATTATAAAATTTCAAAATTACCCTCTTCTAGAAAACTGGGTGTTACAATCCTACCCACCTTATAAAAATTTCGTCCTCGAAATTAAGATGATCGTACCCCTTCTAGGTCGAACATAGACAAGGGTCAATCACTAGTCAATTTTCTCAACATCCTAGTACTTGGTCATCAGCTGGTCAACTTCTTAGGATTTACCTATGCTAGCTACCTCATGTTGGCAACTAGGGATTAGCAAAGAAAACTCTATAATAGACTAGCTCTTAACTTCCCAATCCTATCAAGTCACCCATAACTAAATACCTACAAGCTAAGCACACCAATCCCAATTACCAGATATACATAAGCTCAAGAACAACAACCCATCACATATATCCTAAGTATATCATCTATATATATAGGCCTCTTAGTCTTAGGTGAAACTACAACTATGCTCAAGGGCAGGCTCTGGTCACTGGGTGCCTCATTGGAAGGATAAAGGAAACAATAAATAATCATCAAGGTTGTATGGCATACTAACATCCTATGTATAAACTGGTTGGTACTATAAATAACAGGGAAATCATCTACAATAGGTTACTATTCTAATACCAATGTTAACTATCATCTCTAGGGTACAGACACTCTACAAGTCACTATATCATTATACTATGAAGGAACTACCTATGAACAAGCTCTACAAACAAAATATCCCTACTCCTAAGTCATTTATAACAATAAAAAGGGTATGATGCTGTAAACCTTCTCAAGATATAATCTGCTAATCTTATGCGTCTGCCCAAAATCATGTTGTCTAGAGTCTTCATCATGCTAGTGAGCAAGGCTACGATAATCACAGAGTCCTTGACTAAGGTACGTACCTCTAGGTTCATGGTATTTAAAATTTTCGCATTGTCGCATGCGACGGCAAAAACCTTAAATTCCTATACCCAAGAAATACATCCGAAATTTGACTACATGTCCTCACTATGCCAACTAACACGACTATCGAAGATTCTAGATCCCATGATTTAGGTGACCTAGCCCATATGATTCTGAAGAAAAACAACATAGCAAAAAAAACATGTCAAACTTAATAAATCAGCAAGAAACAGATGGAATCGGATTTCAAGGTAGTTATAAAAGACAATTCCGGGAATGGAATTGAGAATAACGGAACTTGCAGCAAGATCTCCAATGGTCTGTGTATCCTTGACTGTCCTGACGATAGCTCGCCCTGCTGGTTTCCCCTGGTCTGCTGCTGATGCTGCATGAATCACCGCTGCTGAGAGAAATCAGAAATGACGGGAGAAAATCTCTGTACAGATAGAGGTCACCTCCAATGTAGCAGAAACACCAACCTGAGTCGGCACAACAAGAGCTACGATCTCGAGGCCCTGATAAACAGGACGAGAGATGGCCAGCCTCTCGATAGTATCCCCCGAACTGAAGCGATGAGATCGTATCTTCACAACCATCATGAAAACAGATCAAAACGAGAAATAATTTCTAAGAATGAAGCAAAAATTCAAAGGAGGACAGTTTATATTCAAAGGAAAAATAATAAGTAGCAAATTGAATAAAAGGAATCTGATTAAGAGTTTTTCCTAATGTGATTGAGTACCTCCAAAAAATATCCTAATCCTACTGCAGGCTGTAGTGATACTCTAGTTCGAATACCACTACATAAACTCGACCTGCATAGGCCACCACTAAAAACGTGTCACGACCCGCACCCACCGTGAGGGTACGAGAACGTAACAACGCCCAGCCTACACCGCAGTGTCGGCGGTAGAACGCTGTTCTAGGTTATGAACTATAACTACATAACATGAAACATACTCTCCAAAAGGAGGCCAACACAGAGGTACAACTCAATCACAATCTAAGGTAGAATGTAACACGATGGAAATAGATAAGAAATCCTCAACTGAGGTACAGCAGAATAAAATAATAAAGTCTCATCAACTCTAAAATATACAACTCTGATAATAAAGACAACAGCTAAGCATGAAAAGAAGGAACAGTCTAAGATATCTACACTATACAAGGTATCATCCTGAGCAGCTGCCTAAACCTTCCCAGGGGTCCAGGTCGCGAGTGTCAACTAGGCAAGCTCCAAGTAAGGGTGCAGGGTTCCTCATCACCCTCTGTAAAATTTTCAACAGGTCCAGTCAGGACGGGAGCGAGCACAAAATATCTCACGCAGTTCACATCATGTTAGGAAATATAAAGCATGCAATAGAGTAAGGTACATGAAACGCTGAAAGAAGAATGTATATGAAAAACAGTAGAGATTTGATAACATGAAATATCTATATATGATAAGTAAGAACTGTAAGCCTACTGTGATTTAGAGTACAATATGGTTATATAAACGGTCTAGGAAAATGCAATAGTAACTCCATTGTACGTGGGTGTACAATAGACATATACAATAGTTATACAATCTTGTACAATAGGTTTTGATTACATAACCAATTCTACTCCCCCTCCCCAATCAATACACAAGGATCCACTCTAGTTACGTTATCTTGCACAATAGTGTACAATGTTATACAATGGATGTACAAAATTATACAATAGATGTACAATGTTATACAATAGTTGTACAATGTTTATACAATAGTGTATAATAGTCTATCCCTGGGACTCATGTGATACTGAGAGTACAATATGCACAAGGAGTATACAAGGATATGGGTATTCAATAAATACAATATGTAAGTAAAACGCACATCACAATATGTATCTAGTGAATACAAGGGGATAACATCCCAAAAAGAAGATCCGTATAGTACCAATCCGTGATAACAACGTGTCAGCATCAAGTACAGTAATCTAGAGCAAGAATATAAATCCAGACAAGTATGAAACGGTCAGAGAATGTACTCGCCTCGTATCTGAATGTCTGAAGTAAATGTACTGTCCGAGATGAGATACCTGACTCCTAGTTAGAGCAACACAAGTCAAGATGTATACAGGAGATGATATATGAAATGTACAATGCATCTGCATGCTGTCTAGGTCAAACTAGACCAAAGTCAACTCTCGGTCAACATTAGTCAACTAGACTAGTCAAACTAGGTCAACTAGGTCAAGTCCTAGTCCAACAAGTCTAATAAGTCTCACTAGGCCTAACCAAGCCTAGTCTAGCAATCACACACCAATCACAAGGCTATATAAGCCAACACAAGCCACACATCAAGGCACATCCTATTCATGTATATTCAACATTATATATATATAAAAAGAGAGGAAGGAACTAACATGTAAGCTATGTGTGTGTGTGAACATGGATGTGTACATTATAAAATGTGTGTGTGTGCTAGAGGGTGTTGTGAGTGTGTGTACTAGTGAGAGTGATGTGAGGCATGGCATGTGTCAATGGGAAAAATGAGTGTGTGGCATATGGGATTGTGAGTGTGTGTGTTTACCTACATAAACCTGTGTATGTGTGTAGAGAGTGAGGTTGTGTGCTAAAACAGTGTGTGAGAGATGTGTGTGACTGAACAATAGTTAGATAGGAGGCTATGTGTCATGTTGTATTAAATTAACCCAAAACAGTGTGAAATATCAGTGTCAAATCAGTGTCATGTGTGTGTGTGGAGGTGTATATGAAATGAGTGAAAGGGTGAGTGTTACTGAACAGTGAGGAGAAGGAGAGAAAACCAATTCATTCCCAGGTTTAAGACCACAGAAAGAATCTCAGATTTCAGTGTCAACTTAACCAAACCACAATACTTAACATTAAAACCTATTCTCAGATTTTGGGCAAAAGTGTGTTAACATATATGTGTATACATGAGTGTCTTAGGTTCAGTTTTGCATGTGTGTGGATGGTGTTAAACTCAGGTTTCATTCATAACAAAACAGTCCACATTCCTATCATTCCCAGATTTATACCACATGGGAAAACACCCAAATTCATAAAGAAACACTAAGGAAAATTCAGTGTACAACAGTTCACTGTTATCAGTTTTTATCCATAAAGCAAAACCAAATTCAGTCAATACATCTACATTCTCAGGCCTTCATTTATAAGGCTTAATCTAGATTTCAGTTCAAACTTAACTAAACAGGAATAGGAAAGAACCAAATTAAGACTCCCAAAAAAAAACTGAGTTTAAACTTCAGTTTATCCTCTCATATACAAATTGAAATCGAAAGCCCACAAAATACTACACAACTTAACCACAATTAGGTCACATAGAGGAGAATAGATTAGAGCTTTTAAAACATGCATTAATCAGTTATTAATAGGTTAAAAACATTAGACAAAACCAAATTCAAAAACTAGAAAAAAAAGGTTAACAGAAAAAAAAAATAGGTATCAGTTAATTGGTTAATGAGAAATCGAATAGGAATTTAAACTAAAACCCGAACCTATTGGTTGGTAAATATAATATACATTGCATAAGAGTTATACAGGGTGTTTGTGTCCAAACAAAAGGACACAAACGTGTCCAAATAGCTCAGGACACGAAACAGTGCACACAGGCACTGTTTCAACACACTGCGTCGTGCACGTGTGCACGCGTGTCGTGCACACGACACAGTCCATCCTAGGGCTCGTACACACCAACCTAGGTAGGCCACCTATAGGGCTACCCAATAGGCTAGCTAGCCCGTGTCCAAGTTGTGTCTGTGTCAGATACGAGTGCCGTATCAGTGGGGAAAAACCCAGTGCGCTGTGTCAGTAAAATCTCTGTACAACGAGGATTTCTCCCTCGACACGACACGGGTACACATGGGACTTGACACACGGGATGTCAATCTTGGCCCCATGCCACGTGTCAAGTTTCGTGTCAAAACAATACGTGTCGTATCCTCCAGAGCCCCCGAATAGCAGGGGATTCAATCCCGAGCGCGCGCGTGCGTGCCCACGCGTGTCCACGCATCGGGATCGACACAAACCGATACTAAAATCACCCCAGAAGAATAGAAATGCATAAACTGTAGGAACGATATAGTAAAGCGTAATACTTTAGAGGGGGGTGAATAGAGTTGGCAGCGGAATGATGCTAATTAAAAAAGTTAGCAACACAATCACAGTATATAATCACAAATGAAAATAAAGTAAAGGCAGAGTTCAGAAAGCAAACGCAAAGACAGCGATGTATACTGGTATCCCTCTGTTGAGGACTAATCCAGTCGGTAGAACTCTTGCTACCAGTTTGAATCCACTATAGGAAAAACCGCAAGTTTTCTTACGAAGTCCTTGCAACTTCTACAACGCGAGCTTTGATACGAAGAACTCGTCCAACTTCAAATGTGAAGAGGTATTCTTCAATCAAGCCTTCTGATTACAATCTCTCAGAAACTTCTAGACCGTACCGCACTGGCAAATCGACTAGAGGATTGTAACTGGCTTGGGATCTGAAAATGAAAGCTCTAGAAAACTCTTTGGAAGGCAGAAAGCTTTTTAGATAGAGAGAAGATTGAAAGTGAATGAGTGAATTGAAATGATCGAAATACTTCTCTATTTATAGGATTTCCAAAGGGAGAACTCTGTCAGAATTCGGGCAGAATTCGGGCAGAACTCGATGAGCAAATCTCGGTCAAATCCGCAACTGCAGGAGGACCAAGTTCCAGAGAATTCAAAATCAAAACGGCCACCAACCGAACTCTGGCCGAACTCTGGCCGAACTCTGGCCGAGTTCTGTCAGGGTTAGGTTAGGGTTTTTAAAATAGGTTTTGGTGATTTTTGAAAACCTTTTTGAAAACCTTTTTGTAAACAATTTGATAGGTCATTTTAAAAACATTTTTGGGAATAGCCTATTTGCCAGTACGACTCGGTGTACAATGTATTCCTAGACTCAAATAAAAAGAAAATTATATTGCATAGGAAATACAGACTCAAGTAGGCAAACAGATCTTCAGTCTTGAACGAAGTGAATATCCAATCTTGCTTATGTCCAAGAGGCTGAGAAGTCCCAACAAGCTTCGTATATCCAGACAGAGTTTTGATGAATTATTAAAATCAGGTTGACCATATGACCAATGGGCCAACAATCTCCTCCATTTTGATAATTGACAAACTATGAATGATATAACATGAAGCTAGTTCAAGCGTGTTCAAAAAAATATCAAAAAGTACAATTTGTTCATAACCTGTATATAACTTAAAAAAAATGTTAGATCATTTTAATTTTCTCCCCCTTTGTCACTTAGCAAAATAATTGCACAAGAGAAGGCTCCCCTGCATTAAATGCAGAAGACTCCCCCGCAATGAATGCATAAGTAACAAATAGCGAGAAAATAAAAGAAATAAGAATTTAGAAATTATTATCACAGGCATGTATAAAAGAAATCTCAGGCATGCTATTTCACAGGCAGTTTGTAATGAAGAAGCAGTAAAAAGAGATAGTGCTAAACAAAATGCTGAAATAAACTGAGATGTCATAAATGAAACATCAAAAACATGTCCATGAAGATAAAAGAAATACTGATAGCAAACTACAAAGTACTAATCAAAAAAATAAATGATAAAAACTTGGAATGTCGGAGCATTTCCAAGTATACAGTAGAATGTCACTAGTAATCAGATCAGATCTCATCATCACTATCCTCATCAATATCATCAGCAGCACGGCCAGCATGACCGGAAGTACCAGCACCAGAAGTACCAGCGCCAGTAGGATGAGTAGGGGCGCCAGCATAGAACTCGCCAACATAATCTCGAGGAGCACGATACCAATCATAGGCGTTACCGGGCTGGAAGTAGGCATGGACAGCCTCATCCTCACAGCGGTAACCCGAAAAAGCTGGATCTCGAGGAATGGAAGCGGCAGAGTGACCAGTCTGTGCAAAACGCAGATCGGCCAAGGAGTTTGCCATCGCCTGGTAACGGGTGACATCGCGGAACTCACGCTCGCGAGCCATGTCCGTCATCGAGACGTGCAAAGCAGATAGGTGCTGATGTATGCCCTCAAAAGTCATGGCATACGGCTGATATGGTAGAGATGGTGCAGTAGGAGGAGCAGGAGGTGGAGCTGAAGCAGTCCGGCTGCGACGAGAAAGCTGGAGTAACTTGGGCTCAGAGTCCTGAGTACAAGTCGATAGATCGATGTCGAAGCGCTGAAAGATACGAGGGAGAATCATCGCGTAAGAGAGATTTCGATCTCTTGCACGACAACGTCCCATCATCTGAATAATAGTCTTGGGGACGGAAAAAGGAATCCCCTTGATAAGATGATACATAGCGGACAGCTCAAGCAAAGTCACATCATCCTTGGAAGTGGATTTAGGAAGTAGAGTAGAGTAGATGATGCGATGCAATTCGTAGTTGAACAAGTTAAGGTTGTTAGCCTTAAACTTTCCAGAACGTACTCTATCAGGTGCACAAAGTTCCGTTTTGAAACTCGTGAGTGTAGTGCCTTCGGGAAACTCGAATTCCGTGATATCAACTAGCGGTTCACCTTCATTGGGAATCCCAAGAATCTCCGCTAGGAGGACATCATTGAACTCAATATCTATGCCTCCAACACGTGTGCTCACGTCAAAAGTGTTAACTACGAGATTGCAATAGAACAATCTAATGGCATTAGTAGCAATTGGAAAGCACAGTTTAACAAGCAAATGTAACCCTAATGCCTCAAATAAGTGACGATGGTCAGGAAATATCGTCCATTTAATCGGAGCGCCGCTGCATATGGATCGGGTGGAAAAGTCACCGTACCATAATAAAGCTTGATCGAGGGTTTGAAAGAAAAACCCATCGAAAGCACCGTCGCTCTTTTGGACTGGCAAAAACAAAGAATCCGTGTGAGGATTCGAAGAGGACCCTTCCTCACTAGGAGTAGTCTTCTTCCTCTTAGACGGATTAAATCTAGGTGCCATTGAAATAAATAAGCACAAATTTGAAAGTGGAGAAGGAGAGAGTTATACCTCACAAAAATTGGATATGTTGTAGAGAAGGATGATCTCCGCACGATTCCAAAGTTTGGAAGGTTTTCACCAAGTAGATAGGGAGCAATGGGTTGGTGAATACCTAGGGTTTGGAGGATTTTCGGGCGGCTGTAGCTGCTGGTTGGAAATATGGAAGCAATGGAAGAGAAGGAGCTCTCGGGTTCTGGATATATACGCAGATACCCTCAACCGAACTCGGGCCGAATTCGGTCAGAGTTCTGGCCGAATTCGCCTAGGGTTCTTTCAAGTTGATTTAGCTACTTCTTTTTCATTGACTCGTTTCAAATATTTAATTCAAAGATTAGTTATTTTAGCTTTCAAATAACATAATTAATAATATTTTATGAGTTAAATATCGTTACACAGCAGCTGTCTCAGATTAGCTGTAGGAGTACTGTCCCAGCTGGCGGAGGTTCACCGGGGAACTCTTAAATACCGCTTCGCTTCAACCGTAGTTGTGGTGACAGACAGACTCTTTATTAGCTTGTCTCTAACACAATTTTTGCATAATGATATAAAAACATAAAATAAAATCAATTAATATTATTGACGTCCAAAATTCCTAATTCTCGACGTAAATAATTGAAGCGATCTTCCGCTAGAGGTTTAGTGAAGATGTCAGCTAATTGATTATCAGTATCTATGTATACAAGGTTTATATCTCCATTTTGATGATGATCTCTAAGAAAATGATGCCGAATCTCGATATGTTTAGTACGAGAGTGACATACAGGATTCTTAGTCAAATTAATGGTGCTAGTGTTATCACAGAAAATGGGAATATGTGTGTAAAATAAATCAAAGTCTTCTAAGGTTTGTTTCATCCACAAAATCTGAGCACAACAACGTCCTGCGGCGATGTACTCAGCCTCTGTTGTTGATAAGGCTACAGAATTTTGCTTTTTACTAAACCAAGAGACTAGAGCCTTACCTAAGAAATGACATGTACCGCTAGTACTTTTTCTATCAACCTTGCATCCAGCAAAATCTGCATCCGAATAACCAATAAGGTCAAAGGATTTGGATTTGGGATACCACAAGCCGACAGAAGAAGTGCCTTTAAGGTATCGGAAGATACGCTTAACTGCGGACAGATGTGATTCCTTTAGGTTAGCTTGAAAACGTGCACACAAGCAAACACTAAACATTATATCTGGACGACTAGCAGTTAAGTAAAGTAAACTACCAATCATACCTCGATACTTACGTGTGTCGACTGGCTTGCCTTGTTCGTCAGAATCAAGCTTTGTTGAAGTTGCCATCGGAGTGCCAATAGGTTTGACATTGTCCAGATCAAACTTCTTTAGCAAATCTTTTGTGTACTTGGCTTGATTAATGAACGTCCCATTGTCGGTTTGTTTGATTTGCAATCCGAGAAAGAATTTCAGCTCTCCCATCATGCTCATCTCAAACTCATTCTGCATACACTTAGAGAATTCTTGACAAAGAGATTCATCAGTGGATCCAAATATGATATCATCAACATAGATCTGAATTAAAAGCAGCTTGCCATTAAAAGATTTAATAAAAAGTGTAGTGTCAACCTTTCCTTTTGTAAAACCGTTGTCAAGTAGAAAAGAGCTTAGACGATCATACCAAGCACGAGGGGCTTGTTTCAAACCGTATAAGGCTTTTTTCAACTTGAAAACATGGTCAGGATTTTTGAAATCCGTGAAACCCGGAGGTTGTGCTACAAAAACTTCTTCTTTTATAAATCCATTTAGAAAAGCACTTTTTACATCCATTTGAAAAAGTTTGAAATCATGAAAACATGCAAATGCACATAACATACGAATGGATTCTAATCTCGCAACTGGGGCATAAGTCTCATCGTAGTCGATATCCTCTTCTTGATTGTATCCTTGAGCTACGAGTCGAGCCTTGTTACGAGTTACTAAACCATCCTGATTCAGTTTGTTTCGGAATACCCAACGACTGCCAATGATCGGATGATCAATAGGCTTGGGAACAAGTTCCCAAACTTGATTCTGTTCGAATTGGTTCAATTCCTCTTGCATGGCATCTATCTAGAAACTATCACTACATGCTTCATCAATAGATTTAGGTTCTAGCTGTGAAATAAATGCAACACTAGAAATAATATCTCTACTGGATGATCGAGTGCTTACTCCTTTGGTAATGTCACCAATTACCAAATCTTGTGGATGATCAGCTGTGAATTTTAACCTTTTCGGTAGACTCTGTAGGTAGCTGGTTCCTGGATCTCCTCTAGGGGGTTCAGCTTGTGCAGAGCTTGGTTCAGGTTCAGCTGATGTTGAGCTTGATGTAGGCAGATCTTCATCACTGTCATCGAGTGTCATTTGGTTCATTTCATCAAAAGTGACGTTGATTGACTCTTCGATGATCATGGTACGTTTGTTGAAGACTCTGTATCCTTTGCTCTTGGCCGCATAACCTAAAAATATACCTTTATCGGCCTTTTCGTCAAACTTTCCCAAATTGTCTTTAGTATTAAGAATAAAGCACTTACAGCCAAATATCTTAAAATATGAAACTGAAGGAATTCTATCAAACCATAACTCAAATGGAGTCTTCTTCGATTTGGGTCGAATTAGAACTCTATTGAGCACAAAGCAAGCTGTATTGACAGCTTCAGCCCAGAAGTATTTGGGTAGGCTAAATTGATTTAACATTACTCTGGCCATTTCGGTTAGAGTTCTGTTCTTACGTTCCACAACTCCATTTTGTTGTGGAGTTCTAGGGCAGGAGAACTCGTGTATAAAGCCGTGTGTGTCACAAAATTGCTCGAAATCAGCATTCTCGAATTCGCCTCCATGATCGCTTCTAATACGAGTGATCATGTAACCTTTTTCATTCTGTACTTTCTTGTAAAAGGCGACAAATTCGGATAATGCGTCATTCTTGCGTGTCAAGAAATATACCCACGTGTATCTAGAAAAATCATCTACAATTACAAATGCATATAATTTACCTCCGAGGCTAGCAACTCTGCTAGGACCGAATAAATCCATGTGTAGCAATTGTAGAGGTCTAGTAGTACATACTGCATTTACAGACTTGAATGTGGATCTGGTAGCCTTGTTCTTTCGCATTGGCTGCATACCGAATCCTTCTTGAATGTTATGTCCGGTAAACCGCGTACTAACTTCTTTGTGGATAATCTTGAAATTGTATCCATGTTTGCATGACCGAGTCTCATATGCCATAAATGACTCTCATCACTTTTGGCCATTAAGCATCTACCTGAAATGTTAGCTTCTTCCAATAGATAGAAAACATATATATTGTCTTCCCTGATTCCTTCAAAGATAGTACTACCAGTTGAGCTATCAACTATAGTACATTTGTCTTTGCCAAAGTTGATACCATAACCATGATCAGCTAGATGACTTATGCTGAGCAGATTATGTTTCAACTCGGTAACCAGACAGACATCTTTAATCACAGGATAGGGAGATTTACCAACATCACCGATACCAATAATATACCCTTTCAAATTATTACCGAAGGAAACATAACCTTCCTTCTTCTTCTTCGACAGTGTTGCAAATAGAGTAGCGTCACCGGTCATATGCCGTGAGCAACCGCTGTCGAGGATCCATTTGCTTCTAGCATGTGAAGGGTGTTCCACCTACAAAACAGTTTGCAGATGAAACTCTTGGTACCCATTTCTTGTAGGGTCCTGAATTGTTAGCTTTAGGTATCCAAGCATAAACATTTAAATCAACTAGCTTTCTCATTCTACATGCAGATGAAATATGACCAATGAGGCCACAATAATGACATTGTGCATGTTGAGTGTTGAAAGCAGAGTGATGTGCATGGTTGGTAGGTTTAGGTTTTCTAGTATAGAAGAATGCATACCTATGATCATGTTTGGGCTTAACCTTTTGGGGTAAAGGTTTTATATGGTTTGGTCTGACAGTGTTTGGCTTGGAAATGTTCCAAATTTTCGGTAAGTGACACGTGTTAGGATAGGAAGCAGCAGGCTCAGGCTGTTTTCCTAACCTAATTTCCAACCTTTTGGAAGTGTCATATAACTTAGTATAATCAGAAGTGAGTGATTCCATTCTGATTTGTGCAGATTGAAGACTTTTCTTTTCTTTTGAAAGATCTTCTCTCAATTGGTCTATAATCTTATCTTTCTCTTCGGATGACTGTTTAGTCTCGTGTAATAAGAGCTTTATAGAGGAAAGCTCACCAGACTCACTAACACTAGTTCTAACCTCAACTATTAGGTCGGTAAGTCTTCCTATTTCTCCTTTGTACTCTTTGAGTACCTTCTTAGCGGTCTGATATTTACTACGCAGTTTCCTGTAGTCAAGCATCAGGTCACTGAAGGCATCTCCTAATTGCTCAAAGGTAAAGTCATCATATGTTTCTACAGGTTCAGTAGGTACCTGATCAATTGCCATGAAGCAGATGTTTGCAGCGTCCTCTGAATGTTCATCTTCTGAGTCGCTAGCTTCACTCTCATGCCATATGCTGGTGTTGGCATATTTCCGGGATGTTGATCTCTTCAGGTTGCCTTTTTCATACCTGTTGTTCTTCTTGCTCGATGATGAGTTGATGGGACAGTCCTTCTTAATATGTCCCTTCTTCTTGCAGCCATAGCAGACAGCATCTTCTTGGTACCAGTTGTTGTTGTTGTTCTCTTTGACTCTCTTCTCATGTCTCATGAATCTTTTGAACTTCCTTGCTAGGAGAGCTTGATCTTCAGCGTCAGATCCACTGCTGTCTGAGTCATCTTCAGCAGCTTTTCTGTGCTGAGCCTTGAGGGCGATAGTCTTCTCCTTTGGTGCAGGCTCTTCAAAATCTTGTAGATCCAGTTCATGAGTGAGTAGCTTACCCATGAGTACTTCAAGTGACATTGTGGTAAGGTCGTTTCCTTCAATGATAGCTGTAGCCTTCGGAATCCAGTTCTTGGTGAGAGCTCGCAGAAGTTTGCGAATCTTTTCGTGGTTATTGTATTCTTTGCCTAAGGAGGACAAAGGGTTTACAATATCCAAGAACCTCTCGAACATTTGTGTGACTGTTTCATTTGGCTTCATTTTGAACGCCTCGTACTCTTGAGTAAGTCTGCTGACTTTTGACTCCTTGACTTGAGTCGTGCCTTCATGTGTAACTTCGAGAAGCTTCCATACACCATTTGCCGTTGTGCATGTAGATACCCTGTTAAATTCTGTTCTGTCTAAGGCACAAAAAAGAGCATTAATGGCACGTGCGTCAAGACTGGCCTTTTTCTTTTCTTCCTCTGTATAACTGTTTTGGGGTTTTTCAACTAAAACACCCTCGACATTTATACGAGGTGGCTTCTGATAGCCATCAAGAACAATAGCCCATAAGTCAAAATCAAGAGACTTTAAGAAGAAACTCATCCGTGTTTTCCAATAAGTGTAGTTAGTACCATCAAACAGAGGAGGTCTGTTTGTGGCCTGACCTTCACTTGTGAATTTCATAGTAGCCATGTGATGTGCTATGATCTAATAAATAATGAATAAATAATAGCACTTATACCTTGCTTTACCTGTAACACCCGCTCTGATACCAATTGTAGGAACGATATAGTAAAGCGTAAAACTCTAGAGGGGGGTGAATAGAGTTGGCAGCGGAATGATGCTAATTAAAAAAGTTAGCAACACAATCACAGTATATAATCACAAATGAAAATAAAGTAAAGGCAGAGTTCAGAAAGCAAACGCAAAGACAGCGATGTATACTGGTATCCCTCTGTTGAGGACTAATCCAGTCGGTAGAACTCTTGCTACCAGTTTGAATCCACTATAGGAAAAATCGCAAGTTTTCTTACGAAGTCCTTGCAACTTCTACAACGCGAGCTTTGATACGAAGAACTCATCCAACTTCAAATGTGAAGAGGTATTCTTCAATCAAGCCTTCTGATTACAATCTCTCAGAAACTTCTAGACCGTACCGCACTGGCAAATCGACTAGAGGATTGTAACTGGCTTGGGATCTGAAAATGAAAGCTCTAGAAAACTCTTTGGAAGGCAGAAAGCTTTTTAGATAGAGAGAAGATTGAAAGTGAATGAGTGAATTGAAATGATCGAAATACTTCTCTATTTATAGGATTTCCAAAGGAAGAACTCTGTCAGAATTCGGGCAGAATTCGGGCAGAACTCGATGAGCAAATCTCGGTCAAATCCGCAACTGCAGGAGGACCAAGTTCCAGAGAATTTAAAATCAAAACGGCCACCAACCGAACTCTGGCCGAACTCTGGCCGAACTCTGTCAGGGTTAGGTTAGGGTTTTTAAAATAGGTTTTGGTGATTTTTGAAAACCTTTTTGAAAACCTTTTTGTGAACAATTTGATAGGTCATTTTAAAAACATTTTTGGGAATAGCCTATTTGCCAGTACGACTCGGTGTACAATGTATTCCTAGACTCAAATAAAAAGAAAATTACATTGCATAGGAAATACAGACTCAAGTAGGCAAACAGATCTTCAGTCTTGAACGAAGTGAATATCCAATCTTGCTTATGTCCAAGAGGCTGAGAAGTCCCAACAAGCTTCGTATATCCAGACAGAGTTTTGATCAATTATTAAAATCAGGTTGACCATATGACCAATGGGCCAACATAAACAACAATAAAACCTAATTTTCTATTTAGAAACTTTGCACAAAAGAATTCGAAATGCCCTCTGTGGCATTTCGACAAACACCTAGGCACTATCCCTGATACGTGTCCAAATGGACACGAAACCTACAAAACCCGACACGACACCAATGCAGACGCTTAGGGGACTCCTAGGGCTTCCTAAATATGAAAACAAATCAAAATTTCATGGAGAAATGGAGGAGTTACCTATTGTTGAACTTTCAAGAAAAACCCCCTTTCAATAGCTCTTCTCCTTGATGTCCCAATCCCACAAAACAATGCCAAACTGAAATAAAACTTCAATAGCAGCAAGAGTGGGTATATTAGAACCTAATGGAAGAGATTTGAATAAAAAAAGAAGAGGAATGGAATTCTAGGAATTAATTGAAATAGGAAACAAACCTTGTTCTCTAACTTGAGCTTTCCTAGAAAAAGAGGCAACCCTAAAATTTAGGAGAGTATAAATAGGGTGATGTTCCCAATGATTATATGGTGGCTGGCCACTTAGTCTAGGGCTTAGGGTTTTGGAATTTGTCTTGGGCTTTGGGCCAAACTACAAGGTTTTGAGTTAAATGATTAACCAAAGGCTCTAAATCATAAGCCATGACTTATGACTTTCTAATTCCTATGGCTAATTAGAGTCTAATGACCAAACCAATGATTAGGCTAGGTTAGACTAGAGTCATATAACCTAACCAAGTCCATACTAACTAGAGTTAGCTCCTAGGTTGGTCTACAAGGGTCAAAACTAGTCAAAGTCAACCTAGTCCAAACAATTCTAAAATAATTTCTAAAAAATTCCCATAAATTCAAATAAATTTAAATTACCCCAAAAATGCCAAAAATACCCTAATTATTGGCTAGGCTCTAGGGTAGGCAGTCTCGACTGTTTTACTAGCAAAATACCAAAAATCACAAATCATGAATTTAAATAGTTTAAAAATAATTAAAAATCACTAAAAATCGTAATATGAAATAAATATTCTTAAATAATAATTATAATTACAAAATTTTAAAATTACTCTCTTCTGGAAAACTGGGTATTACATTAACAAAGGAGACCACCATGCTGTCAGGAACCTCTTACTCGAGCTCTACACGAAGGATGTCCACTTGAGCTCCGAGGCAAAGTTTTGGCTCGGAGCAAGAATCTGTTGACGGAGCACATCCACCATGCTGTCAGAAAAAATTAGTAACGGTAAGAGACCCATCTGAGTAGGACGTATACTCTATAGTATCCCCTCCAGCACTCAATCCCACTACTGATATCATTCTTGTAAAGGTGATCTCTCAGAGTATACGTCCTACTCAGATGGATCTTTCAGAGTATCCTCTCCGGTTGGGTTGTGTTCTGAGCCATCCGTTCTCACACTTAAAATACATATGAATTAGAACTGTGTTTTGTATTTTCGGCGAACCCAGGGATTTGATTCTGTATTTTGGTTTCTGTATTTTGGCTCCAGCTCCATTTGTATTAATCTACGCTATGACATGGTGATCAGGACATAGTCCCTGCAGCCATTCGACTGGCGAGGCAGAAACTATGTATCCGTCGATAAAGTTGACTGTCCTCCGACCCTCATCCCTCGGCAATGATGATACGACAACCTATCACTATATCTTATATAGTATTAGATGATGTCTTAGTATTACATTATGTGAGTTCATCTTAATTCTGTTACATTCTTCAGATACTAGATACGATAAGAACATATACTACACCATATGTACAGAACATAGATGATTCACACTAATGTATGCTAGAATGAATCTTGGGTTGTGTTCTGAGCCATCCGTTCTCACACTTGAAGATAAATCGAATTATAACGACGGATATTAGGTTACTCTTCAGGATAATTGATGTCTATTTTATATTAATTTGGTTTGGTCTATATGATTCTTGGATAATTGGTGTGCATTAAATTCGTATGTGCATATTTGGTCTATGTGATTGTTGGATAATTGGTGTGCATTATATATTGGTTTGGTTTATGCATATTTTTGTGAACAGGGAAAGTGCTGCAATTTTTTTTCAAAAAAATTCTCAGTTACCGATGGACTAGTGACCGGTTAGCGACGGATATTTCCAGCTCCATTTGCATTAGTCTAGGGTACGACATGGTGATCAGGACATATAGTCCCTGCAGCCATTCGACTGGCGAGGCAGAAACTATATAGCCGTAGATAAAGTTGACTGTCCTCCGACCCTCATCCCTCGGCAATGATGATACGACAACCTATCACTATATCTTATATAGTAGTAGATGATGTCTTAGTATTACATTAGTGAGTTCATCTTGATTATGTTACGTTCTTCAGATACTAGATACGATAAGAACATATACTACACCATATGTACAGAACATAGATGATTCACACTAATGTATGCCAGAATGAATCTTGGCTTGTGTTCTGAGCCATCCGTTCTAATCAAGCATCTTCCTTCTCCTCTCCTCCACCATGGCCCTGAACCCATCTGCTCCTCCCTACTTCCCTTCTTTTTATTTGACTCTCTCAGCCACATATGAGCTCAAGTGTAGAATCGGGGGAGAAAAAGTGGGCAGAAAGAGGAGGGGGAAGCAGCACAGCCGGCGGCATGACCCGGAGGAAGTACAGAGGTTTTCTTCAACAGCCGTAGGAGAACTATAAGGATATATCTTTTCACAACATGTCATCTTGTCAAAGACCCTTCATGTGAATATCATGTTACCGCGGTGTCGGAAGACTAACATGTCATAAGTTTTTAAGCCGTGTGTTTTGACATAATCTTCCTAACTCTTTCCTCCTATGTAGTAATCTTGCATTATTACATAGCAGGAAAGAGTTTGGAGGATTATGTCAAAACACACGGCTTAGAAAATTATGACATGTTAGTCTTCCGACACCGCGGTAACATGGTTGTCACATTAAGGGTCTTTGACAAGATGATATGTTGTGAAAAGATATATCCTTATAGTTCTCCTACGTCTGTTGAAGAAAACCTCTGTACTTCCTCCGGGTCATGCCGCCGGCTGTGCTGCTTCCCCCTCCTCTTTCTGCCTACTTCTTCTCCCCCGACTCTATACTTAAGCTGGATATCATATGTGACTGAGAGAGTCAAATAAAAAGAAGGAAAGTAGGGAGGAGCAGATGGGTTCAGAGCCATGGTGGAGGAGAGGAGAAGGAAGATGCTTGATCAGAACGGATGGCTCAGAACATAAGCCAAGATTCATTCTAGCATACATTAGTGTGAATCATCTATGTTCTTATCGTATCTAGTATCTGAAGGACGTAACAGAATCAAGATGAACTCACTAATGTATGCTAGAATGAATCTTGGGTTGTGTTCTGAGCCATTCATTCCGATACTTGGCAATTAAGCCATTCGACTGGCGAGGCAGAAACTATGTAGCCGTAGATAAAGTTGACTGTCCTCCGACTCTCATCCATCGACAATGATGATACGACAACCTATCACTATATCTTATATAGTAGTAGATGATGTCTTAGTATTACATTAGTGAGTTCATCTTGATTCTGTTACGTCCTTCAGATACTAGAAACTATAAGAACATATACTACACCATATGTACAGAACATAGATGATTCACACTAATGTATGCTAGAATGAATTTTGGGTTGTGTTCTGAGCCATTCGTTCTCATACTTAGCAATTAAGCATGTGAAATAGAACTGATTATGTTTAGTTTGTCTTACGATACAGATTTTCACATCCAAATTGAAATGGATCGTTACTTCGTTGATCGTACATGGATGTACTAGCGGATCAACCTTCTGGACCGTAGGTACTTATAAGTATTGACCGTATCGGATTACTATCGATCTATCATTTTGGTATGGGCCGTATCGGTTGGTATTGGTCTTAGCAAATTGGTATCGTCCTATCCGATATGTATCGACCGTATAGCTAGGATTCATATTGGCCTTATCGATTTGGTATCGGTCATATCCGATAGGTATCGGCCGTATTGGATTAGTATAGACCATTTCGGATTAGTATCGTGGAAGGTTTAGTAACAACTGTACTTGAATTTCTCTCTTTTAGAGCTAGATTACCATTACAAGAGAGTCACGAGAGCGTAACTGGCCAGTTACAGAACATACATACTTCCTTTTCAATCTCGCTTTTCCTGATGGAAAAGGAAGCATGTATGTTACTGTAACTGGCCAATCACGATATGGTGATTCTCTTGCAATGGTATTCTTGCTCGAGAAGAGAGAAATCCAAGTACAGTTGTTACTAAACCTTCTACGATACTAATCCGAAATGGTCTATACTAATCCAATACGGCCGATACCTATCGGATATGACCGATACCAAATCGATAAGGCCAATATGTATCCTAGCTATTCGGCCGATACATGTACATATCGGATATAGGACGATACCAATTTGTTAAGGCCAATAACAATATGATACGTCCTATACCAAACCGATAGACCGATACTAATCTGATACACTAGATACTAAGTACATCCGGCCTATACCAGTGGATCCACCAATTACTGTACGATAGGCTCAACGAATCCAGTTACATCCGGTTATTGGTGAGTACATGATTACATAGTAATTCTGTTAGTCTTGTGATACAAATTTTTACTCTCTCATGCTACCAACGTCACAACTTTTCCAGTGCTGCTCCCTCTAATGATGATAAGCGCAAAAAACCAACGTCATAACTTTTATAACTTGAGTAAATTTCTTTACCCTATATGAAAATTTCTGTTGTCAGAAAGATGGCTCCAAGGACTCGTCGAGGTGGTGCTGCTAGTCGAGGAAGGGGTCGAGGCAAGAAATCCTTGGAGGTCGACACGGAGGAAGTCTCCGTCGTCAAACAAGAGCCGGTGGCTGTTAAGGAGAAGGTGTTACCAAAGGTCGAGGTCAAGGAAGAACCGATGACCATCAGAAAAGAGATTGCTCCTAAGCTTGAAGTTAAGGAGGAGCCACCGTCAGAGAGTAGTAGCATCGGGACCGACCCTCCTGTCCCTACAGAAGACCTCAACCAGATTGAGCCTTCGTATGCAAAGTGGCTGATAGAATGGTACATGCCTCAACGCAACTATGATCCCTGGCTGTGAGGATTCATCGTCTGACTTGTGGTCTTTGTTGAGGCTGCGGTCGATTTTCCTATGTGTTTTGGAATATTTGTGAAAATTTTAGAATATTTGTGCTATGATCGGATTATAACGATGGATATTAGGTTACTCTTCCGGATAATTGATATCTATTTTATATTAATTTGGTTTGGTCTATATGATTCTTGGATAATTGGTGTGCATTAAATTTGTATGTGCATATTTGGTCTATGTGATTCTTGGATAATTGGTGTGCATTATATATTTGGTCTATGTGATTGTTGGATAATTGGTGTGCATTATATATTGGTTTGGTTTATGCATATTTTTGCGAACAGGGATAGTGCTGTAATTTTTTTTTTAAAATATTCTCAGTTAGCGACGGACTTGTGACCGTTTAGCGACGGGGATTACCAGTTTTCGACTACTTTTCGACGGCTATTCCGTCGCTAACTGGAGATTTGAAAATGTTTCCAGGTAGCGATGGATGGTCGACGGAATATCCGTCGGCATGGTATATAGTTCGACGGAATAGCGACGACCTATCCGTCGCCCTTGTTCTGGAAATACCAAGAATTTCCAGAACATGCTCGACGGATAATCCGTCCATATTCCGTCGATATATATCGACGGAATAGCGACGAATAATCCGTCGCCATGGTGCTGGAAATGCCAAGCATTTCCAGAACCTCATCGACGGATAGTCCGTCAGCACACCGTCGCTAATCCGTCGTTCGTTACCGACGACTACCGACGGATGAGCGACGGAATGATACGCTCTGATACGCTGTTACGACGGGTTACCGACGGTATTTTACGTCGCTATTGTCTACACAGTTCAGTACTTAATAGTTGAAATGGACGACAGTCCGTCGGAAATGCGTCGCTAATGCTTCGTATTGTGACGTCGACCATCCGTCGCTATTCCGTCGTTGGACGACTACGTAGCGACGGACCGTTATTAGCGACGAGCTGATTACCGACGAATTTTTTTGGCCAAAATCCGTCGGTGATCGGTCGCTAATAGTAATTACCGTCGGATTGGCGACGGATAGGGCCGTCGCTAAAACGATAAATTTTGGTAGTGTGGGTTTTCTTGCCAAATTTGGTTCTGACACCCCCTTCGAATTATGTTATCCAAATTACAGATAGAAAATAGCATTAGAGAAGACCGACAAGGGAAGAAAATTGTGTGCTCAACGAGAGATCATCTTAGTGTTCAAGAATTTGGCTATTCAACAACGAGGGAACATGACATTAGTGGGAACCCAATTGTTTACTTCACGAGATGTCGAATCGCTTACAAAGATCGAGAGTGAGGAACATGTCACTTATGGGAACCCGATTGTTTAATTAACAAGATGTTGAATACGGGAGCAGATTTGCTGCCCTCATTCTTTGTGTTCCAATTATGATTTATTTTAGAAATACAGAAAAATTTATGTACCGAAATAAATTTTATATAAACTACTACAAACGAAACAACTTCAAAATAATTTAACATGCCGCCAACTGAGATGGATGGCTGAGTTTGGACATGGGTAAGGCCCATGGGTTGGTTTTTTTGTTTGGTTTTAGTTGGTTTTTTTATATTTGGTTTTAGTTGATTTTAATTTTGTAATGTTATAGTTTAAATTTTTTTGGTCTTTAAAAACAATTTATTTTAAAATATTAATTTTAATATTAGTACTAATATTAACATTAGTATTAATATTAATATTAAATTTTTAATGTTTATTTTATTAGCAACAAATACTAACATTAACAATAAAATAAATATTAAAATATTAATATTAGTACTAATATTAAAATTAATATTTTAAAATAAATTATTTTTAAAGACTAACAAAATTTAAACAATAACCATTACAAAATTAAAACTAACTAAAACCAAATTAAAAAAACCCAACTAAAATCAAGCAAAAAAACCAACCCATGAGCCCCACCCATGTCTAAATTCAGCCATATAAGATGGCGGAATTTTAGCTTTGATAAAATTCAGCTTTTGTTTTTTTGCCATCTCAGTTGGCGGCATATTTCGTTCCTCAGGGTGTGATCTGGGCCGGGTTCGTCCGAACCCGCCCGAGCCCGCAGGAGGTCTGGCCCGGTTCAGCCCGCTCCAAGCCTGGCCCCAGCCCGCCCAATAGCATACCCGGTCCGGGCTGGGTTCACCCGCCCGAGCCCAAGTCCGGCCCGGACCGGTTAATTTTTTTTTAAATAATGCAACGTTCGGCCCGGTTCAGCCCGGCCCGGTCAGGCCCGTCCAGGCCCGAGCCAGGCCCGGTCCGGCCGGCTGAACTGGATTTTTTAATTTTTTTTGAATAATTGTTCCCCTTTTACCAAAATATTTCTATTTTTTGACCGTTTTATGACCGTTATAGGGGATATTTTGGTCTTTTTGACCAAAATGACCAAAAATCCATTACAACAACTATATTTTGAGGGTATGAGAGATAATTTGGCTTCCAAAAAATTCTATAAATTGGCCATGAAACTCTTATTTCAAACACAAATAATTCCATCCTTCTCAAAAAAAAAAATCCTCCTCCATCCTTAAGAAGATTTCAAGAAAGTTGTGCTCTAAGTTCCGACGATCTACGACTTCCCGATCAAGCAATCTCGGCGATCTACGACTTCCTCTTTCTAATTTATTTTTTTTATTTACATTTTCGAAATAGTTTTTCTTCCTCCATCTCTCTAGTTTTTTTTTGCAAAAAACTCATTTCTTATTTTTTTTTTCCGGTATCCTCCTCCATCTTTATAATCCTTTATATAGTTTGATTTGTCTTTTTAAAATGGCTGGACAAGGTTCAAACCAAGGCAATGATGCTTTTGAAATTTACAATTCTTTTTTGAGGAAGACCTTATTCCTGAGGATTTATTTGGTTCCCCTCCTGAAGTTGGTACCAATGTACCAAATGTTGTAAAGAGAAAACAAAAAGCCAAAGTTTGGGAATTTTTTATTCTTCTTAATGAAACTAAACCTGATGGCTCACTTGTTTTAGATCCAAAAGGTGAAGCAGTTCCGTACGGGGCCCAATGCAAGAAATGTTCCCGTACATACAAATGGAAGAGGGGAGATGGCACGGGCACACTCTCAAGACACTACGATACTTGCTATGGTCCAAGCTCAATTCCGGCGACCCAAACTCAAATCAGTTTTGGAGGCACTGCGGCTTCTTCGGTGGGTACGTTTTCCTATTCAGCTGCCCGTCATAAAACTGAATTTACTAAATATATTATTGTTGATGAACTTCCATTTACTTCGAGTGAAAGTGAGTCTTTATATGATTATGCTACAATTGCTTTAAATCTATTGTTTAATAAAGTTACTAGAGGCGCTGCTAGAAAAGAGGCTATTAGACTCTTTAAAGAAATGAGACTTGCTTTAAAAGAAACGTTTTCGCATGCTAATAAATTAGCTATTACTTCTGATGTGTAGACAAGTAAACAAAACTATGCTTATATTTGTATCACGGCACACTATATAGATTCATTGTGGATGTTGCAAAAGCACATCGTATGTTTAAAAACTTTAGAATTTCCACACACGGGCTCCGCAATTGCCACTTGTATTTCAAAACACTTGCGTGACTTTGATATTCACAACAAGATTTAATCTGTATCTTTTGATAATGCTAGTAATAATACTGCTGCTATAAATTCATTGTCTTTACTATTTTAACCTATTTTGGAAGGTAGATTATTGCATATTAGGTGTGCTTGCCATATTATTAACTTAGTTATAAAAGAATGTCTTGAATTTTTTAGTACACATTTAGAAACACTCAGAAATTATTTACACAGCTTGAACACGTCTCCAAGTAGACAACAAGCTTTTAAGAACACGTGTGTACATTTTGGTATTCGTTTTAGAAGATTTGTTAAGTATATTCCACATAGATGGAATTCGACATTTTTAATGTTAAAATCCGCACTTCCGTTTAAGGAAGCTATTACATATTTTTGTAACATGGATCTTAATTTTGAATATCTAGTTACTGAAGATGATTGGATAGTTGCTAATTCTATATGTGAATTTTTGAAATTTTTTTACAAGGCTACATGCACTCTTTCTGGTGTATATTATCCTACTTCTTGCTTAGCTTTACGAGAACTTTTTAACATGTCTTGCTTGTTTTGTAAATATAGAAATGTTCTAAATTTTGACTATGTTGTCAAGAGATGGAAGCTAAATTTACTAAATATTGGGATGATGTACCTCTTTTATACTGTTTGTCTGCAATTTTTGATCCGACCATCAAATTAGATGGTGTAGAAGTTTTGTTAGATGGCTATGCTGATAACATGGAACTTAACCTTATGGATTTGAAATTAGAAGTAAATGTAGTTTTAGAAAGATTAGTACTACTTTATGAAGACAATGTTGGGCCGACCCGACCCACTCAAGTTGGTACAAGTAGTAGCTCTGGCGTAGAGGACCACGCCCTTCGTTTATAAAGAAGGAAGAAACAAAGACAATCTTCCCAACCCACTCAAGAGTTGTCTTTGTATTTAAGTTCTTATGAAGAAGAAGATGAATCTTCAAATCACTTCACCATTTTAGAATGGTAGAAAAAATGCGACAAAAGATATCCTATACTTTCTATAATTGCACGTGATCTACTAATGGTGCCGGTGCCCACGGTAGCATCAGTCTTGTTTTAGTGCAGGATCAAGGATGTTGAGCCTAAAGAGGAGTCGGTTGAAGCCGGATATCTTAGAAGCTTGTGTTTGCGTTCAAACTTTCAAACTTCAAACTTCAAATTTTCAAACTTTCAAATATTCAAAAAATTTAAAATTTTTAAAAACTTTTAAACTTTAAAAACTTTTAAACTTTTAAACTTTAAAATATTATTAAAACATTATTAAATACTTCAACAACTTTAAACTTAAAAAAGTTTCAAAACTTTAAAAATACTTTAAACTTTAAAACTTAATTTACTTTAAAACTTTAAACTTTAAAAATACTTTAAACTTTAAAACTTTAAAAAAAAACTTTAAAACTTTAAACTTAAAAATAAAAACTTAAAAACTTTAAAAAAAATACAAAAACTTAAAAACAAAATTTTTTAACTCTGCCTATGACAAGCAAAGCTTGTCTTGCCAGTCCCAAGCCCGGATTAAAGAGGAGGAAAAAATTAAAAATTAATTTAATTAAAAACACAAAAACTTAAAAAAATATTTAAAAAACACAAAAACTTAGACTTGAGATTAAAATATTTAAAAATAAAAAAAATAAAAAAAACTAAGACTTTAAAAAAATAACAAAAAAACACAAAAACACAAAAATATATAAAAAGTTTAAAATTAAAAAAAAATTAAAAGTTAAAAGAATATAAATGTTAAAAAATATAAAAGTTAAAAGAAAATTAAAAAAAAAATTAAAAGTTAAAAGAATATAAATGTTAAAAAATATAAAAGTTAAAAGAAAATTAAAAAAAATCAACTAAACCGTCCGGCCCGCTTGACCGGCCCGCCCAAGCCCGCCCACGACCCGGACCGGACCGGCCCAGCCCTACCCAGACCGGGTCACTGGGCCGGACTGGGTCCCCTGAACTTGAACCGGGCCGGGCCAGGTCCGGCCCGCTAGCTGAACCGGTCCGGTCGGACCAGGCCCGGTCGGGCCGTCTTTTCCAGGGCTCGGGCCGGTCGGGTTTAGCCCGATTAACACCCTGATTCGTTCCTGTAAATTATTTTGAAGCTGTTTTGTTTCTAGTAATTTATATAAAATTTATTTTGGTACAGTAAATTTTCTATTAGAAATATGACTTTTGGTATCTATAATTATTTTATTTTAAACCAAAATATATATTAATATCTTAAATAAATAATGTGCCACAATTTTAAGAACGGCTCATGTAAAATACTTGAGCAAAACCAAGTGCTCAACAAACCAAGTGCTCACTAGCGAATGGACAGGACAAGTCACTCTAGGAAGGCTCCTCGTGGAAAACCAAGTAGGCAGTTGGTAACGTGTTGAAGACTTTTACTTGAAGCTGACTACTCAATAGTTGGGGATGGGTGACATATACTACCATTGAAGTGCTCATCCGTGAATGATAATACCATATTTTACTTTAATCTTGTATGGACCAAAGGGCGGAATTATTTTACCAAGAATAGACGGAAAAAGTTGCGACATATATGTGAACTCCTATTTACCAACAATGACAGGTAGGGCCACATAAAACCGCCAAAACGAAAACAGTAGCCACCCTGGGAACTGAACTACTAGTCTGGCAAACTTTTTTGTTAATTCCATACGTTCGGATTCGGATTCGGACTCCGATTCGGACTCGAGTTCTAACTCGAATTCGGACACCTCTCGTCCTCGAATTCCTATACTCCCGTCACGTCATCGTTCCATCCCACGTCTCCCTCCCATTTTCTAATCCCCACCCCACCAATGAAACACTGCTCTGAGCTGTTCAACCAAAAAGTAGCAGTTGTTAAGTGAATAAAAATGAAGAAGAAAGAATTGAGCCAGGCAGAGAGAGAAGCTGGAGAAGGATTCTCGATGGAAGAGGAACTCCTAGGACTGAGCCTGAGGAGAGGGATCTCTCTGGGGAAGACGGGCGGGCCCCACACCCCCGTCCCCGCCTGGAAGCTGGAGGACCCCGCCGACGCCGCCGCGGGCCCGTCCTCGCCAGCGGCTCCGCCGAGGCGGTCCTCCGCCGCCGCAGCGTCGGCGAGGAAGCTCGGGGCCAGCCTCTGGGAGGTGCAGGACCTCGGGGGGCTCCCCCTGAGCGGGGCCCACCGGCTCCGCAGGCGCGAGATCCTCGCAAATCCTTCCCGCTGTCAAGATCAGGTGGATTCTGCTGTCTCTCCTTCCATCTTCTTTTTCAGGTTGCTCTTTAGGGATTATAGATAGCATAAGCTTTGATTTGTTGAAGCTCGAGTGGACCGGACAGGAATTGGTTATGATCACCAAGCGAATTTTGGTGAGATTTTAGTTTTCGTAGAGAGATGCAGATGTGTTGTTTGATGATATGCCAATGTGGATCTCACTTAGAAAAGAGAGTTTGTAAAGAATGCGAAAGAACTCGTTCTCCACATGGAGTTAGTAGCGTAAGCTTCAAGATACATTTTGTACCCCGAAAAATTGAACTCCAGTCCTAATTGTTGAGAATGGTGTTCAACTCAAAAGGGATAAAATTTCGTTGATGGTTGCGACTACATATTTATAGGAGTCTATCCAATGTGGAATAAAGGAGTACAAAATACAAAGAGATACTAAATAGCTATGTATAAGAATATGAATGCTAACTGCTCTATCACCCACTCAAATATTGTTTGATGTGGAAGGCATAATTATTCAGCAATCTCAATGACAACTTCATTATCACGATGCAAAGACGTGGGAGAGGTAAGTGACATTGAGATAAGAGATTGCATGTGCTATAGAATGATAGTCGGACTTAACAGAAGAATGCATGGCCAGTTTTTCTTCCTTGTTTCGCCGTGTGATCAAGTTGTTGTGGAAGAAAGTACTAGTATGGTGGTGATAATCAATTAAGTTAGCATAATCAGGCAATAAGAGATAGTACAAAGGAGATGTCCGGATGAGTTACATCAAGATACAAAAGTTTTCAGACTAGACGATGATACATGCCGAAATTTGAGGTGGATGAGAGGAGCTAATATTGGAGAGTAGGGCAACAACCAAAAAGCCCGGTCTCCTCTAAGAGCTCAATAGTGGAGAGAAAAACATCCTGATCCATATGAGTGTCATTAGGGCAACAACCAAAAATTCTGGTCTCCTCTAAGAGATCAGGACGGAACATTTCGTTGAGAGAAATAAGGAATCATTCTTGCGAGCCTTCAATGCTAAGGAATCATTGGTAAATTATCTAGGACCTATGATGCATTAATATGACCATGACTAAGGATAATGATGCTATAGGATACATGATGCACTCATTTTTAGATAGGTATAGTTAGTCATCTTTGCCATACAAGTACAAACATGATATGGATACTAGTACCATATGGTCATGGTCATGCGGCTCGTGCCCATGCAACAGAGCCCGAGATCTTTATATGTAAGTGACTTGAAAGATAAGCTTTTACTTTGGAGATGCCAACTTAGTCATCACCAGTAGATGACAACTGAGTTATTGCCTATGATGATGATCCATCCACACAGACGAGAAGGTCAACATGTCCCGGGGCGACGATGATAAAAAATAGTAGAATCAGTCGTATGTTGAAGAACATGAACTTGTCAAACCAACTGCTTGAGGCCATACATAAACTTGCGGAGATGACTTATCAGATTCTCCCCTGACACTCATAACTAGGGAGTTGTTGCACATAAACTGATTAAGAAAAGACCTCGTCAAGTAAGGCATTCTTGATATGAAGTTGATATATTATAGTCATTCTTGATGCAAAGTTGATATAAGGACTGTGTGGTTGATGACCAAGGATAGAAGAATCCGAGCTGATGTTAAATTTGACGGCCGAGGAAAAGTTTCTTGATAGTAAATTCTTATAGTGCTGCTTAAAGCCCCTAGCAAAAAGATGGCTTTCAAGCATTTGACAATACCATATGGTTTGTGCTTTACATTGAGAATCCATCGGCTTAAAGCTCCTAGCAGAAAGATAAGCTTTCAAGCATTTGACAATATAATATGAGCTGTTGCAGATGATGGTACCGCGGGTACCTGTCATCACAATTTTTTTTACGAGTGGAGATCGAGAGTTCCATAGTGCAATATCATCATGAATGGCAATGGTGGGTCGTCAGATGCGAAGATTGGACGAGGAGGCTTAAGAGAGGCATGAGACGAGAAAGACGGCGTAGATGAGTATAGATGTTCAAGGAAAGTGATATATGCGGAAGTGATAACCATGTTCATGGGTTGAGAAAGATACATAACCCTTTGGGTATGAGAGTCTACAAAGACATGTTTAGTGGTCGGAGGAGCAAGCATATCATGTCCGGGGTCATACAATGAACATAGCATATACAACCAAACACTTTTTGTTATAAGGAATGGAAAACGGAGTTGGTTATTGAGGATTACATAGGACATGCGGTTTATGAGGTGCAAGCTGTGAGAAGGATAATTTTTCAATAATTTGAGGCATATTCAATAAGATTAGAAGAGAATGAGTGACATCAAGTGAGGGTTTTTTTACGTTTGTCAACTCCATTCTATTGGTATGCATAAGAGCAAGAAGTTTTTCCATTCTGTTGGGGTTTATAAGAGCAAGAAGTTACGTGGAGGATACTTTAGTCTTGCTAGAGATTTTGGAAATCTTGGTTTAAATAGTCTTTACTATTATCAATGTGAGTTTTAATTCTGATGTTTAATTGATTCTTTATTTCATTGGAAGATATTTTGAAAACCAAGAGAATGTAGAACTCTCATAGAGCAAAAATGTCGAGTAATGCAAGAGTGGTCATCAGTAAATATCACAAAGTAATGAAAACCAAACATATTTTCTAGTTTCTAAGGATCCCAAATATGAGACTGTACCAATTTGGGATTCACTTAGTGTTCAGAGAAAAGGAGGATCGATAACTTTTGTCCAAAGTACGAGGCTTACAAGTGAACTTATAAATAATAAATCGGGAGCATATTTTCAAGATTTGAAAGAGTAGGATCAGGGTTTAAAGTATCTACCAATAACGATCCGATACGGCCGATACCGATACGGTTTGACATGTCCCAATCCGATACCGACCGATACCTGATACTGACCGATACCGGCATTAGGGGTCTCTTTTTCGGTCAATTCGGCAAATAAAATTAAACAAAAAAGACAAATCAGCAAGGGTTCAAACTTCAAAGCATAATAACGGTGTAAAAGCATGTAAAAGAAGAAAATCAAACTATCGTATGTAAACCAATCGGTAAGGGTGACTACTATTTCATTTAGTTTCAAAACTACTAAGAAATAACACTGAAAGTACTTAAAATTTTGCCTAAATGTATAAAATATATATTTTTAAATGTAAATAATTTATTAATAATTATTTGTTTTCCGATACCAAAAAATCCGATACTCCGATCCGAAACCGCCGATACTACCGATATCGCCGATACCAATACTCAAGGGAATAGTCTGATACCGATTCCGATACCGATACTGTGAACCTTGAGTAGGATGATGAAGCATGTAATGCCAATCAATCATAAAGACGGCAGCCAATGCAGTGATTGGTATATCCAAATGGCACAACCCTTACGCTTCACATACCCTACTAATCACTACCTACATCATTAGATCCTGAATCACCACAGAAGAGGGAAAAAGTATGGAGCAGTTACTAAGAGTGAGAAGATTAGCTCATAAAGAAAGGACTGCAAGATCAAATTGAAAATTGAGGGTGGAAGTTAACTGGATGGAATCTGAGTCAAGGACAAGAGTATTGCCTCTATTGGCAACAAATATGACTTCGTAAGGACTAGACATTCAAGATTCACTCTCAGTATGGGACATGAATAGAGAACCCAGAAGAAGCACGAAGTATATGAAGTGTCATCAGAAGTTGCTACAGAAATCTATCTGGTTGGTGGCATAATCTATGGTAGCCATGCTGATACTAGCAAGTATCATTGATATAATTAAACGGCCACAACGAGTGAAATAGACTGATCGATGATACCAAGCCACAAGATGAGTGTAGGTGCCATATGATGAAAGTAGAAAAAAACCAATCATAGACGAGATCACTGTTGGAGAAGGTAATAGGTGATCAACGGAGAAAAGCGGTAGATCACTGTAGATGATACGGAGGAGCAGTAAATAGTAATACTACATGAAGAAGAGATGCTGAGATCAATCGTGAAGAGTAGTCGTAGATGGTAATAGTAGATGAAGTTGTCGATCAAAGAAGACTAATCGGAACTTGGAAGAACAACTGCAAGTTTAGGAAAAAAAGAAATAAAAATAAAGATTGCAGCTTTGCAAGAAAATAATGGCTAAAACAGGAAAGCTATCAAAGGAGAAGAATGTATTGGAGGAAAGCTATATGATTGACTGAAACATTTACAAGAAGAAAATAACTAAAATAGAGAGGCCAAAAGAGGAATTTTTTTTCTACAAACATGAAAGGAAATTATTTTCTGAAAAAAGATGGCAACATTTGGGACTGGAATAGCCTAGTCTGCACTTACAGGTGGCTTGGAGCACGCTGGAGGGCCATCGGTGTCGGGGATGATCGTCACGATTCGTCATTGGCGGAGGCGGTTATTGAAGGCGGTGAGCTCTGATGTTGATGGAAATGGAGCAATCAAGTAGGTGGTTGGAACCGTCGAATGTCAGGAAGGGGTCATCGAATGCTGAGGAGGAATCCTTGACAATGTTTGAGATATTGGATAACAAAAAATTATTGTATTGGGTTTATCGTATATCGAAGATATATTGAAATATTGGATTTCAATAAATATATTATATATACTAAATGTTCTATCAAATTCAAATTTGTTGATGTACTGAATGTCCTAAAATTTTAAAACTAACTAAGAAAAATATCTAACATAACGTCATAACATGGTAACACCGAACTAACAATATTAAAATTACAAGTTCAAATAAAAAAGTAATATTAATAATATTGTATCAATATAAAAACCAACTAAGTACTAACCTTATCCGAAAACACTTATTCAACTCTAATATCCAATATTTTCATATTTCAGGAGATATCAACCGATATTCCCGATATCTATAACACCTAATCGTTGATATTAGTGTGAGCAAGAGGGCTAAGGAGCTACGGTTAGGCTTCCTTATCTGGCTATGGGTAGTATTCTAGTGCGGTTGGGGAGGGAGAGGTTAGGGTGGCTGAAGGTGGAGGTGAAGGCAGGAGCTAGGGTTATGGTTTTGATGTGGGTTGGTGTCTGGATCTAGGGTGGAGGCAACATGCTTGTGCATGTGGGTGGGATGGGGTGAGAAGTAGTGTGGGATAGGGTGGAGGCAGGGTTGGGATTTAGTGAGCGAGGTTGGTGGCAGCCCGGGTTGGGATTTAGGCTAGGGTTCCAAATAGAAGTGGGAGAATTTCGGAAAGATTGGACTCTTTTTGGAGAATGGAGGATAGGGAGATAGGTCCAAGAAGAACCTTGCTCTGATTACATGTTGAGAAGCTCAATTCAATGGGTTACAAATATTCTATTGCATGGTGTAAGTACATATTTATTGGTGGCGAGTCTCCATTTTTATTAGTCTATCACGAGTACAAAGAGATACTAAATAAAGATAAACAACAATATCAATGCCAAATACACTACACTAATTATCTTATTTTCTAATTTATCTGAGGCTCCAAACTTGATTGATAACTGTTGTAAATAGGTGTTCGGTAACATTATCTTATGTGTACAAGAATTATGACCAGAGTTTCAATTAGAGTTCTATAGCATTGTTATAAAGGTCAATGCAGTGGTGCAGGCACCAGCAACTGTGCTATCTGCCGTAGTTGCTAACTGTAGCTGGCTTGGTTATAGAAGCCAAACTAGCAGCATTATAAATACTAGTATATATGCACGTGCATTGCACATATTATTATTCATAGATTATTGTTAGGAAGATTAAAGGACGCTTGGAGTGGATGATGTTGATGAGTTGGTTTAACTATGCTTTTTTTAATTACTTAGCAAGTATCATGATTCCTTTGATTTTCTTAATACATTAATTCCTCCAGAATGCATCTCTTAAATGGTTGTTAGTGGAATTTATTGCATCTATTTTTTTAATTAGTATATATATTGAAGGGTATTTTTTGGAAAGAAAATTTACACGGTTAAGCCTATTTTTTGCATTATATAGTAGAACAGATAGATGTTATGGCACTTTACTGGCCATTATAGAACGCTACTGCCCATAATGTATTTTTAAACATCTATTGGTAGTTGCATTAAGTACATTTTCTGTGCTTTATTAGTTGTTTAGTTACTTGATATAATTCTCGTCTATTTACCTAGTAAACATTCTTTTTAAGTAGATGTTTAGTTTCTTAATACTGATTTCTAGATTTTTACATGGTTAGTATTTGTATTTAAATGCTATTCACTAATTTAATTATAGATTTCTAATCTTATTGTTTTGTCTAATCTAATATGCAGTATATTACGTTCTTAATTAACTTATAATTAGATTAGGAGTAGTTTGTTGGTCATATCTTGATTTAAGTGATCAACTTGAGAGAATGTTTACAATTAAATAGTGATTTCTATATCCAAGTTAAGTCTGCATCTCGAATTCATCATCTGATGGAGCAAGATTATTACTGATGCATTCCACACCCCTCATAGAATCTTCCTGGAAACCTCATGTCTTCCTGGCTTAACTTTAGTTTCACTTTGAAGAACCTTCCATCTTGGCTCAATTTCCTTTATAGTATCTTCCTCCCTCATTAACTGCTGCGAACTCTCTTTGACGGTCGCCATTGTCTACAATCTATCCCAACTCTCCATATTTATGGATTATTCCCTACATTGTGAGAATTGCATAACGTCTTCTTAAACTCTAAGCATCCATATGTTAGATCTGTATCAATGGGATCTCCAATTTACACTATTCTGCAAAAAAATTTCCTATTAGTAAGCAACTCTGTGCATCCACTAGTAGGTATTACTTGGCTCATTATGATAACTTATCACGTGTTTCAGCAACTCTTGACATCCACCAATAGGTACACATCCATCTGCTTCTATGCCAATGTAGATGTTACACTCTATGCGTCCTCCACAGTTCTATGACTATCTGAAATATGGAGGCCAGGAGCAGTAGTAAATTGGAATCTGCTGACGGTGTTTTCTGTGTCCATTATATAGTCCAAAAACTTTTAATCGGTATGTTTTACTGCATTGTTGCCCTCTTTGTTTGTAACGAGAGAAGGAAGTGGTTGGTTGTTGAACTTGTATAAAAGCATATTGATCTATGTAGACCCCTAGATCTCTAAGTGCAGTTACAAGTCTTTCAAAATTCAAATGTTCCATTCTTTTATATAATACCGATTTCTCTACTCTTAATTGCCTCAAGCTTCTGGTGAACATATGAGTGAAACAGTGTTCTCCTTGAATATTTTACGAATGAATTATTTTTGATGTACCACAACTACTAAGATATATCCAGCTGATATTTTTGGATATGTTCTCTTCATGGTTCTAACAAGTCCAATGCATGTGTATGCTTGTCATTGTTTAACATGGCATTGGACGTGGAGGCATCTATTCATCTGACTTTTCTGTGCTCCTTAACCATTTTCTAAATCACAAATAATTTATTCGTAATAACATGTGAAGATTCTGAATACATTTACAAACTATATCCTTATGCTTCTTCATTGACAACCTATTTAACTATCTTTAAAGTTTATTATTCAACTTTTCTAGCACCTTTTATAATCTTGAAATTGTTATTTTTTCTATATTCGGTAGCAATTTCTATCGCTCATTAGACCTTAGATTTTTGTGGTTTTTTATACATTTTCTTTTCACATTTTTTATGGAACTCTCAGGACAGTTTGTTAGCATCCTTTTCTTCTGATTATACCTTCTGTTTTCTCGAAATTACTTAGTTGTTTATTAATGAATTATGGAATATATGGTTATTTCCTGCTAGTGGTCATTCCTTAAACATTTTTCCTGTCACCCCTTACAATGCTATTAGTTTAGCTTGAAAAAGGGAAGTGATATTAACCATCGAACATTAGAGTCTCTCTACTTATAATATCCTATTTTTCTTCATTTCAGCCTCAGACTGCTGGTAGTCTGAGGAGACATGCTGCATCTTCATCGATCCAACAACATAAGTTGAACAGAAGGAATATTCAAGCCCAACAACCTGCATCTCCTGCAACTTATAGTAGCTCAATGGAGGTAACATTTATCTACTACTTTTTGTATGATGCATGTTTTTTTTTACTTAAAATAATAAAATGTATGTATGTATGTAACAAGAAATGCGTATGTGTTTGTACACATGTTTATCTTCAATAACTCCCAAACTGTTAGTTATCTAGTTGCTAACACAAATGAGCAAGACATGCTCATCAACTGTTATTCTTTTTAGATTTTGCTTGCAATGTATTATTTTAGATTGTTAAGATGCTGGCACTTGCATGTCAAGTTCATGTTCATAGTTTCTATCTAGTCTGTCCTTTAGGATAATATTTTCGTCTGCTGTTTTTCAAGTTAAATCTCTGGTCCTTGCAGGCTTCTACTGTTAACCGTGTTATCAGTCCTAGCAGGTCTTTGGATTTTAAGGGCATGGTAAGGGAAGGTCGGTATAACCTTAAAACGTCAATGGAATTAGTGAAAGTATTAGAACGTATTTGGAGCCTAGAGGAGCAGCATACATCCACCGTATTGCAAGTGAAAGAACTGAAGGCAGAGTTAAAGCATGCACGAGCACGTATTCAGGAGTTAATGTATGAGAAGCAAACTTACTCTCATGAAATGGATGATCTGATGAAGCAAATTGCAGAAGATACGATAATTAGGAAGAGAAAGGAACAACATAAGATCAAGACAGCAGTTCAGTCCATAAGAGATGAGCTTGAAGATGAGAGAAAGTTAAGAAGAAAGTCAGAAAGTTTACATCGCAAATTGGTCAAAGAGATATCCGAAGTGAAGGCTGTACTTACAAAGGCAGTTAATGATCTGGATAGAGAGAAAGAAATCAATCATTTGGTAGAGAACCTCTGTGATGTCCTCGCGGAAGGGGTTAGAAATTATGAGTTGGAGGTAAGGAAGTTGCAGCAAAAGACTGTCAAGGAGAACGATCATAAGGCTGACCGATGGGTGCTTCACATTTCAGAAGCATGGTTGGATGAGCGTCTGCAAATGAAGATTGCAGAAGCTCGGGGAGATGTAGCTGAAAGAAACACTATAGTGGACAGGTTGCATGGTCAAGTTGTGACTTTTCTCCAAGGTAGACAATCCTACACTGCAAAAGAGAGTACGTCTCACAACAATGTTACTTTACGTCGACAATCCCTCGAGTCTGTCCACTTGAATGGGGCTGCCAGTGCACCTCAAGATGCTGACGATGATGATTCTATAGCCAGTGACATGCACTGCTTTGAACTAAATCTGGGTGCCAATGACAGTGAAAGCCATGATCGACTAGAACCAGCAAGTGAAAATGGTATAGTAAAATTAGATGATACAAAGATGTCCAGAATTAGACGGAAGAGTCTGGGATATTTTGGACGAAACATGGGTCACAACTCCAACTTGCAAGGAGAACCTAGAAAACTACTGAATAGCACAAAGGCTTATGATGGAAACAAGATGCACATAATGGATAGGTTACACGGAAGACAATCGCACAATACTATTGGAGCTGAAAGCACCGAAGGAAATCAGGTTGAAATTGCTTTGTCCCAAAGGTCGAAAAACTTTAGTCCTCAAGAAGTTGGTCCAAGCATAGGGATGGATGGCATGCATGAATCAAACTTGATTCTCAACTCAGCGAGTATTGATCCCGACTTGTGTGGAGTTAAGGATCATCACGGCGATCGTCATGGAGAAGATCGTTCAAAGAGGTGTCAGTTTTCATCCAATGATTTAAATGTTGCATCTGGGGACTTCTGTACTTTATCCAGTCCAGGACTGCAGCAGAATTATCGCACACCATCTTCTAATCCTGAGATATATGAATGTTCGTCGAGATCAGTAAGGGCATCAAAGGACAGCACTCTGAAAGCAAAATTACTTGAAGCAAGACTGGAGGGACGACATGCTCGCATGAAGGCTATTAAAAGTTCCTCTGTTGTGTAAATATGAAAATAGAAAAGTTCTATAGAGGGTTAAGAAACAGTCTTTTTAGCAGTTTGCTTTGGAAACCTTAGTGGTTTCTTGATGCATTTTCTCAGTCTAGATATGTAATTTGAGTTTTGTATGTTTTATCCTTTATAAAACTTAGATTTATCACCAAGCCAAGCTACATCTCACTTTGTTAAAGTCGGAACAAGAAGAAGAAGAAGTTCCTCGACTGTAATAGAATGTTGCTGATTCACGGACTCCCGTGAAGTGTTTCTTCATTGTTACTCTTGGCGGATGGGGTGGCCTTGGAAATGTTGCTGTAGTTGTGGAACTCTTGTAGTTGAACCAAAAAGAGACTAAGAGAGAACACTTGATCGAGAAGATATTTTCAAGGAAGGTTTTAGAACATCTAGAAGGCTATGAAGACTTCATGAATTTTCAAGAAGACTACCAGATTCTGGAGGACTCTCGAAGCTTTCAGCAAAACTCCGGTCCGTCATGTCATGCTCGACCCGTGAAATCGTTCGTTCTTGCATCAATTTCTGCCGAATCGATCGTCCTCGTTGGTGCGTGATATCGTACGGGTCTGGAATTGTACTCATACAAGGCAAGAACTAATTTTTAAAAGGTTATTTCAAATCAACAACATTTGCAGTGGAGAAAACATAATCAACAACATAGTATACGAAACAAAAATATCTTTATTGATAATGAAGTATATTACAAAGGCTCGTAATAGTCCTAATGAATATGTCGAATTGGCTTACAACACTCATGATCTCTCTTGCTCTCAAAGGATCTCATCGTTCCATATATTATGTCTCTTATACGATGAAGACTCCAACGCGGTCGCACTTCTCGAAATGTTAAGGAACTCCATGTTTCGGTGCGTCCAAGCAAGCTTTGCATCGAGTGAACTATTCCCTGAACCTGCAAGTAATCTGGTGGGGTATCAGTACACATCTTATACTTATGAGCGAAAAAATCCACTCGCCTAAACCGACACTAAGTAATTGTGTGAAGCATACATTTTACTAGGATCTTTCTATTTTGTCTTAGCGTCAGTTTCACAACATATTATGAAAGCAGTAAAGCATGTAAGCAGGTAATCATGTTATATTCAATAACAGAAGCAAACAGTAAACACATCACAAATGCGTCACATCGTAACGACTTCTTACCATACTCTGTTGTACTCATCCTTGTACTGATGCAAGGTGAATGATTATTGACCTTTCCTATCATATTAAAGATAGCATACTAAACAGATATACAAATCGAACCTATCATAACCGATGTACCAACCCTTGCGCTAATGCAAGGAGAATACTTACTGTCTGTGCGTAAGACATAAGTTAGCATGCTGCTGATCGATATGAAGGTCACTGGCATTCCAAGCCATAATGTACTATATCTTGTGATAAGACAGTGAATGCTTCGCGCTCGGATTGCTAGCCCGGTCGAAGGCTCCGCATTATCCAATATTGTGGCGCATCATTTCAATAGTAGGTCACTAGACTTCTGAATAAAATATCCCACAATATCATGTGCTCTGAAGTACTATAATTTCCTCCTAGGTTCAACGACTTCGGTGCCTCGGTTTACTGGTTCGAGAAAAGCAAATCTGTGCACAGGTTATCTAAGTCCATGACCATGCCAATGCACAAACATCTTGAAACGAAGTGAAGCAAGAAGTATATCTACTCGCAACAATATATCGTATCACATTATTACTATATATTTGTGTTTCGAATGATGACCCGTATGCCCCAACATACCGAGGCAACCTACCTCAATCAACCGATTTGGGTACCACACCCCTTCCAACAATTCTGTGGCATTTGTGCCACAAATGCTCACTTCGCGTACGAAGTCATACTATATAATTTTCGTGCCCTGATGTACGCCTCGACACAGTTATTCGATGTTCTAAGACTTAGTGTTCAATATTTTTCGATTCGTGCACTCTACACACTCCTCGATACCACACTTCAATGTTCTAACACGACACGTGCACTTGATGAACATTTTGCTTCAACTGATCTAGTATCAATGTTCTATGATCGATGTTCTATACTTAGTGTTCAACATACATTACGACTTCTATCTATCTGAAGTACACACATGGAATCAATTAAGTTACAAGCACACCAGATACATTTTATTAGGGCATGAAGGAGGAGAAAAGAAGGGTCAGAGTCCATCCACCTTTACTATTTTGTCAATCACTCGCCAAGCTGATGTAGCTCTACTCCTTAACTTTGTGTATCGATACGTTGCACGATCCTCTCATCTAACTTAGACATTCGAACACTTCGTGTCCCTTTGAACTAACTGATTCGACTTAGCGTCTCCATGCCTCAGCCTCCATGCCTCAGCCCATTGCGAGGCAATGCTATGATCTTCAGCGGATATTGCAATAAGGAAAAATATCGACCTCAGAAAATTCAGTTTAAATGCCTACACATGAAACAACTCAATTAATACTTTATCAAATCCATTTAATACTTGATCGAACGGAATCGATATATCTTTGAATCAAATGACCTAGCGTAATACACCGTGCGGTGCGGCTATTACACGTAGAGGGTTATATAGATCCGTCTCGGTGAGCAAAAAACCTTTGACATGACACTCTCCTCCACCTGTTTCATCGACATCCTCGTCGACGGGTGCAACAAGTCTCAGAACGACGTCCACACTCGTAGGTGTGATCGTTGCACGTTGTCCCTTCGTTTTGCGTCTCATGCGGTACTTTTCAGACTTATCGATCTTCTTCTCAAGATCGGAAGCAAACTGGTTTTTCCCACCAATTTTGACCTCGATCTGTGCCCTCTTCAGCACAGAAAGAGGCTCGTGTGGGCTATCACATCGTCGATCCACCTCATCTTATAGCTGCACATAGTTCTCCACACATCCGTACATGCGAGTCCCATTGCAACTATGTCGATCCTAACATCCACCACAAGCTTTGAGCTACTTCTTGTGCGAGCCACTCCACTTTGATAGTAAAATACACCACCCTCCACATAAATGACTCATCGGGATGCCCATTAGCAATACCCCGGATCTCGCTCGGAAGATCTTTCTCCTCAAAGTCCTTCATCTCGAGCACCGCTATATATGTAGGTCGTCTCCCTTTTACTACCCTCCTAGAGCTGAATGGCGAAGATAGCTTTCCATTTTAACGGCTTTCCTCATGCAACTTTCACCATGTATGATGATCCTGCCTCTATGAAGCTGACGACTCCCAAATGTAACATCGGATCTGCCTTCGTCTCGACTAGAAAATTCATGCTCAATATCATCTTGAAGTCGTCAAACGATCTAGTGATAAAATCGATAACACCCAACCAATGTCCCACCTCTACGGGAATCCCATTGGCTTTCCCTTGCACGAGGTGCACCTCTGTATTGATCGCCTTCATCTTGCTTCAATTTTTCTCCAAGGCTAGACCCAAGCGACGGACTTCCGCGTCCGAGATAAAGTTATGAGTGACGCCTGTGTCAACCAATGTACGTGTGCTCATGCCTTTGATCCACACGTCAACGTACATAAGCTCTCGGCTAAGAGTCTTCGACACATCGTATAATGTCACGCTACGCACGGTACATTATGCTGAGTTATTGACTCAAAGAGTTGCGTTGACCCGAAGAAATGCATCGAGTCGGATCGATGCAAAGAGTTACGTTGGCCCGAACGAGAAAGCATTGAGTCGGTTCGAAGATTGTAAGAAATCGAATCGATGCAACGCACAAGTCAAATTCGAACAAATATTGATTTTAGTTGGTTTCATATATAGGCTATACTTTTACGCTGAAATATAAGAGGTCGACATTTTGCCTTGTTTGCAACAGAGTCCGCAAAACCAAATTATCGTCTCGCAACGGACGGAAGCATAGGCACGGTAAGCCAAAGCGGTTGGATAATTCAACTAAGCACGAAGTACTCGAATGGCTAGGTCGAAAGAGTTGGTCGTGTAACAAAGTTACGAAATCGAGCCACATCGACTCGACAAAACGACTAGGCGTATCAGCTTAAGGTGGGAGGACTTTGACCCTTCTTTCCTACTCCTTCATGCCTAAGTAAAATGCATCGTTATATGCTAGCTGACCTATCGAGCCCACGGGCATGGCTCGATGAAGAGAAATCGTAGTGCGTGTCGAAAACTAGATAGAACAATTGAAATAAAACGTGCATAAATGCACGAGTCGCTATTGAACATCGAAACATCGCAACGGTGAGCGCTTCAGTGTGTAAGCCATAAGGACATAAGATAACTGTATCAATGAGTGCCTCCGTGTATGATTCGTTCGTGCCTTCGAGCACGAGTTAGAAGGCTAGCATATTGAAAGACTATTGAGGCGAGTTCTCTAGTGCACGAGCCATGGAACATTGAACACAAAGGCATATGACATGGAAATATGATATCGAGGTGTGCATCGAATGCACGACTCGAAGGATAAATAACACTTATGTCGAAGCGTGCGTATGTGCACGAGACTTATAAAAGATGGCTTTGTTGTAAAGAGAATAGTTGTGGCATGAATGTGACAGAACTGTCGAATGTAGCATGGTGCTCGGAATGTTCGGGACCTTCGAGTCATTCGTTTGACAAACATTGAATTGGGGCATGGTGCCATAGAACATTGAAATGAAGAATGAATCGTACAAAGAATGTAAGAACATAGAAAGAAAGAGTGAGAACATAGAAAGAGAAAGAAAGAGTGAGAACATTGAAAGAAAGAAAAATGCGAGACGACGTGAAGTATGAGTTTCGGACTCAAGATTATGTTTGGTTGTTTGAATAAGACATGCGTTGCATGGTCGAATGGACTTGAGTATATAGCCCATGCACGGGTTGAGTGATTTCCCTCAAACGAGTTATTGGCCGAGGCACTGGGACCGTTCAGCCTAGGAGGGATGGTTAATCATGTGGGCGCACATCTTTAAGACGATTAGCGACCGATTATTGATGTGAAAGCTGCAACGATGGTAAGCAGCGGTATGTTCTCCAGTTATTAGGATAGCAACCTAATATGGGAGGCGCCGGGCTACGCAAATTGAGAGAGAATATAGTCCATTCTGGCACAGAGACGCTGGCAACCTTGATATAGTTAAAAGAACGATGGACTGAAAGTACAGGCACACAAAGATCCTGCACAGAGATCACTTATAACATGACATGAGAGGATGGTAGACGTATTTACCTTACGTCGGTGCAAGGGTGAGTGCGTCGAGTTGGTAAGAAGTTGTGCCACGAAACATATGCAAGATTGCTATATGTTGCATGCCTGTTTGCCAACATGAATCAAACATAACATGTTTGCCATGATAAAATGCTTTACTGCTTTCGAGTATGCCTTGAAACCTATCCTAAGGCAAATATAGAAAGATCACAACGTAAGCTGCATGATTCATATATCTACTTAATATCGGTTTAGTAAAGTGGGTCTCTGATCAGTATGCGAGAGGATTAGTACTAATCTCCCGCTAGATTGCTTGCAAGTGCAGGGAATGGTCTGTTCGTGGCGGAGCTTCGCTTGAATGCAATGAGGCATTGAATGCCATAACGTATTGAGGCGTATGACTGCATTAACACTCGGACTTGCAACAGGATGATGCGGCCGAGATATAGAAGACATGATGTATGGAACAGTAAAATCCTTTGTGGACAAGAGAGCTTAAGTGTTGTAAGCCAATTTGGCATGATTCATTTGGGCTATTGAAAGCCTTTGTAATGTTGCGTTGCTTATCGAATAAAAAGAATTGTTTCGTATACTCTGTGAAACTCAATTGTGACTCTATTTTTTTCTGCTGCTATGTCACGACCCGCACCCGCTTTTAGGACGCGAGAGCGTGAGCAAGCCAGCTACGTATCGAATGGACTCCAGCCCGACTCGAATACGTAAACGCTGTCAAGGCTATGGTATACTGCCAAATCATGGCAAACAACTCTAAATCTCAATCCATAATAAGATAATAAACAAGAATGGACAAGTATGGGTCGTGGTCTGTAGCCCACTAACATACATGTCCGATTAGACTCCAAGAGATAACATGAGTCTATAAATTGAATCAATAAATATGATATATCATGATGATAAAAAGGGAAACACGAGCTGGATGAACTGGATAAAACATGGTATCAATACCTGAATCCTGCAAGCAATATCATCACATCCGGACCCTACAAGTGTCATAATCATCCGCCATCCAGAGCTGCTAACTAATTCCATGCAATAACTAACCTAAAGAGATCATCAGGTCCTCAGGGGATATAGCAAGATACATAAAAACATGTCTATCTAGCAGTTTATCATGCAATAAAGAAAATACAGGAAATAATAGAAAAAGACCAATCAGCACGAAAACACGACTATACACGACTGGAAGAACCACTACGCCCAAACAAACTGCTGAAGAAGACAAGAGAACACGATATCATGATGTCAATGGATAACCAATCAAATACTCAAACCCTCGCCCCTAGTGTGGACTCGCAGGTTTGAACAACTACTAGCCCTCGCCCCTAATGTGGACTCGCAGGCTAGCATCACCCTCGTCCCTAGTGTGGACTCGCAGGTGTGAACCATATACTACTAACCCTCGTCCTTGGTGTGGACTCGCAGGCTAGCATCACCCTCGTCCCTTGTGTGGACTCGCAGGTGTGCACATATAACTACTAACCCTCGTCCCTAATGTGGACTCGCAGATTAGCTTACTAACTCTCGCCCCTGGTGTAGGCTCGCAAGTTAGCTTAACTACTAACCCTCGTCCCTAATGTGGACTCGCAGATTAGCTTACTAACTCTCGCCCCTAGTGTGGGCTCGCAAGTTAGCTTAACTACTAACCCTCGTCCCTAATGTGGACTCGTAGGCTAGCATCAAGATTTTAAGACAAGGAGGTAAAGCAGTTTCGATATGACTTATTCATCCTATGACACGATGCGACCCAGTCCAACTACAAGTGATGACACGACACGACCCAATCACGATTCACGGAAAAACCAATCCAATATGAACTACAAAGCTAATTATAAACAAGGCTATATATATATTCTAGCAGGCATGATATACCAATCACATATAAATAACCAACTAGTAAAACTATATAATAATATAAATATGTATGTAAATAAACTGTAGAGGGAGGCAATGTATACTTGCCTGGAGGTTACACGCAGATCCAAAAAAAATACAGTCAACTGCCAAGCCATGAAGTCCAAGTCCTCACAACTGTCTTCGAAAGCTGAAATAGATATTGCCAACATTCTTAGAATAGTCAAATTAGCTAGGATTGCCTGTCCTTAAGTCCAATTCTGGACACAAGGGCAAAACGGTAATTTTGGGTCAAAGTGATGTCCGCCGTTGGACCCGCTTTGCACGAAAAGCGTGCCAGAGTCAATGGTCTCTAAAGTCGTCAAACTACATGTCTACGAATCCAGTTTTCCGATACGAACCCAACCGTATGTCCAAAGTTGGATTCCGACGGGCCGTGCACAAAATTACCCGTTGAGTCGGACCGTGGGGCCCACAAAATAACGATTTTACCAACTGTCTCAGAATCGGACCAAACTTGGCATACAGGACCAAAAAAAGGATATGGTCCTGATGGCGCAAGTTTTATCTCAATCTGACGAACGTGCACAGAGTAATTGAGAAGTTTGCACAGAGGCCGATACGGTGAATTTCGACGGATACGTATCAAATTTATTGCGCACACGCGACCAATTTGAATTCCGTCAAAGTCCACACGTCCGCAATATCCGTACGCGCCTTTCGATGCTTACGGTGCGCGACCATGTCATCCGGTTTGGCGGGACGCACGTCGTATCGGCAAGATTTCTAGAATTTCTATTAATTAAAACATATTTTTCGGAAACTTTGGATTCAAAAATAATTGCATACAGTGCATCAAAATTTAAGCCACCAGAAGGAGATGGAAGAGCTATATAGGGTCTAGAATTTCTGTTCAGAAGTTTCCCAAGGACTGCTGCTAGATTGATCAGAATTCCTCTCCAAACTTGGGGGTTTGGGATGCTTTCAGTCGTCAGGAAATGATATCTTTTTGGGTTTTTCGAGTTGAATTTTTGACTCGATGGGTCAATGCCTCGAGGAACTATTGGATGGGTCGTAAAGAGGGTCACGTGGACTCTCCTCAGGGTTTTACGAGATCAAAATCGGTCGAGTAAATGCGAAGAAACTAGCCGAGGAAGAGAGTTACCTCGCGCACAGTTGCTGCTGTGTTCCATCTCCGTCTCCACGCGCGCGAGGGTCTGTCGCCGCCGGCAGCTTGCGTGGCGGCACGCGAATGTGCGCCCAGGCGTCGGGGATGGTGCGCGTGGGTTGGATTAGGGTTTTAGGGTTTTAATTCTCCTCCCTCAATCGATATGTGAATATATATCTCGGCTGCTACTCGCGTGGTGGGGGTTTCGAGTAAGGGATTAAAAGGGGGGTCGGGCCAGTGGCCTGGAGTAGGCTGGGCCTGCGGGCTGTGCTGGCCTGTGTGGGCTGGGACTAGGCCGGGCTTGGTCGTTGCTCTGCTGAGATCGGCTGCTGGTGAAAAGATTGATACAGGCTACAAGGTGGACACACTGATGGATTGTAGGTATCCAAAAATGACTTGTAAGCAAGAAGGGGTCCAGGTGAATACATCAGTTGGTGAAGATAGCCTAAATTGTCAAACCAATTTAAAGGCCAACATCCGAAAGAAGCCAAGTTGTTGGGCTGGGCTATTATAGTTGGGCTGAATATTGTATTTCTTTTTACTTCTTTTTCTTTAGCAATAGTTATATATAAATTCATATATATATACATATATACAGTATATACTCATACATGTATACATACTTCTATACATATTTATATGTATTTATATACACATACCTATATATTTATATACATTTATATGTTCATACACCTACATACATATATATAATATATATATATATATATATATATATATATATATATATATATATATATATATATATATATATACGTATACATACCCTCATATATATATGTATAATATATATATGTATATATATCAATAAATTATAAATATATTTACATGCCCTCATATATATGTCCTGGTATTTATACGTATATGTATACCACAAAAATCCACATAGACAATAAAATATTCTAATTATAATCAATATTAATAATATCTAATATGAATAAATATATCTATTTAATCACCACAAATAATAAAATAATAATAAATTACTTAAATGGTGGTTTGGTGAATCCATACTATTCACTTTTATCCGAGTCCAGAAAATTGTACAAATATGGTAAAACAATATTTAATAATAAAATGCCAATTCCGTACAAATATTCAAATAGTTAAAATATACATCAATACCTAAAATAATTTATGAAATATTTGTATACACATAAAATATGCTTACATGGTCGTCCTTGGTCTCACTACATACCTACAAAGGCTTGGATTAAGTTCGGGCCCAGTTCGGGTTAAGTTGGTACAATCGGGTCATCTAAATCAATATAGCTAATTAATAAATAAATAATTCATCGGTGGGGATTAAGTCGCAACTTGGCCTGGTTTTCCTAGTTAGGATGTCACTATGGCTCGGCCTTCCCTACTAAGGCTAATACACTAGTCAAAGCACGCCACTGCACTATCCGTGCCATGATCCCTAGTCACCTTGCACTCCAAAACTCATCTGTGGCTAAAGCCATCCATCGTAATAATTATTTATAGAAATATTTAAAAATCACCATTGAAATCAAATAAATAAATAAAAAAAATTATTTCGAGAATTTTCGGGAAGGGAGGCTACAAATCTACCCACCTTAAAAATAATTTCGTCCTCGAAATTCTAATTCATGACTACGTCTTAAAATCAAAGTCTACTATTACCTTAATCTCCTCAAATTTAATTCCTCGAAAATAATTTATATCCTCCTCCTAATCATTTTGTAGCTACGAAGTCTCAAGGGCTTCTACCCACCTTTGGTCACACTACTCCTCAAAACACGGTCACTAAGATCTTATAATCTTCTAACTAGTTGCTAACAATTCTACCAACATATATCTAGGGCATATAGCATCTATAATCTCTCATATCTATCAAACAACCAAATATTCCAAAATCAAGCAATATTCTAATATAACTTAAGAATCTCTGATGAATTCTAGACAGCACGATCATTCGTCATCCCGAAATAGGAAGGGACGAGAGTCAAGGGTACGGAAAGCAAGGAAGTATATTCGAGAGCAAATATGGAGTTTTCAAGGACGTAGAAAATTTCTAGGAGAATTTTTAAGGCAGAGTGGATTGAGATTTCTAAGGTTTAGTCAAAGTCGCAGGCTCGTATCAGTACAGTTACGTAACCGATACGATATGCTCTGACCTGCATGGGCCACCAAATGCTAATAATCAATCAAGATAGCCATTTGAGAACTTGTCATCTTGCCTTGTACGAGTGCAACTCCAGACTCGTACGACATCACGCCCCAGCGAGGACGATGATTCGGTAGAATCGATGTGACGATGAACAAATTTCTGGGTCGGGGCATGACAAAGTGGTATCGGAGCTCTAGGTTCAATTTCCTCAGGACGCTTGCTTCGTTTTAATTTCAAAAGTTGTCCACCACAATCGGATGACTCTTGACTCTACACGATGCCGTACTGGATGTTCCATAAAATAAGTCTAATGCAAATCATGTAATTTTGGCGCATGTGTTTTGGAAATTACATGGTGTTTGCTGAGAAAGTCGTAAAATGTTTATTGCATTGAGTGCAATGAGCCGTGAAATATTTGTTGCTGCAAGTGCAACAAGTCGTGAGATGTGAATTGAAATATTGGTTGCTGCAAGTGCAATAAGTCGTGAATTGTGAATTGGGATGTTAGTTGTTGTAATGCAACAAGTTGAATGAGAAATAAAATATTGTCTCAAGTGCAACCAGATTTGGGATATTGGTTGCACCAATATGGCAAGTTGTGGGATGTGTTGTATAAATTGCAACGAAGTTGATTGTGAATGATGCACGTTGCAATGAACGTGAAAGTTGATATCGAATGCGTTGAACGAATTCGAACGTTGGCTTTGAATGTCGAAAATAAATTATTTTACGAGGTACAACGGATGTCGAAAATAAATCGTTGCACAAGGTGCAACAGATGTAACTGAAATCGTAAGTCGATGAGAACCAATCGTTCGGTTGTGCACCGAAATTGAGTTGGCGAAATGTATACATTGGCCGAGTTGTGTCAGATTTTGATTTAATCGAAATTTATGTTTGTGATCGGCATGATCACTGCGGGATAGCAAGTTGGGTTTTGATTAATCAAAATTTACGGTTGTGATCAACATGATCACTGGAGAAATCGTGAGTCAAAATAGACTATTAGTTCATACCGAGTATGATGCGAGGGAAATGACTTGATTTTCGAATAGTATATGCCATACCACCTATGCGATGAATAACTCGATTCTGAGTGGTATATACAATACCACTTGTGCGATGGATTGCATCGATATGTTGTGTAAATTGTGGAAGGTTTGTCCGCAATGGACGGAAGAGTACCAAGACTTGATTGAAAATTTGTATGACGCTATATTGATGCAAGTATTCTTCGAAAATCGATTGGGACGATAAGGCACAGACTTGTATCATAATGATACGTCGGACGAAAAGTTACAAGTTAGTCAGATGATGGATATTAGCGACACGATTATGCCTTGAGACAATAATCGGATCAGCGGGATAGGAAGCTTGAAGTTATAATCGGGTAGTACGACTTGCGAACTTGATGAAAATATTTGTCTATGCGAATTGTAATTGGAATGCACGAATTACGAACTCGATAAAATGTTGGAAGATGTGAATCGTAATTGGATCGCACAAATTACGAGCTCGATAAAATGTTAGTTAATACAGATAATTATGCCTAAGAAATAGTTGGTTATGTTGAGACGAAACTCATTTGATTACGACCGAAACATGCAAAACTTAGAGGGCATGATCGTATAACTCGAGGGTTCGATGTTGGATAATCAGTAACTCAGTTACGCGATCGAAGTATAGCGGGATGCGGCAAATCGGAAAATGATCTGATGTATATGAAAATGTTCGTTGAGAACTTGGATGTATGCAATGCCAGCTAAGTCGATGTTGATGCAATTCAAAGTTGACCCTTGCGTTACCGAATTTCATATGACCTATCGAAATTGATACGCAAGAAAACGTATGCACAATATGAGAATACAAAATGGAGTAGGCCTACGATATCGAGATTTTGGTAAATAGCGATACAAAAATACCGAACCTAGTCGATCGTAAACCTTATGATTGATCAGACGAGACTATAAAGTTATCGACGATTGTTTTGATGCGTGTAGCGTCTTAGATGTCGATAGTGGGTAGGTAGGCTCAAACTCAATACGAGTAAATATTTCGTGAATTACGAAATCATCGACGTTAGTGCATGAATTATTCGGATGATAGTTGCGCTCCAGTTGCGCAGATAGAAATAATTTTGTTCGAATTTGGGAAGTCTTATCGAGATTATCAAAACATAATTTGACTCCGAAATAAGATATAGCATGGTTTGTCGTAACTGCCCTTCATTAATAATCCACAATTATTGAGCGTAGCTTCGGGACAGCTGACCCTAGAAGACTTGACCGCCAAATCAAAATAAAAGTTACAGACCCATAAGATGACCCATACGATGTCGCATATGGAATTGTGTTGGAAAAATATAATATGGTGCATATTGATGATAAGTCTAGGCGATCAAATAAATATTTTAGGAAATAACGGAACAGCTTCAGCTGAGAATGATAATAGTCGAATTTTGAAGAATTGTCGGATGAATGCTTGAATGATTATGTTGATCGACGATCCAAATAGAAATTTTATAAATGAACTTGGTGATACGGATAGGCGATTGCAAGAAACGTGCTATGCACAAGAGCGAGCGGTAAGAGAATGACATTCGAATTGTGTTGTTGAAATTGGATTCACTAGCAATTAAGCTTATGTGAATCGAAACTTATATTCGATGTTGCGAGATGGACAATTTAGAAATTTGGCTAGGAAATTCCTACTCAATAGGAATCGAACATAAGACACGTCGTAGAGACCTTTGTGTCAAAGCGATCGTTGCCTTTGAGCATCATCGACTCGAATTGAAATTTTGGGTCGGATAGCTTATGGCCTTTGTGCAATATCAATTTAAAAGTTGTGTCGAATGAAAATTGAGCACGGTGTCTAAGTAAGTCACCTAGCGGGCGTAGTCCTGAATGTTGATGCATTTGTAATTCAACAAAGGAAATCATATCGAGATGAGTTGTAATGTGGGGCTTCAGAAATAGTTAGACAACGACTTCGAATGCGAGGTGTTGCAAAAACTTGTTGCGATCGGATGCACGACGGCTTGACACGACGCATAAAATTGATGGTACATACGAAACTTATGAATTAAGAAAATATAATTTTGAATCGCGTCGCCTGCTGTGGTGACTTTGTTGAATGAATCACTTATGTATCGAATATACATATGCAATAAAATTTCGAGAACAATCGCTAGAGATTTGGTCCGATCAAGAGTACGAAAAGGCCAGTAATATAGGATTAAAAATTTGCCTGTTAGCTTTGTTCCAATTTTCTGCTACTGGGCTTAGCTGAAATACATGTATTTCTGGGACGTCTTGAATATGAGTATGATCCAAATCAAGTTGTATGTTGAATTCAAATCGATCTACGGAAAGACTATTAAAGTTTGTAAAATCTTGTATGAGTGTTTGAAATGGAATAACAATTGTTGGACGAGGTCGTGAAACAATCTAGAAAAACACTTGGATTGAGTGTTGGTTTCGGTTCGAGGACGAACCTTATTTTGAGTGGTATATTATGTAATGCCCCGCCCCGCATGGTGCATTATGCTAAGTCTTTGACTCGAAGAGTTGCGTTGAACCGAAGAAATGCATTGAGTCGGATCGATGCAAAGAGTTTCGTTGGCCCGAACAAGAAAGCATTGAGTCGGTTCGAAGATTCTAAGAAATCGAATCGATGCAACACACAAGTCCGATTCGAATGAACATTGATTTTAGTTGGTTTCGTGTGTAGGCTATACTTTTATGCTGAAATATAAGAGGTCGATATTTTGCCTTATTTGCAATAGAGTCCGCAAAACCAAATCATCGTCTCGCAACGGACTGAGGCATAGACACTGTAAGCCAAATCGTTCGGATAATCAACGAAGCACGAAGTGCTCGAATGACTAAGTCAGAAGAGTTGGCCGTGTAACAAAGTTATGAAATCGAGCCACATCGGCTCGACGAAACGATAAGGCGTATTGGCTTAAGGTGGGAGGACTTTGATCCTTCATTCCTACTCCTTCATGCCTAAGTAAAATGTATCGTTGTATGCTATTTGACCTATCGAGTCCGCGGGCATGGCTCGATGAAGAGAAACCGTAGTACGTGTCAAAAACTAGATAGAACAATTGAAATGAAACATGCATCAAATGTACGAGTCGCTATTGAACATCGAAATATCACAACGGTGAGCACTTCAGTATGTAAGTCATAAGTACATGGGATAACTGTATCGGCGAGTGCCTCCGTGCATGAGTCGTTCGTGCCTTCGAGCACAAGTTAGAAGGCTAGCACATTGAAAGACTATTGAGACAAGTGCCCTAGTGCACGAGCCATGGAACATTGGACACTAAGGCATAGGACATGGAAATATGATATCGAGGTATGCATCGAATGCACGACTCGAAGGATAAAGAATACTTGTGTCGAAGCGTGCATATGTGTACGAGACTTATAAAAGGTGGCTTTGTTATAAAGAGAACAGTTGTGGCATGAATGTGACGGAACTGTCGAATGTGGCATGGTGCCTCGGAATATTCGGGACCTTCGGGTCGTTCGTGTCACGATCCGACCCAAAAAATTGCTCGTCCTCGTATCGATTTATTCGAATCATCATCCTCGCTGGGGCGTGATGTCGTACGAGTCTGGAGTTGCACTCGTACAAGGCAAGATGACAAGTTCTCAAATGGTTATCTTTGATTTGATTTTTGTAACGGAAGAAAATGGAGTATACAAAACAATTCTTATTATTGATAAATGAACTGAGATTGCAAAGGCTTTCAATATCCCAACTGAATTTGCCAGATTGGTTACAACACTCAAGTTCTCTTTTGCCCACAAAGGATTTCAACGTTCCATACGTCATGCCTTCTATATCTCGGACGCATCAATCATGTTGCAAGTCCGAGCGTCAATACGATCGCACGCTTCAAATGCTACGACATTTCATGTCTCAGTGAGATCAAGCAAAGTTCTGTCACGAGCAGACCATTTCCTGAACCTACTAGCAAACTACTGGAGGATTAGTACTTTCGTCCTCGCTGTACTAATCAAAGACCCACTTAACTAAACCGATATTTAGTAATATATTGATTCATACAGCATACAATTTAGTTATTTTCTATGTTCTCCTTAGGATCGGTTTCATGTCATATTTGAAAGTAGTAAAAGCATGTGATCATGTCAAGCATGTTGTTTTGATTCGCATAAGTAAGCAGGCAACTAATAGCAATCTCGTGTTGTTTCATGACTTCTTACCAAGCACTGACGCACTCGCCTTTGCACCGACGCAAGGCGAATACGCATCATTCCTTCCCTGTTATGTTTTAAGTGCTCTATGCAGGATCTCTGTATTCCTTCACTTTCAATCCGTCGTTCCTTAACTATATGAAGTTCACTGGCTTTAATACCATAATGGATATCAAGGTACGAACGATGACTACTTCAGCCTGGGGTGCTAATTCCACGCCCTGAAGTACTCCTCCTAAACAATACTGGTATTTGTGATGCTCTATTTCAATGGTAGATCACAAGCTTAACAGATTAAAATACCCTACATAATACCTATCTCAAATTCCCTTTCTAGATCAAACGGGTTTCGGCAACCGTCTATCGCGTTCGAGGAATAAAAACTTGTGCACAAGTTGTCCGTGACCATGCAACGCGTCAAAGTCATACAACCAAGCAATTTGTCGATCTCTATTTCCATTGGTACAATGCCCCAACTCAATGTTCATCAACGAACGCCCCAAGGGCCATAAACATTTTGAAGGCACCATGCCACATTCGACAGTTCTGCCACATTCGTGCCACAACTGTTCTCTTCTTCACAACGAAGCCATTTCTCGTAAGTCTTGTGTATGTATGCATGCTTTGATATAGTTATTCAATATTCAATTGAGTTGTGCATTCGATGTACGCCTCGATTCAGTATTTCCATGTTCTACGCCTTAGTGTTTAATATGTTAGACTTGTATTTCTTACCTCCAACTCGTGCTACTAAGGCACGCCTTGATATGGTATTCAATATTTCTATAGCTCGTGCACCTAAGCACTCGTGTCGATATAGTCTTTCAATGTTCTAGCATACTAACTCATGCACAAGGGCACGAATGACTTATGTGCTGAGGCACTCGTCGATACAGTTATCCCATGTTCTTCTGACTTGCGCACCGAGGTGCTCGCCTTTGCGATATTCAATGTTCAATAGCGACTCGTACCTTTGATGTACATTTCATTTCAATTGTTTTATCTAGTGTTCGATACGTACTATGTTCATCTCTCGATTGAGCTACGTCTGTGGTCTCGATAGTTTAACTTAGCATACAACGATATATTTTATTTAGGCATGAAGGAGTAGAAAAGAAGAGTCAAAGTCCTTCCACCTTAAGCTGATACGCCTTGTCATTTCGCCAAGCCAATACGGCTCGATTTCATAACTTTGTTGCACGGCCAACTCTTCTGACTTAGTCATTTGAGTACTTCATGCTTCATTGAAACAACCGATTTGGCTCATCGAGCGAGCCTATGCCTCAGTCCGTTGCAAGGCGGTAATTTAGTTTTGCGGACCCTATTGTAAATAAGATAAAATGTCGACCTCTTATATTTCAACGTAAACGTATAGCCTGCACACGAAATCAACTAAAATTAATACTTGTCCGAATTGGACTAATGTCTTGCATCGATTCAATTTCTTAGAATCTTCGAACCAACTCAATTCATTTTCTCAGGCCAACTTAACACTTGCATCGATCTTACTCGATGCGTTCTTGGGTCGCCGTAACTCTTTGCATCCATCCGACTCGATGCATTTTTCGGGTCAATGAATCTCTCGTATCGATTAACACCGATACTCAATCGGGTCCACGCAACTCTTCGAGTCAACCACTCAGCATAATATACCGTACGGAGCAGGGCATTACAGTTCATTTGACGAATATTGAATTAGGGTATGGTGACATAGACCATTGAAACGAAGAATGAATCGTACAAAGAATGTGAGAACATAGAGAGAAAGAGTGAGAACATAGAAAGAGAAAAAAAGAGTGAGACATTGAAAGAAAGAGAAATGCGAGACGACGTGAAGTCCAAATTTTGGACTCAAGACTATGTTTAGTTGTTTGAATAAGATGTACGTTGCGTGGTCGAATGGACTTGAGTATATAGCCCGTGCACGGGTTGAGTGATTTCCCTCGAACGAGTTATTGGCCGGGGCACCGGGATCGTTCGGCATAGGAGGGATGGTTAATCTTGTGGATGCACATCTTTAAGACGACTAGCGACCGTTTACTAATAAGAAAGCCACAATGATGGTAAGAAACGATATGTTCTCCGGTTATTGGGATAACAACCCAATACGGGAGACGTCGGACTACTCAAATTGAGAGAAGAATATAGTCCATTATGGCACGGAGATGCCAGCAACCTTCATATAGTTAAAAGAATGGTGGGCTGAAAGTGTAGGCACACGGAGATTCTATACAGAAATTACTTATAACATGACATGGGAGGATGGTAGACGTATTTACCTTGCATCGATGCAAGGACGAGTGCGTCGAGTTGGTAAGCAGTTGCGTCACAAAACAAATACGAGATTGCTATATGTTGCATGCCTGTTTACTCATATGAATCAAACATAACATGCTTGCCATGATAACATGCTTTACCGCTTTCAAATTGAAACATATCCTAAGGCAAATATAGAAAGATCACAACTTAAGCTGCATGATTCATATATCTACTTAATATCGATTTAGTAAAATGGGTCTATGATCTGTACACGAGAGGATTAGTACTGATCTCCCATCAGATTGGTTGCAGGTTCAGGGAATGGTCTGCTCACGGTGGAGCTTCGCTTGAATGTGCTGAGATATTGAATACCGTAGCGGTTTGAGGCGTACGACCGCATTGGCGCTCGAACTTGCAACATGATGATGCGGCTGAGATATAGAAGACATGATGTATGAAACGGTGAAATCTTCTGTGGGCAAGAGGAACATGAGTTTGTAAGCCAATTTGGCATGATTCATTTAGGCTATTGAAAGCCTTTGTAATGTTGCGCTGCTTATCGAATACAGAGAATTGTTTCGTATGCTCTGTGAAACTCAATTATGACTCTGTTTTTTTCTGCTGCTAATAATCAATCTAGATAACCATTTACGAACATGTTATCTTGTCTTGTACGAGTGCAACTCTAGACTTGTACGATATCACGCTCCAGTGAGGACGATGATTCGATGAAATCGATGTGAGGATGAGCAATTTTTTGGGTTGGGGCGTGACACATCGGACATGGTCTTGGCGGCGTTGAGCATGCGCAACTCTTCCATGTGCGCTCCTACTTCGCACTCCTCATCATCCACCTCTTCGGTTCGGACGAAATTGACACTCATGCCCTTCAGACAATACCGAGCAAAGTGACTTTCTCCATATATGAAGCACAAAACTACTCGCTCAGGATGAGCCTTCTCGTACTTCTTTTCCTCGGACGGACCCTCCTTAGGAGAGCTCCCTCCCTTTCTCCCACCATTCTTCTTGGTGGCCTTTGGCTTGGCCTTGACATCATTGTCGTCCCACATATACTCGACTATCCTCTCGGCTGCTGCCATGGCGGTGTTCAAGTCTTGCACCCTCTGTCGTTGTAGTTCTTAAGCTGTCCACAGTTGAAGCCCATCGAAGAAGAAAGCTCACATATTGCTATGTTGTTCAAGTTTGATTCAAAGAACACAAGAGAAGCTTCCAAATTCAAATGCACAAATATAAGTTGTTACCTGTACCAGAACCCAAAATTTGCACCCAAACTATGCAATCTCATTCACTCATTGTATAGTGAAAGGTTACATGGTGTAAGTTTAAATGGAAAAAATAATTGGATTTTTCGTGTATTTGAATCTTGGACCCCTCGCCCAAGAACGATATGGCTCCACCTGTTGACCACCCAAAAAACATATATATATATATATATATATATATATATATATTTTTATATATATATATATATATATTTATATATATATATATATATATATATATATATATATATTTAAAATATATATATATATATATATATATATATATATATATATATATATATATATATATATATTAAAAATATATATATATATATATATATATATATATATATATATATATATATATATATATATATATATATATATATATATATATATATATATATATATATATATATATATATATATATATATATATATATATATATTTCGACAGCCACATTTTAAGTACTTATCTGAGGCCAACCACATAGATTCTTTAGGAGCAATAAGGGCTGCAGTAGGGGGATCCCTTATCACCATAGTTGTTCACACTGGTTATGAAGTACTTTACTTGCCTGATGGATATTGTGGTTCGTAGACAGCAAATTGTGCCATTATTTCGGCAGGTAAAATCACACATCTCATACCTTATTTATGTTGATGATTTGCTCATTTTTTTGGTACCATCACTACTCAGACTGGATGCTGTGAACAATGTGATGGAGGAGTTTGGGATGATGTCCGGACTTCGGCTCAATAAGGACAAGAGTAGACTCTATTTCAGCAAATTATGTCCAGACAAAGAGGGGCGGTACGAGAGACTTGGTGTTGCTAGAGGAGATCTGTCCGTTAGATATCTGGGACTTCCATTGTCAGTGAACTATGCACAGGAGGCGGAGTGCAGCAGTATTATGGAGTTTACGCAAAGAATGTTAGAGGGGTGGCAGGCACTGTAATGACCCGCTCCGTCCTAGTAGAACACCGATTCAAACGACAAGTGTAACGTCTCAAATAAGTCGTCGACTCGAAGAGTTGCATCGACATGATAAAGTGTTGATGCAAATCGATGCAAGACTTACATTGGCCCGTCAAGGATGAATCCAGACTTAGACTTTCAAAGGCGCACTCGGAGTATCGTTCGGCCGATGCGAACATCGCTAAGGTGGGTGGCTCCGATGAACCCGTCTTTGCTTAGCCTAGACACTTAACAATACGGACACTATTGCTAGAATTGCTAGGGGATAACAACGCACATGCTAATAAATGACTCAATGAACCTAGCTAAGGGAATAATCCCATCTTGTATGCTTGTATAGAATATGGAAAAGAACTTAGAAAATATGAGAACTCTCCTACCGTACTCCACGCTCGTGCTAAGGCACAAGCTTACATTCAAGTTCCTTATGCGTTCAACAATGAAGCAATGAATAGTTTACAACAATAAAACGGGAAGACTATCGACATAGTCGTTCCGAGTAGAGTATAGCAACATTGGAAGACTTCGGGGCCGATGGGTCGCCAAGGCGACTCCCGTACGGGGAGTTGCATAATGTATGAATGAACGAATGAACGAATGAACGAATAAGTGAATGAATGAATCAACGAATGAATGAATACGTGAATGAATCAATAAACGAACGAACAAGTGAAAGAAAGAAAGGAAAGAATGAATAAGAGATAAGAAAGAAAGGAATGGTTAGCGACAGGTATGACGGGGACGTGCATCGGGGATCGCTACCCGCGCTGCACGGCCGCCGCCGCCAACCTGGTAGATAACGCATTATGGCTCACAGACAGCCTATGGCTCAAAGACAGCCGTTAAGTTAAAATGACAAGATAATACGAAATGGTCGCGGACAATCCACTCGTATACGGGGGGAAGAGGAGTAATAAGGGATTCCAAGGACAACAATCGACGATATCGTGGCCGGCCTGAGGCAGAATCATGGCTTACGGGCTGCTTGGGTGGGGACTCGGACGTTCCGAGTTAGACGTAAGGCCGGTATTTCAAAAGACCATCAAGGTGTACCAGCCAGCACGCTATGATTGGTGAGAATACTAAGAGAAACATGTCCAAAATGGCTTGTGATGCCAGCGACCGGTGCATATAGATTAAGTGGGCTTTGCTGGTGACAATCCACGTGCAAGTCCTTGCATTGAAACAAAGTAGTCTAAGTTAACTAAACAATCGAATAGTTGAGTGAACATGGATGTTGGAACAAAACCCTTCGAGCATAACACAAATGACTGGTTGAGTAGATGGGATATTCGAGTAAAAATAATCATCGGAACGAGGCGTGATCATAACGTATCCTCGTAAGTGGGAACACGCCGTAGAATCTGAGGCAGGAACACGCCCTTGACACTGATTGTTTACGTGAATAACGTTAAGTTGATATATATAAATTGTTGACTAACTTGGTTTACTTTGGACAGGAAATACAGGACGGTAAGTATGGGTAAGTCGTGCATGTATTTCCATGCAAATACTTAAAATCGATAACACGAGATAGGTTATGATATATGCCATGAAACTGATCCTAAGGCAAGATTAGAAAGACAATGAACGATAGACGGTGCACAAAAGTAAATAGAACGTGTTTGGTAATGATAGCATTATAGGTGAGCTAGCCTCTCCACCGGTGCATAACAATGTACTGATAACCCCACAGTTTGCTTGCAGGGTACAGGAGACATCGTCGGGTGCGGAGCTTCCTTCGAACGTGCTAAGGCATGGAGCTAACTTTGGAGCCTTGGAGCGTTGCAAGAAGCTGAAGCACCATATAAAGGACATAATGTATCGAAATATCGCCATAAATCATTCCATCTTGTAAGCCACTTGGCACGCCTTTATATTTCAGAGATAGAGAGCTTGAGAGACTTGTAAACTCGGCCTAGCACCGCTTATAAACTTCTTAAAAAATTAATAAAGAGTTTGAATTCGCTTCAACTTGTGTTCATTTACTTTCTGCTGCAAAATAGGGACACTCTGTGCGACTCTGTGGCCTAGCTCGAATCGGCCATTTCTGGACTTGGCCTTGTACGAGAGCAACTTAGTCTCGTGCGGCATCACGCCTTGGCGAGAACAATCTCTCCTACGGCAGTGGGGCGTGACAGATTGGTATCAGAGCACGGCTTTACGTCCTTGGACTTCATTTCGATTCTCTCAGTTTTGAAAGCTTGTTTGGAAACAAAGAAGTATACGCTCTATCTCGTTGTGCCTTGGGATGTTCCATATAGTAAGTCTAATATTTTCAAAAGCTCGTACGAGTACTCGGTTGAACGGGATCAATAGGCGAAGGCCTTTGTGCTAAACCACGACGGACTTGAGTTGGAAGGAACCAATGCTAAAAGTTAGCAAACGCAGTGCATACTTGAATAACCTTACACTGACAATAGCGGACGAGTACACGAGATCGAAGTATAGTTCGAGCAGGATGGTTATGCACACAGCCTTTGGCTAAGTTGTGTCGAGTATCGCGCACCTAGACCTTCTGGTACGAACGAGTTTTCGAACGAGATCGACTATCGCTCGAACGAGAATAAGTGAGACTTAGAACATATGTTGATAGAGACACTACTTAACCAACGCTAAAAACGAACACGGGAAATGGTTCTTAGACTTTGAGGAACGGGCGAACGCGTAATTGAACATATCGATTGGGAATCAAATGACCTTTTGAGAAATTGTAGAATAAATTGACCCCGAGTGGTGTATGTGATAGCTTCGAAGAAGAATAAGAGCGAGTGTCGACAACCAGTCGAGCGGCTCGAACCCTGAGTGGTGTATGGACGTTATAGAAATTGTTCGAGCGAGACTAAAGGATTTACGGATAGAACGAGTATGTCGACAAACGATTATATCGCGCAAAGCCTTAGAACGAGTAACGCTTAGTTGGTTGCGACTTCGATAGTCTCAAACAAGATGTTGTTCAGAGGAATTAAGGATGCGCTGTACAAATTACGAAACGGTTGAATGGAGATTCAAAATGATAAAGTAAATGGATGTGTTGGTCGAGGAAACATAGTGGATCGTACATGCAATTTTGAATTTAGTAGAATGGATTGAAACTTGAGTTGAGACGAAATACTCAGATGAAATCGAAGTTAGCACGATCAAAAGATAGCGTGTATGGAAAATGTTGGTTTGAAGATACGAGGATGACTAAGGACTGGAATATATGTTGCTCAATGACGAGTTAGCATGACACAGTACGAATTGAGGAATTAAGTTGCACGACTCAGAATTTGTTGCAAAAGGAAGATCGTCAGGTTACGTACATCATCGATGGTATTGAGGTGTATCAAAGATCGATGTACGATAACTCGGTGGTACTCTGATTCGATGAACGATGATCGTGTTAGAAGTTATTGTTTCAAGGGATGCTATGTTGGAGGTATATTCAGAATGAAGAAGGGAAGTGACTTGATTGTTCGGTGATAACCACAATGACAACGATCTTGTCTTGTACGAGCACAACTCCAGTCTCGTACATGCGTCACGTCGGGTTTGGGACGACCATTTCGCGTGAGCGTTGGCATGGTGATTCATGTCCAGCGGAAATGATCGAACTCGAAATACCTTGACATGGCAATTTTGATTGCTTCGACTTGTGGTTTGAAGCGAAGGCAAATTTGAGGATTGATCGGACTTATGACTGACGACTAAGTAAAGTTGAGGATTGAGTAGACCCAATCCGCGTATCGAAAATGAGTGAGTCTAGACAAAACGTAAGAGTTACGTCCCGATGAGGACGATTATTTCGCGGAAACGTTGACATGGTGATTCATGTCCGTCGCGGATAATCAGACTTGCGTGAGATCGGGGCACGACATATTGCAAGGCTAGACGACCTTATGATCGACTACATGGATTGGATAGGATGGATAGATGAATTGTATCAAACATACTTGAAGAGATAGACTACGATAATTACTAGTGTGGATATATGATATTAACATGTCAAGGATTTGGTTGAGGACAACCTATCGTAGGATGACTTACCTAAACGAGCTCGGACTTGGAGTGAAGAATGTGTTGATACGAATAGGGTGAACGTTGCTCGATGCTTAAAAATTTGAGTAAAACGAGCTTGGATAGAAAACCCTATACGAACGAACAAAATGGTTTGACCACAGGATTGGGGCGAACGTCATGCAATAACTTTGCACAACGAACCAAGAACTTGACTTGTAACTATGACCTTATGAGATAACCTAGCGGATAGGCGGACGACCCTATGCCGAGTGATTGAACCTGTGTGACTGACATTTACAGTATCGTCTGGATGGACGATAGACTTGGGGAAACAAGACTTAGAGTAGGACATGGAACTGGGAGTGTGCATGAACAACGACGAGATTGGCCCCAAAACGAAGTGAATGATAGAAATCGATGATAAACAAGTAAAGTTGGGATAGCGAATTGAATCATTGATAGGAAGACATACTCGATGATAGTGCAATACTAGGTCTCGAATCGAACGGAAATTATTTAGACTTGATCGACTCCGCTAAGAAAAAATCGTATTGATTTCGTAGACAAAAACGCTTGAGAAATGAATCAGATCATCTCGAGGACTGAGATAAACGATAAGTGAGACGCACATGAGTTCGGTTTTAATCAAAGTTAGTAAAAACGATCGGCAAATCGAAACTATCACGAGTAGCTTGTCCAACTTCGCTAATCGCTAAGCTTGATTGAAATGTACGTATTCGGGGGACGCCTTGAATATGTGTACGATCCAAACTCAGCGATATGATGAACTCGAATGTAGCTGCAAGTGGATGTTGAGATGCGCATGAACGAATGAGTGAGTTAGTCTCAGCCTACGTCCCTCGCGTTTGATGAATTATAACGTACCTCGTGCGACCATTACAGTCCCACGACACGACAAAAATAGCAACCAAGTCGAAGAAATACGACGATTGAATAAGTACCATCAACTCTAAAATGAGTGAACAATTATTCAATAAAATTCACCAAACACATGCAACACAAAATTTGGAAGGATAACCGAATATGGTTCGATGCCTTCGAGCGATAAAGTCATTCGATAGGGATTGTCTAAGAGACGTACACGACATGAGTTAAAAAATAATAGGATGACCTGCACTCAGGAAGTCTCGAGGACGAGACTAATTTTGAGTGGTGTATTATGTAATGAGCCGCTTCGCCCTAGCGGAACGCCGATTCAAACGACAAGTACAATGACTCAAATGAGCCGTCGACTCGAAGAGTTGTGTCGACATGATAAAGTGTCGATGCGAATCGATGCAAGACTTACATTGGCCCGTTGTAATGACCATGGTTCGTATTACGTATTTGGAATACGTATACATATCTTGACTCGTATTTTATGTCTCCTGGCTTGGTCTATTTTGGGTTGGCTTGGTTCGGCTTGGATTGTTTATTGGTTCATCTTGAACCAAGGGGAGAACCCCTACCTACCACCACCACCCTCATTTATATTTCCACCTAACTCTCCTTCTTCATTTATTCTTCTCCTTCACTTCTTCTTCTCCACCATTACTCTTCCACCTACTAGGGAAGAGAGCTAGGCAAGTACAAACTTGCTTCATGATGGATCTCAAGTTTTATTATTCCATTTTCTTCCTCACTTGATTCTAAGCATCTTTAGAACTTGACATTTTTGGGTTTGATGGATGGATTCTTGTAGATCTAAATTTGTAACTTTTGGTTTTCTTGGTTTTGATCTCTAAAACTTGGTTATTTTCGAAAACTAATGATTCTAGATTTTAGAGAATTCAATTTCATGCAGTTTTGGCTTTTGTTTCGCTTGATTTTGACTTCGGATGAGGAAGTTATGGCCATGACAAGTTTTCGGAACTTTCATGACTGAACTTGCTGTTTGGGGACGATGACCCCCATGCGCCCGGGAGGCCATGCGCCGGGAGGCCATGCGTTGTGAAGTCCCGGCAATGCATCCTCTAACTCTATGCATGTCATGCGCGTAGGTTCCCTACGCGCATGTACTGAAGACGCAACTTAAGTTTTCCACGCGCCAATAGTGCAGGAATCCCAGACGCCAATGGTGCAGGAATCCCACGCGCCAATGGTACAGGAATCCTACGTGCCGATTGTGCAGGAATCCCACGCGCCGATTGTGCAGGAATCCCATGCGCCGATTGTACAGGAATTCTACGTGCCAATGGTGCAGGAATCCCACGCGCCGATTGTGCAGGAATCCCACGCGCCAATGGTGCAAGAATCCCACGCGCCGATTGTGCAGGAATCCCACGCACCAATGGTGCAGGAATCCCACGCGCCGATTGCGCAAGAATCCCACGCGTTGATTGCGCAGGAATCCCATGCACCGATTGTGCAGGAATCCCACGCACCGATTGTGCATGAATCCCACGCGCCGATTGCGCAGGAATCCTATGCGCCGATTGTGCAGGAATCCTACGCGCCGATCGTGCATGAATCCCATGCACCGAAATTGTTCTATTTCACTGTTTTTTTCTGTTTAAGTTGTTTTGTAGCTAGAATCTTAAAAAACTCAAAACATGAAAGTTGTAGATCTTTTCCTTGGCTTCAAGAATATGTCACTAGTTATTTTATGCAAGTTTCTCTCATTCATGATAAGGTAAGAATAGAACACGATAATGGCCCGTTGTGGCGCACTCTTGACAAGCAACTGACATGATATGTCATGGCATGCTGTTACGACAGCTAGCCTGATATGACAAGTATGAATGACCTGGACACCGTGGGCGATTGTGTTTGTAAAAATAAACTGGTACTGTCTTACATCATATCTAGGATGAGGATCCCTGAGTACCACGGTCAGAGGTACCTATTGAAATTGACTAAGGCTAATTAACCAGAATGATTCAGTAGTCATGAAGATATTTCCAGCTACAGGCAATCCCGTTATCTAGGCACATTCAGTGGACTTGTAGCCTACCGACGAGTAGGGCACATTTCCAGCACACAGTCACGTGTTGCATTCTTCATAAACGGACATTCGACCTGGATAACCGGATGGTCTGCAGGGCTTGTGGCTGTTGGGATAATCTCATTGCATCTTGCTAGTAACTAGGCCTGTAATAACCCTAGTTAGTTAAAAGTATCAAGCCGTACTCTTGATTGGCCGTGATTGATTGGATGGAATTTATTCCAGCTTAGTCTTATCCTGATCCTGTGCAAGATTATGACATGACATGATTATTGATGCTTGCCTTAATAATAACGATCGGGGGACCAGTTCTGTTCAGGCGAAGGGTTACAACCCCGGTCCTTGTTCGGTTTAAGGGTTGTAACCTGGCTCCCGGAGCAGTTCTGTGTCCTCTCTTCGTTTATTGTCTTATTGTAACCCCATGCCCTGCTCGTCATGTTTTACCTTACTTCAATAGCATGATTATCTATGCCTGCTTTAACAATAACGATCGGGGGTCCAGTTTTGTTCAGGCGAAGGGTTACAACTCCGGTCCTTGTTTGGTTTAAGGGTTGTAACCTGGCTCCCGGAGCAGTTCAGTGACTTCTCTTCGTTTATTGTCTTATCGCGCCCCCTGCCATGCTTGTCATGTTTTGTCTTACCTCAGTAACAAGATTATTTATACTGGCCTTAACAATAACGATCAGGGGTCCAGTTCTGTTCAGGCGAAGGATTACAACCCCGATCCTTGTTTGGTTTAAGGATTGTAACCTGGCTCCCGGAGCAGTTCTGTGTCCTCTTTTCATTTGTTGTCTTGTTACCTTACCAATAGTATTTGAGACGGGTTTCTATTCAGGTGAAGGGCTACAACCCCGGTCCTTGTTTGGTTTAAGGGTTGCAGTCTGGCTACTTGAATGGTTTCTTCGTACTCAATATATTATTGTTATCTCAGTTATTATCAGTATCTTTTAATTACCTTTACTATTTATTTATGATTTGCTAGTTTTAGTTCCTAAGTGAAGCCTCCTTTGTGGCACTTGCTCTTTCTGGGGTCTAATCCAGCTGGTTTTGTATGGCCAGATATCGGAGCAGCTACAGAGGATCTACCTACCTTCCAGCCAGATGGTGACCACCAGGCATAATCCTGACAACGAGTGGGTTTTTTTTGTTCTTCTACTTTATTGTAAAATTATTCTTTTGAGGCGTTTAGCCGACGAGTACTTGTTAGCTCGGTTGTACCTTTATTTACTGTCTGCTTACGGGCTGTAACATGATTGACAGATCCTAGGGTTGATCATGTATGACTGAACTCTTGCTAGTCTTGACATTTGTACGACTAGCTTCATGATCATCCAATATGTAATGTATGGGATGCCTTGCTATTATATATTTGGTGCTCTGACATCTTATAACTATTATTGCTTGCTTGAGATTGAGACAATAGGCTTGTTCATGACCATAGGAGACTGTTGGCTTGTAGTTAAACCCTCATGTATCTAGACAGCCGTGACCGTATAGCGAGGTGGGTTATACTTCAATATACGTAGCTGGCTATGTACGCCCCCGCTCTCCAGTATTCTGGTTCTGGGGTGTTACATGGTTTTAGTGGTGGCCCATACAGGTCTTGTAAATCAAGATACGTGAGGGTTTACCGAATAGATGTCTCAATCAATACTCGCCCTTGATCTCTGCTTGTATCCTCTGAATCTCTGTAATCTTGACCTGTTCACATGCTTGTATCGTTGATCTGTCCTGGTCCTTTTTTATTGTTTCCTATGTCGTCTTCTTCCGCGATATTGTTCCTGGACCTACCGATCAGCAAGGCGGAGCACCTCCCGCGAACCAGCAGCAACCCGGAGATCAAGCCCAGCATTCAGGAGTAGCCTCCAGAGTCATGCCTACTGGAGAAGAGCTACCAGTTCAGCCCGTCCAGCCTGTAGAGCCTGATAATGGCACTTTGGTGGGTCTCATCAGGTCACTATTAGCCTCCCAGGATCGTCGAGGAGATGCCTTGCACCAGGTGGTGGCAGTCGCTTTGACCAGAGGAGGTCATCAGGGTAATAGCACGGCCAACAGCTTCAAGCGCTTGAACCCTCCCTTCTTCGATGGCAGTGAAGATGCGATCGCTGCAGATGCTTTACTTCAGGACACAAAGGTGATTCTAGAAGCAGGCAGGACTCCAGAGAACGAGAAAGTGGCCGTGGTGCGCCTACAACTATTGGATCTTGCCCGCAGCTGGTGGGCGGCGCAGGCCGTTGGATTACTGGCCCCTATTGCTTAGACAGTATTCAGGGAGAGATTCTAGACCAAGTATTTTGATGCTGTAGCTCAGTACGATCTACAGACGAGGTTCACCAATCTGAAGCAGATGGACAGGACGGTCGACGGATATGCAGCCGAGTTTTCAAGACTTAGTCGGTTTGCTCCCACCTTGGTGGCTACCGAGTTCGATAGAGCCCAGTGGTTCCAGCAGGGACTTCACCTAGAGATTTTGTTGGCGGTGGAGCAGTTTGAGCATCAGACTTTTGATGCGGTATTGAGAGCAGCTAGGAGGCATGAATATACCTTCCAGAGGATCGTGGATAGGACCAAAGGTCGGAAGCGATCCCATAGTCGGATGAATCAGTCATCAGCACCAGCCCCGACAGCCAGGGCCTTGACCATTGGAGCTTTGAGGCGGGCGGCGTCAGTGACGTCGGTTCAGCATTCCACCCTGACGCACCCTCAGCAGCAGAAGCAGAAGCAGACTTTCACAGTGGGATGTTCATACTGCGGGAAGCCAGGGCATGTGTTATCAGAGTGTCGCAGAGCACAGGGTTTATGCTTGGTTTGTGGTACCCCGGACCACAGGGTTGGGAACTGCCCGAACAGGGGGAGTTCATCGGCCTTCTCTAGTCCTTCAGTTAGAGGACCAGCACCAGTCCAGCAGCAGCAGTAGTACCCGTTCTCGAGGCCATTGCCGACGCAGGCCCAGGCATTCCAGCAGCAGAGACCGCAGCAGTATGCCCAAGCCCAAGCCCTGATCCAAAGCAGGCAGATAAATTTTCAGCAAGGGGACCCGCACCCAGAGGGCATGGTCAAGTGCTAGCTTTGACCATGGGAGAAGAAGGAATAGCACCAGGTGAGGTAGTGGCAGGTACTATTCTCATCAACACCTTTCCAGCTTCAGCATTATTTGATTCTGGTACCTCGCATTCATTTATGTCTGCACGATTTGTGACACGGATAGAACTGGAGCCCGAGTCATTATCAGAAAGGCTCAATATACTTACTGGTAATAGACTTGTGGGAGTAGATAGGGTATTTTCCTCGTGTCGGATCGTAGTTAACGGTAGAGAGTTCTCCGCTAGATTGATAGAGTTCCCGATGGCCGATTATAATGTGGTCTTAGGGATGGATTGGTTGAGGGACCAGTATGCTAGGATAGACGGCCATATTGGCAGGGTTGTTTTTAGCATTCCAGGCGAACCGGAGTTTTCCTTCTCCCGAGGCGAAGTTGAACCTTCTCCTCCAGTGTTGCGGATGGCAGTAGCAGCAATGTAGTTACCCCGGATAGTTGAAGAGTTTCCCGATGTTTTCCAGAAGAGCTTCCAGGGATACCGCCAGAGCGAGAGATCGACTTTACCATCAACTTGATTCCCGGGACAGCCCCAGTGTCAGAGAGAGTCTACAGGATGACGCCGTCAGAGTTAGAGATATTGTACAAGATGATTGAAGAACTCATAACCAAGGAATTCATTTGTGCAAGTGGATCGCCTTGGGGAGCCCCGATGCTTCTTCTGAAAAAGAAGGATGGTACGTCCAGATTATGTGTAGATTATCGTACCTTGAACTCAGTGACAATCAAGAACAGATACCCTCTTCCGAGGATAGATGACTTGTTTGATCAACTCAAGGGGGCAGCAGTGTTCTCGAAGATCGACTTACGGTCAGGATATCATCAGACCAGAGTTAGAGAGCAGGACATCCCGAAGACAGCATTTTGATCCCGGTATGGGCATTGGGAGTTCCTTGTGATGCCATTTGGAGCGACCAATACGCCGGCTGTATTCATGGACCTTATGAATCACATATTCATGCCTTATTTGGATCAGTTCGTGATTGTGTTCCTAGACGATATTCTGGTCTACATCAAGAACGAAGCGGAGCATGAGCATCATCTCAGAGTTGTTCTTCAGATTCTCAGAGGGCACCAGTTGTATGCCAAGTTCAGTAAATGCGAGTTCTGGCTCGATCGCATTTCGTACTTGGGTCATATCATCACTAAGGGAGGAGTGGAAGTGGATCCCCAGAAGATTGTGGCCATTGAGACATGGCCAGTACCCAGCACAGTTGCAGAAGTTAGTAATTTTCTTGGATTGGCCGGTTACTACCGGCGATTTGTTTCAGACTTTGCTCGAATTTCAGAGCTATTGACCCAGTTGACCCGCAAGAATGTGCAGTTTGCTTGGACAGCAAAGTGCCAGGATTCTTTTGAGAGGTTGAAGCGAGGCTTGATGACGACTCCTCTTCTCACGCTTCCAGATAGAACCGGGGGATTCTCAGTGTATTGTGATGCTTCGGGCAGAGGTTTAGGATGTGTTCTGATGCAGCATGAGAAGGTAATAGCTTACGCGTCACCACAACTTCATGATCATGAGAGGAATTATCCAACCCATGACTTAGAGTTGGCAGCAGTAGTATTTGCGCTTAAGTTGTGGAGGCACGGCTTGTATAGAGATAGGGTGGAGATTTTTACCGACCACAAGAGCCTAAAGTATGTGTTCACCCAGAAGGAACTTAACATGCGTCAGAGGAGATGGCTGGAGCTTCTTGTGGATTATGATGTCAACTTGCAGTATCACCCAGGGAAGGCCAACATCGTTGCAGATGCATTGAATTGGAGAGCCGGAGTTTATTTTCTAACAGCGCAGCCGGAGTTGTTAGCGGATCTTCAGAAAATGGGTATAGAAGTTGTTCTCCCTTCTAGTGTGGCATTGATGGCCACTATGCAAGTTCAGTCTAGTATAGTCGAGAGGATCCGGATGGCGCAGTCAGCAGGTTCTAAGCTTCAGCAGCTCAGAGCAGAGTGTGAGGCCGGACGACGACCAGAGTTATGTATCCTTGAAGACGGTACACTTTGACATGGAAAGCATCTTTGTGTACCCAGTAGAGATATCAGACATGGGATCATGACAGAGGCTCACAGTTTGCAGTATTTCATTCATCCCGGTGGTACGAAGATGTACCGTGATATCCGTTAGCACTTTTAGTGGAATGGCATGAAGAGGGAGATAGCCCGGTTTGTCTCTCAATGTTTGGTTTGCCAACAGGTTAAAGCTGAACATCAGAGGCCAGCTGGACTTCTTCAGCCCTTGCCAATTCCAGAATGGAAGTGGGAGCATGTGACCATGGATTTCGTGACTGGATTACCTAGATCCCCGATTGGCAGAGATGCTATTTGGGTTACTATAGACAGACTCACGAAGGTGGCTCATTTTCTTCTATTCCGAGTTGGTCAGTCGATGGCTCAGCTAGCAGAGATGTACCTCAGACAGATCATCAGACTTCACGGTGTACCAGTCAGTATCACCTCGGACAGAGATTCAAGGTTTACGTCACACTTTTGGTGCAACTTACAAGAAAGTTTGGGAACTCACCTCCAGTTCAGCTCAGCTTATCACCCGCAGACCGATGGCCAGTCAGAACGCACGATCCAGACTCTCGAAGATATGTTGAGATCTTGTACGCTCGACTTCGCTGGATCGTGGGAAGATTACCTGTACCTGGTGGAGTTTTCGTACAACAACAGTTTCCAGGCTAGTATCCAGATGGCACCGTTCGAGGCACTGTATGGTTGGAAGTGCCGATCCCCGCTAACATGGGACGATGTCGGAGAGAGACAGATGCTCGGTCCGGAAATGATTGCTCAGACCGTTGAAGTGGTCAGGAGAGTCAGAGATCATCTTCGAGTTGCCCAAGATCGCCAGCGTCATTGGGTCGATTCTCATCGGCGACCCCTTGAATTCTCGGTCGGTGACCTTGTATTTCTGAGGATTTCGCCTAACCGTGGCGTCATTCGTTTCGGCGTACGAGGAAAGCTTAGTCCTAGGTATATAGGACCGTTCGATATTCTGGAGCGAGTAGGAGATGTATCATATCGTCTCGTTCTTCCGTCGTCGCTACGTGAGGTGCATAATGTGTTCCATGTATCCCAACTGAGACGGTATATCCCGGACCCGAGCCACATCCTGGATCATTCGAAATTGGTTGTTGGTACCAACCTTTCGTATAAGGAGAGGCCCGTGTTTATATTGGACCGAAGAGAGAAGACACTCAAGAACAAGACTATTAGTTTAGTCCGTGTTGCTTGGGGTCATTACTTTTTGGGTGAGTCGATGTGGGAGCATGATGATGATATCCGAGCGCAATATCCCGACCTGTTTGACTCGTAAGGTATAATGTCTTCCTTATGCCTTATGCTTTCAATTTTTTGCTTGAATAAATGACTGCATGATAGACTGCTTGTTATAGCTTACGATTAGTATAGCTTGTCCTTGCCGCTCTAGCCTCTTAATTAAATTTCGAGGACGAAATTCTTTTATGGTGGATAGAGTTGTAATGACCGTGGTTCGTATTACGTATTTGGAATACGTATACATATCTTGACTCGTATTTTATGTCTCCTAGCTTGGTCTATTTTGGGTTGGCTTGGTTCGGCTTGGGTTGTTTATTGGTTCATCATGAACCAAGGGGAGAACCCCTACCTACCACCACCACCCTCATTTATATTTCTACCTAACTCTCTCTCTTCATTTATTCTTCTCCTTCACATCTTCTTCTCCACCATTACTCTTCCACCTACCAGGGAAGAGATCTAGGCAAGTGCAAACTTGCTTCATGATGGATCTCAAGTTTTATTATTCCATTCTCTTCCTCACTTGATTCTAAGCCTCTTTAGAACTTGACATTTTTGGGTTTGATGGATGGATTCTTGTAGATCTAAGTTTGTAACTTTTATTTTTCTTGGTTTCGATCTCAAAAACTTGGTTATTTTCGAAAACTAATGGTTCTAGGTTGTAGAGAATTCAATTTCATGCAGTTTTGGCTTTTGTTTCGCTTGATTTTGACTTCGGATGAGGAAGTTATGGCCATGGCAAGTTTTTGGAACTTTCATGGCTGAACTTGCTGTTTGGGGACGATGACCCCCATGCGCCCGGGAGGTCATGCGCCGGGAGGCCATGCGCTGTGAAGTCCCGGCAACGCATCCCTTAACTCCGAGCGTGTCATGCGCGTAGGTTCCCTACGCCCTACGTGCATGTACTGAAGACGCAACGTGAGTTTTCCATGCGCCAATGGTGCAGGAATCCCACGCACCAATGGTGCAGGAATCCTACGCGCCAATGGTGCAGGAATCCCACGTGCCGATTGTGCAGGAATCCCACGTACCAATTGCGCAGGAATCCCACGCGCCGATTGTGCAAGAATTCCACGTGCCAATGGTGCAGGAATTCCACACGTCGATTGTACAGGAATCCCATGTGCCAATGGAGCAGGAATCCCACGTGCCGATTGTGCAGGAATCCTATGCGCCAATGGTACAGGAATCCCACGTGCCAATGGTGCAGGAATCCTATGCGCCGATTGCACAGGAATCCCACGCACAGATTGCACAGGGATCCCACGCACCGATTGTGCAGGAATCCCACGCGCCGATTGTGCAGGAATCCCACGCGCCGATCGTGCAGGAATCCCATGTGCCGAAATTGCTCTATTTCATTGTTTTTGCCTGTTTAAGTTGTTTTGTAGCTAGAATCTTGAAAAACTTAAAACATGAAAGTTATAGATCTTTTTCTTGGCTTCAAGAATATGTCACTAGTTATTTTATGTAAGTTTCTCTCATTCATAATAAGGTAAGAATAGAATACGATGATGGCCCACTGTGGCACACTCTTGACAAGCAACTGACATAATATGTCATGATATGCTGTTACGACAGCTAGACTGACATGACAAGTATGAAAGACCTGGACACCGTGGACGATTGTGTTTGTACAAATAAACTGGTACTATCTTGTATCATGTCTAGGATGGGGATCCCTGAGTACCACGGTCAGGGGTACCTACTGAAATTGACTAAGGCTAATTAACTAGAATGATTCAGTAGTCATGAAGAGATTCCCAGCTACAGGCAATCCCATTATCTGGGCGCATTTCGTGTATCACGTCCCGACCCGGAATCACCCGAATCATCATCCACACTGTTTTCCATAAAGAAATTCTCTTTATTTGTTGTGTTTCTGGGAAAATTACAACTGTAGAAATCCGATCTAGAAGACGATCGCTTTATCCCTTGGACTATGCGAAGAAGAAAAGCTCTCAAAATTTTGACAGTAGATATCAATGTATCTGTACAATGAATGAGAAAAAAGAACTCTATTTATAGAGTCAAAAATAATAACTGAAAAGATAACTACCTCACCACTGGTGCACTTGAAAAGTCACGCAGACTCTAAATACACGCAGGGTTAGTGAGTAGTTACTGGACGTGGCCCGTAACTGTTGGACACATGGCATCAGTGCATGGGTCGTGTGCAAGTTACTGGGCACGCGAGAGAGAGATCGGTGGCATGGCTGCCACGTACTCCAGTTGAAATGAAATCCACGCTGACTTGCTGAAGGCAAAAATCCACGCAGATTCGTTGACGCAGACTCGTTGAAGGCGAAATCCACGCAAGCTTTGAAGAAGAATACTTCAGAATTCACGCAGGCTTTGAGAAGAATAACTCAAAAGTCACGCAATGTTTTGAGGAAGGAGAAGGTTCAGAATCCACGCAAACCGCCAGCTGTCTTGATTTGGCACGCTTCGTCTGACACAAAATTTCTGACATTGATTATATTGTCAGCCGCATTAAATGAAGATAAAACCCAAAGTCACGCCAACTTGGTGAAGAGTGAGTCTTGCTAGGGAAGATTTCGAAAATCACGCAAAAGACGGCTGTGATCTCTCGAGTTCTGTGCATACGTGGCATACGAGGAGACGTTTTTCGGCTGTTGTGTTGTCAGTCATTATGATTCTGACGTATGGCTGAGCTGTCTCTGCGTGACTTCTAAAGGAGATGGCCAGGCAGAACTTAGTGTATCTTTTGTGCTGCTTCTTGGATCACTCTGCGTGACTTGTTCTGATCAACTCAGCGTGACTTCATTTTTGAGGCCTACAAAACCCCCTTCAAAGTTTTTGAAAAATGATAAAATATTTTCGAAATACTTTGAAATAGAGATGATGAAATGAGTTAAAGTCACGCTGAGATGACTTAAATGATTTTTTCGAAAGTCGAAAAGACTTTGAAGTTCTTCGAAAACACCCGAATGAACCTATTAAATATCATAATGACTCTTCGTTCTCCGAGACTGATTGCGTCCAATTTATGGTGGAATATGAACTGTCGACGAGATCTGTTATATAAACAGGAAGAGATTCTCAGTTTTGACATTCATCTCTCGAAAATATGACCCCAAAGGAAGCAGCCGAAGAGGAAGCACGCAAGTTAGGCTTTTGTTCCCATGGTGACCCCACTTTTGGGGGCAAAGAACCCGAACCTGTCGTCATCGAGCTCAAGGACGACTCCACGCAGTTAGCCAAGAATCTCTTAAGCTACTTTGGATTGGATGGCTCGTCTTCTTCTGATGGGCGGAGCCTTATGGAGAAGCGTAAAATGCTCGAGACTCTGTTGCATCGCCTGGGAGTTAAGAGCGTAGAGGAGTTAGGCATCAAACTTAGTTGCTCTGGAAAATAGAGCATAACTTTCTACGCTTTTGTTGCACTTTTCTGTTTTGTCTTTTTGTAAGGCCATCAGTGCCTGTTTAAAGAATGAAGTACAACTTTTGTGTTTGATCTGCGTGCCTTTTAATGAAGAATATTAATTAGCACACTTTGACTGTTTCCAATGTTGCACTGTCTTCCGAAGCACACGTGACACTCATTCCACAATTTACGAGCGCTATTTATGCGGATCTTTTCCAAGAATAGACCTGCACTTGACCCTTTAAATAGATGGATGAACTCCACGCAAACTCATCTTCCCATTCTTCTTCCTCTCTTCTGAGAATGAATTTTCTGTGAGAAGAAAATAGGAAAGCCATGTTGTCTGATGTCAGATCTCTGTGCACGCTACCAGACATGGGTCTGTCAATCCTTAGCAGCAAACTCAGCGGTAAGTTCAATATACACGCATCGAATTTTTTGTTTGCTAAAAACAAATTCATCTTCCTGAAATGAACAGAATGCATCTGTCTTTGCTTGGCCAATTTCTGTTGGCTGATTTTTCCTTACTATTTCTTGCAGAATTTTGGCTGAAAACTTTCTTCAGAACTGGCATTGGTGATGTGGATGCTGTGGAGAATGTTCTTCTGACACCCACATCAGGGAGCTCATACGCCTTTGACGCGTAAATTAGACAACTCAGAACTCTTCGTGAGATAGAAGGGTCTTCCTTAGATGGTAGGAAGAGCCTTTATACACGAGAGTTGGATGGTGGAGTTAACTCTCCTACCGAGAAATCGGGTAGTAGAGTTCCTTTTACGGGAGAACCAGGAATTGTATCCCAAGGTTTGGATACATTCCTGTCTTCCTTGAGAGGTTACCCCCATCCACCAGTTGTATTGGCAGCACCACGACTTCGGGCTGCCATACTCTGTGGTTCTCCTCTCGTCTGAGAGAGAAGACCAGAGTTTAATTCCTGCTGATCTGGTCGTGACTGAGACCCAGACAGTCAGGAATTGCCACCAACAACGAACCTGACGGAGAAGGTCCGACGGAGAAGATCCAAAGAAGAAGATAGATCTCTATTAGGTTATCGTTGTGGTGTAGAATGAAAATCCAAGATTTGTAATAGATTTCCATTATGATTTGTAAGAAAGCCTAAGAAAATGTAATAGACTTTTTGTGGTGAAATGGGAATGGAAATGACAATTCTTCTATGCTCAATGATTTGTATTTGTGGATGAATTATGGACATGATAGATAATAAAATCATCTTTTCTATTTTAGAGTATATGATATTATCAGAGGTATTATGGACATGATAATATATAGGAACTCGAAAGAAAATAGATTGATTTCTATGCAGAGGTCAAAACATGACAAATGAGTAAGTAGATTCGGAATTGATTCAGAGGTTATGAAAACATGATAAATAACGAATCTCCGCTTAATAAATTAATAGAAGATTATGAACGGATGAATCGTTAGGAAATGATGAACAGATGAACTGTCGAGTGAATGTAATAAATGAACGGATGAACCGTCAAGTATTAATGAACATGTGAAACGTCGGATGAATATGAGAAATGAATGGATGAAATGAATATCGGGAAAGAATACGTCCCTTCGATCCTTGTAACCATATGCCTATAAATAGAGCATATATTTGAGTAGAAGGATCGCATTTTATCCACAATATCTTCCGAAGAGAATATAAAGAAGGCTGAAGTCGTCCCCGAAGCTACTGAAGGTGTTAAAGAACATCCACCTCCGCAGAAGAAGGAAATGGGCGAAAGCTCGTCTACTCCCAAGCCGCCGAAAGATATCCTGGACTTCCTGGTCGAACCAGGAGAAACCGAAGAAGAAGAAGCAATGAGGCTGGCTGCCTGTCAATTCTTGGTGCGGTCAGGAAAAGATGTACTCAATTCTTTTGCTGATTATGTATGTGGTCCTCGTCCCAAATATGAAAGGGATTACAGTGATCTTCCATGATGATGTACTCTTTTTCTTGAGGAATTTGTCTCAAATAAACTCCGTTTAAGGAAACTTTGTTTACGATATATCCTTCCCACTTTATATTTTTTTTTTGCCTTTATTCATTGATCTTTTGACTCAGAAATCAGAAAGACTAAATATCATTTTCATAAATATGATATTGAGATAGAAAATTCAGAGGTAATATGGACATGATTTTCTGGATATCAAATTTGTTGAGAAAACGATACAAAGTAGAATACCTATCTCCACTGGGGATAATAGATATCAGAATGATTCTTCGAAAAGAACAATGAAACAGCTGGAGAATGATGGGAGGACAATCTTGATAGAAATATTAGACGTAGTACTTCTTCAAGAATTTGCCGTTGATGGGCATCATAGTGGCTTTACCATCTAGAGTAGTGAGTTGATAAGCCCCATTAGAAAAGATCTTATTGACAATGAATGGACCTTCCCATTTTGCATCAAACTTGCCCTTACTCATGTGTGTCATAGTCATCGGGCGTCTGACAGTAAGCACAAGTTCTCCTTTCTGAAATGTTCGAATTCTGACTTTCTTGTTAAAAGCCCTTGAAATTCTAGCTTGATAGAATTCAATATTCTGTTGAGCAGATAACCGCTTTTCATCCAGAGCCTCCAATTCTTGAAGTTGAAGACGATCATTATTTTCAGCAGTGAGTTCATTAGCGATTGCTATCCTTAAAGAAGGAATTTGAATCTCTAATGGGAGAACAGCCTCAGATCCGTACACCAGAGAGAAAGGTGTACACTTAGTAGCATTACGGACTGTAGTGCGATAAGCCCACAAGCATTCCCCGAGCTTGTCACTCCAATTACGTTTGTTAGTGGAGACAAACTTCTTTAGGTGTTTGATGATAGTCTTGTTGAAAGCTTCTGCTAATCCGTTAGCTGCTGGATTATATGCGGTAGAAGCAACATTATTGATCCGGTGATCGTCACAGAATCGAGTAAATTTCTGGCTGACGAACTGTGGTCCGTTATCATGAACAATGCGTCGAGGAACACCAAATCTGTAGATGACGTGGTGCTTAATAAAGCTGATGACATTAGACGTCTTAACTTCAGATAAAGGAATGGCTTCGGCCCATTTGGAGAAGTAATCAGTTATTGCGAGAATGAACCGATGACCTTTAGATGACGGTGGATTGATCGGGCCGACAATGTCCATGCCCCAAGCTTCGAAGGGCCATGATGCTGCCGTCGGATGTAGAAATTCCGAAGGTTGATGTATAAAATCTGCATAGATTTGGCAAGCTTTGCATTTCCTTGCATATTCAATGGCATCTGATACCATAGTTGGCCAATAATAACCCATACGTCGAATACGGTCTTGAAGTTTTGGCCCAGGTTGATGCGCTCCACAAATTCCATCATGTGCTTCACGAATAACTTGTTGGGCTTCATCACCGGCAATGCACTGAAGGAGTAAACCATCATAAGCTCGACGATATAAGGTCTTTGTTGTATGATTGTAATAGAATCTGAGTGATCGTCGTCTGATAGATGCTGCCTCACTCAGATCATCCGGAAGAATATCATATAATACGAGATCTAAGAAAGGAAGTCTCCAATCTTTATCCGTATTCTGATCCTCAGTCGAGTTACTGAAGATAAATTCCATGCTGGAATCGGATGAAGATGATATCGATTTACGACTGAATCCAAATCCTCTTGTTGTGTTGACGTCATGAGATGTTGATTCTTTAATGTCAACTGGAAGTCCTAGAGTCAGGTTATTTTCAAGATGAAATAATTCTCGATTACGAACAACAATCATTTGTTGCCGTCTGATTGGGATAGCCAGCACCGCTGCAAGATTAGCAAGGGCATTAGCTTCTGTGTTACATGCTCGCCTAACATGTTCAATGAAGAATTCCTTAAATGATGAGGCTATAGATATGGCCGCTCTATGATAAGGAACCAGATCTTGATGGCGAACTTCATAAGTACCCCTGATCTGATTGACAATAAGTTTAGAGTCTCCATACGCCTCCAAATGTTGAATATTCAGATGTTTAGCGAGTTGAAGACCAATAAGTAATGCGTTGTACTCAGCTACATTGTTTGAACACGGCTGATCGAAAGAATAAGCTCTTTGGATGGCAAGACCTTCTGGCGATACAAGAACAATTCCAACTCCAGCGACAATATCGCCATTAGGACCAATTCTTGATGCTCCATCAAAGAATAGACGCCAAGTAGGATCTTCTTCAGCAATTTGATTTGAATCTAGGACTTCATCTGGGATTTCATCATAGAGTTTTGAATTTTCTGGAATTGAGTGAGCAGCCAGAAAATCAGCTAAAGCTTGTCCTTTGACTGATTTCTGAGGAATATAGTGCATGTCATACTGAGCAAGTAGGATTCCCCAGTTAGCCAATCGAGAATTCAAAACACTGGGTTTCTTCATCATGATCCGTATAGGATTGATCTTGGAGATGACATGAATAGTCTGGCCAATGATATAATGACGTGTCTTTAGGATAGCAAACATCAAGGCTAGACATTCTTTTTCAACCGATGAATATCGAGGTTCAGCTCCGGTCATAGTGCGGCTGAGATAATAAATGGCTTGTTCATGGCCATTTTGATTCTTTTGAGCGAGTAATGCACCCAATGAATGACTCATTGCTCGAGTATAGAGGAGGAACGGTATTCCTGAGACGGGAGGTACCAATACTGGAGGGCTCATTAGATATTGTTTTATATCATCGAATACTTTCTGACATTCATCATTCCAGATAAAAGAGACACCTTTCTTCATAAGTTTGTTGAATGGTCTGCAGCGTCCTGATAAATTAGAGATGAATCTCCTGATATAAGCGATTCTTCCTTGAAATCCTCGTAGCTCTTTTAAGGTGCGTGGAGGACGCATCTCTTGGATGGCTTTGATCTTCTCGGGATCCACGTGTATACCTTTAGAGGTAATGACGAAGCCGAGAAATTTACCACTAGAGACGCCTAAGAAGGACTTAGTAGGGTTCATCTTTAATTGATGCTTACGCATTAGATCAAATATAATCTTCAAATCTTGGATATGATCCTCCTTTTGTCGACTTTTGACTGCAATATCATCAACATAGCATTCGACTGTTTTCCGCAAATGTTCACAGAATATAGTGCTCATAGCTCGTTGATAAGTTGCTCCTGCATTCTTGAGACCGAATGGCATAACTATATAACAGTATGTACCAATCGGCGTTCTGAAAGAAGTGTGCTTCTCGTCCTCTAGAAACATTTTGATCTGATTGTACCCAGAATACCCGTCCATGAATGACATTCGTTCAAATCCACAGGTATTATCAACCATGACATCAGTGATTGGTAGAGGGAATTCGTCTTTAGGACATGCCACATTGAGATCGCGAAAGTCTATGCATACTCTGATCTTGCCAGTCTTTTTAAGAACAGGAACAATATTAGCCACCCAATCGGGATGTTGTTCCTCTCTAATAAACCCAGAGGTAATGAGTTTATTGACTTCAGCTTCAATTGCATCCATGATGTCTGGACGAAATCGTCGCTGTTGTTGTTTGACCGGTTTAGCATTCGGCAAGATATTGAGCTTGTGAGTTGCAATTTGAGGATCAAGCCCTGGCATATCTTTATAACTCCAAGCAAAGACATCGATGTAATCACGAATGAGTTTGATCATGTCTTTCTTATCAGTTTCTGAAAGACTTTCACTGATGAATATTGGTTTGGGAGATCCCTCTTCGCCAATATCTATTTGAACAAGTTTATCTTCAGTCGGAGGTTCTTTTTGCTCGAAACGGAACTCCTATTGATTATCTAATCTTTGGGCCCACTGTTCTGATTCAGGTGAGATTTCAAACTCTTCTTCGTCTTCATCACTTTCTTCAGAATGGTCAATAGAAACCATATTGGAAGACAGAAGGTTGCAATAGAAGTCACCGATACTCGTATCGGAATCCCAAGAAGTGGTACTAGAAGAATCAGATCTCTTATCTTCATCAGACTCGGGATCTTCATGGATAATATTGATGAAAGGAGTAGGAGCAGTATAACCCAATCCGCATTTCGTCCTTCCATATTTCAAAGGAGGAATTCGGACAGGTATTTTTCTTCCTTTTCCATTATTGAGGCCAGTCCTGAAGTCATAGCCCATATTTTTGATGATGTCTCTAGATTGCTGACTATAACGACGTAGTTGTAATCTTCCAGTATCATCATTTTTGTCATCATCTTCAAGATCAGAAGGATTTTGAGGCCCTTTGTAGAAGAATATTAGAATGACTTATGGCTTTCTGCTGGAAACTAGAAAGTATGAAGATTGTACAGGTTCTAGAGATACATCTGTATGAACAGTCTGTACAACTCCTATGGTTATTGTGTTCAAGTCATTTAACAGATGTAAATAACTATGAACATAATTACACACATCAACGTACTGCAAAGGTGGAGACTTTTCATTAAATGTAAAAGCAGCAATATTTACATTGGGAGAAGGCTGAGCCTTAGAGATTTTAGCCAAGTCAATGACTAAAGGAGGAGGAGAAGAAGAAGCTTTGTTTCGATTAAGATCGATAACAAATGGCTCAGAAGAGGTGAGCTCCCTTGAAGTTTGAGTAGGAAGAGTAGTCCGCCCTCCAACTGGAATTAGCAGAGTATCTTGTGAAGGTACAGGAGCTGTAGTACTCCCACTGACAGGAATGACCAGTGTATTTTGAGTAGATGACCGAGGTAACGGAGAGATCCGTCCACTCACTGGAATGATGAAAGAATCTTCTCCAGAGGGTTTAGGAGATTGTTGCTGAGTAGTTCGACCTTTAACAGGGATTATTAAAGTCTCACTTTGTGCATCTTCTTTCTCCATAGCTTGTATGATCCTTGTATACTCTTCTTTGTACATTCGGGAATCATTGAAATAAGCTTCAACCCCATGGAAGGGATTTATATCAGCAACTTCTTTTTGTACTCTTCCATTGTTATCAATGTATTTAAAACATTGATGAAGAGTAGAGGGCACCACATTATTTTCATGAAGAAAGGGCCTCCCCAGAAGAAGATTATAGGATCCCGCGATCTCGATCACATAGAAAGTGACTTTAGATCTGAAATCGCCTATCTGAAGCTTCAGATGAATCTTTCCCAAAGGCTCACTTCGGCTTTGATTGAATCCCAAGATAGCAGTAACCGTCTTGGAGAGCTTGTGAAGAGGGATTTTTAGTTCATCCAACAAACTCTTTGGTATTATGCTTATAGCAGACCCTGGGTCAATGAGGATACGATCTATCTTCATCGTATCAATATAACCAGTGTAGTAGAGAGGTCGGTCATGTCGATTATCCTCCAGTAACATGTCGTCTTGTGTAAAGGTGATATTTGGGATAATCTCCAGTACACTGTTGCAAGTGGCAGGTTCCGCATCCGGCTTCTTCAATTGTGCAAGACAAGAGTCAGCTTGTAGAAGTGCTTCACTTAACGTCTCCCGAGTCTCTTTGGAAAGACGTAGAAGTTCAAAAAGGGACATTCCAGCTGGAGTATTAGCAAGTTGAGCCAAAATGTCGAAGTTGTAAGGCTTCTGAAGTCCAAGAGGAGAAGACTTCTTGATTGGCTTATCAAACCGAGCCTGTTGTTTGCCTTTCTCCAGAGCCGTAGGCTTGGGAGGAACAGGTTCAGTAGATGATTCTTCTTCAGGAGGAATGTTAGGAACATCTTTAGCATCTGAAGGGATATTAGTAGGATCTTCAGGATTTTTAGAATAATCCTTTAGGTAAGGTTTCCCCGTTCGAGTAGCACTAACAAGTGCTTCTTCTTTGTCTTTTGGCTCTGTGTCATATGACATGACTTGATCTTTCCAGCCTTCTTGGATTTTTGAGAAGAAATCTTTTGAGGAGAAGGCGATTCAAAATCTGCCACTAGATCAGGATGGATCCACATGATTTCTCCAGTCTCCAAAGTGATTGGTGCTAATCCTTCAGACTGTGGAGGAGGAATATTCACTATGTCAAGAGTTGCCTTGGGAATAGGAACAATCCCACTTTCAAGGAGTTGAGGAGGGAAATTTCCAAATTGCATAGAGACGACGTTGGAGGTGACGGTCTTCTCTTTTGGAGTAAGAAAGATAGCTCCAGACTTAATCATTTCTTGGATCTTTCCTTTCAGTACATAACATGTACGAATTGTGTGACCCAGCATTCTGTGGTATGGACAGTATTTAGGATGATCTGTCTTACCAGCTTTATCAGGTTTCTTGATCTCAGGTAATTGTATTTTATTACCTTTCAGCAGACATTCAAAGATACCAAGGACATCGTCGTCATCAAAAGAATATTCTTCTCTGGGGCGAGGTGTTCTTGATTGTTGAGTTGTAGAGGCAGGAGTTTGAACATTTGATGCATCTTTGCTCTGAAGATTAACTTCAAGAGTTTCTTTTCCTTTGCGAGCATTATTTTTATTGTTAGCACCTTGTCCTGTTTCTTTAGGAGTCATCTGCACTCCTAAACCTTTAAAGGTTTCAGCACTGATTTCTGCAGCTTTGGCACTGACTATGAAGGAAGGCCAATCTTGAAATTGAGTGGACCCTGTCCACATACTGATAATTGGCAACAAGTTTGATTTATACGTGTCAATGGTGACAGCATCAGGAGTTCCAAGAGGCATCTTCAGAGCTTCTCTTCGAAACCGTTCAATGTATTCCTATGTAGATTTATTATTTTTCTGCTTAATTCTAATAAGAGCAGACATAGTCATGTTATTAAGCCCTTCATAGAACCTTTCAAGAAACATCTGTTTGAAACCAGCAAATGAAGTAATACTCCCATCTGGGAGACTTCTATACCATTCATAAGCCATTCCCTTGAGACATCCAATAAATACCCGAGTAAGGAGGGCATCACTTGGTTGTAGTTGATCAGTCATCACTTCAAAGTGATTGATAAACTGACTTGGAGAAGTGGTTCCATCATAGAATGAGATAGTAGGAGGCTTGTATTTAGGAGGATATGATACTTGCTTCCATTCTATCGGATAAGGCTGCTTGATGCCTAACCTTTGTAAACCATCCTTCTGTTTGAATGCCTCGAATTGAGTTTTGAGATTCTTCAATTCTTCAAAGACAACTCCGGAAGATTGTGGAGTTGTGGCTTGTAGAGAATAGTTGGAAGGAGGAACAACATTGTAAGCACTACCCCCAGCTCCAGAGAGACTAGGATTTGGTTGAGCTGGTCCAGGAGTATTGGATTGTACTGCTGGAGGAACTTGTACTGGACTTATATCAGTATCAACTGGTATGGCATCTGATACAGTCTGTCGATTTTGCAACTGAGATGTCATGAGTTCATACATCGACTTCATTGTATCAGTCATAGACTTCATTTGCTGTTCCAAAGAAGTAATTCTTTGATCTTGAGGAGTCAAGGAGGAAGAAGGTTCATCAGTATTCCCATCAACCATGTAAGTCGTGACTGTATGAGGGATTATTGATGAACTAGTTGATGTTGTATACTCTGAATCATTGCTTCGTGTATCAAAGTCAACTATTGGAGAATTACCCCCAGTAGGAAGAGGTGGGAAGTTAGATTCTCCAAGAAATTCAGAATCAATTTCAGGGATCAAATTTCTTTGACTAGAAGCTAGGACTCTTGCTCTGGTGTTTCTATATACTCCATCTGGACTATCAACTCTACCCCCGGTGTCCCGAGAAGTCATATTGACAGAGGCAAACAAAGGCTCATCTTTATCAGGCATAGGTTCATACTGAATCCTATTGAAGACAGACTGTCATTTATTTTGACATCTGCATTGCATTGTGACTCTTGGCTAGAAGTCACATTCATGATCACCATGGTCTTGAACTGTTGATTGACATTTGCACTGAATTATGACTCTTGGATAGAAGTCACATTCAGCATGTTCTTTTGATATAGAATTACTCCTTCTCTTCTGTTGAAGATATTCCCGTAAATCTGTTTGTGAAGATTGAGGAGTATACTTCCTGTTCTTGGATCTTGATGGCTCTTGATTATACAAGAGTGATTAATGTGAGCCACATAATTTCTTACATACTCTGCATCTGGATCTTTTATCTTCATATCCAATTGGTATGGTTTCTTAACACCAGAAGTGCTGAGTTTTGTTCTTAAATCAGTGGAAGGTAACACATTAATTTTGGAAACATGGAGTTTTTCTTCCATTGATCTGGATATTTGCAGAGAAGGAAGAGTTAAACCACTTCCTTGATTAGGAGTTGGTAACAGACCCTCTTTAATGGACAGATTCTGTGCCCAATTTGAAGAAATCAAAGAAGAAGACATTAAGGAATGTTTCTTCTTAGACTCATTCAGATTTTGAGACATAGAATGTCCAGAAGAAAGAGTAGTCAAAAGACCATCTCCTTTCCTTTGACTAAAAAAAGTATCAGTCAAAGCTGTTCCTGAAGTAAAAACTACAGGAGCAGAAGAAACAACTAAAGAGTTATTCCTTTTCGAAGGGACTTTGTGTGGAAGACCACCCCCAGTTCTAGTAGAACTCGGTGAAGAAGAAGAGATAACTAAGGAGCTATTCTTCTCTGATGAAATACATGCTGAAACAGATTTGGCTAAAGAACCAGAGCTGTTAGCGTGACTTTTGATTTTAGAATTACACGCTGGAACAGATTTGGCTAAGGAGCCAGTACTGTCAGCGTGACTTTTGAATGTGGGATTGCACACTGGAATAGATTTGGCTAAGGAGCCAGTACTATCAGCATGACTTTTAGAGTTGAATTTGCACACTGGAACAGATTCGGCTAAGGAGCCAGTACTGTCAGCGTGACTTTTAGAGTTAAATTTGCACGCTGGAACAGATTCGGCTAAGGAGCCAGTACTGTCAGCGTGACTTTTAGTTACTGTCATCTTCGAGCGCACAAGAGTGTGCGTGCTTGCAGTGGAGTTCTTGCCAGTGTTAGGAGTAGACACTGTGGCAGAGACTTCACCATTGACTGCCAACTGATTCTTAGTGACATAGACAGAGTGTCCCTTCGACTTGGCAGTGATGATGGAGGCTGGAGTGGGCTTGCCACCCTTAGCCCGCTGCATTTCTTCATAGGCGAGTTGATCGAATTTGATCATCATCACCTTCTTCGTCGAGCCGATTGACAAAGTGTCGCATTGAGTTGTTACCATCTCAGAAGAGGAGATGGTTTTCCCCAGCAGAGTCGCCAATTTGTTTTCCATAAAGAAATTCTCTTTATTTGTTGTGTTTCTGGAAAAATTACAACTGTAGGAATCCGATCTAGAAGACGATCGCTTTATCCCTTGGACTATGCGAAGAAGAAAAGCTCTCAAAATTTTGACAGTAGATATCAATGTATCTGTACAATGAATGAGAAAAAAGAACTCTATTTATAGAGTCAAAAATAATAACTGAAAAGATAACTACCTCACCACTGGTGCACTTGAAAAGTCACGCAGACTCTAAATACACGCAGGGTTAGTGAGTAGTTACTGGACGTGGCCCGTAACTGTTGGACACATGGCATCAGTGCATGGGTCGTGTGCAAGTTACTGGGCACGCGAGAGAGAGAGATCGGTGGCATGGCTGCCACGTACTCCAGTTGAAATAAAATCCACGCTGACTTGCTGAAGGCAAAAATCCACGCAGATTTGTTGACGCAGACTCGTTGAAGGCGAAATCCACGCAAGCTTTGAAGAAGAATACTTCAGAATTCATGCAGGCTTTGAGAAGAATAACTCAAAAGTCACGCAATGTTTTGAGGAAGGAGAAGGTTCAGAATCCACGCAAACCGCCAGCTGTCTTGATTTGGCACGCTTTGTCTGACACAAAATCTCTGACATTGATTACATTGTCAGCCGCATTAAATGAAGATAAGACCCAAAGTCACGCCAACTTGGTGAAGAGTGAGTCTTGCTAGGGAAGATTTCGAAAATTAGGCAAAAGACGGCTGTGATCTTTCGAGTTCTGTGCATACTGGCATACGAGAAGAAGTTTCTCGACTGTTGTGTTGTCAGTCATTATGATTCTGACGTATGGCTGAGCTGTCTCTGCGTGACTTCTAAAGGAGATGGCCAGGCAGAACTTAGCGTATCTTTTGTGCTGCTTCTTGGATCACTCTGCGTGACTTGTTCTGATTAACTCAGCTTGACTTCATTTTTGAGGCCTACACTCACTGGGGCGTGATGCCGCACGAGCCTGGAGTTGCGCTCGTGCAAGGCAAGATGACAAGTTCTTAAATGGTTATCTTTGAGTTGAATGTTAACAACGAAAGGCAAAACAGAGTATACAAAAACGATTCACTTTATTGATATTCGAAATCAGATTACAAAGGCTTTCGATAGCCCAACGAAATTTGCCAGATTGGCTACAACACTCAGGTTCTCTCTTGTCCACAAAGGATTTCACCGTTCCATACATCATGCCTTCTATATCTCGGCCGCATCAATCATGTTGCATATCCGAGCGTCAACGCGATCGCACGCTTCAATACGCTTCGGCATTCCAAGCCTCAACGCGTTCAAACGAAGCTCCACCGCGAGCAGACCAATCCCTGAACCTGCTAGCAAACTAGTGGAGGATTAGTACTTTCGTCCTCGCTGTACTGATCAAAAACCCACTTAACAAACCGATATTTAGTATTGTATCGATTCATGCAAACATAAAATTTAGTTCTCTTTCTATGTTCTCCTTAGGATGAGTTCATGGCATATTCGAAGACTGTAAAGCATGGCAAGCATGTCATTCAATTCACATAAGTAAACAGGCAAGCAATCTCGTGTTTGATTCGTGGCACAACTTAGCAATATCGACGCACTCGCCCTTGCACCGACGCAAGGTGAATACGCCTATCCGTTTTTCCCTGTCATGTTATAAGTGCTCTCTATTCGGATCCATCCATGCAGGATATACGTATACCTTGCACTTCCAAATCCATCGCCCTTAACTATATGAATGTCACTAGCTTTCCGGGCTAGAATGGACTTATATTTATCGAATTGAATATGTAAGACGACAATCACTCAGTTGTGGTTGCTAACCACAATCAGAGGACCCTCGAAGTACTCGTGTAAGTGGCTTATCACATTCACTAGACAGTCGCTACCCGTCTAGTAGAAGTGCACCAACAATACCAATTTTATCGCAGTCCCTCCTAGGCCGAACGGTCCCAGCGCCCTGGTGATCACGTTCGAGGGAAGAAACACCCGTGCACGGGTAATACGTCTTTAAGTCTATTTGACCATGCAACGAATCTTATTTTTCATACAACCAAGCAAGTTCGCTTATCTCTATTTCAATTGGCACAACGCCCAAATGTTTTTATCGAACGCCCGAAGGCCACGAACATTTCGAAGGGCACCATGCCGTATTATCATCTCGTATTTCTTCCGTTAACTTTCTATGTTCTTACGTTTCATACTTCGTGTTAAATATTCAATGGCATTATGCCCCAACTCAATGTTCGTCAACCGAACGACCTAAAGGTCCCGAACACCTTTCGAGGCATTATGTCATATCCGACAGTTCCGCCACATTCATGCCACAACTGTATTCTTTCGCAACGAAGCCATCTTTTATTATCTCGTGCACGAAGGCACATTTCGACCGTATTTCTGATGTTCTATGACTTAGCAATCAATGTCCGTAGCTTGGGCGCTAGGGCGCTCGCCTATTGTCTTTCAATGTTCTAGCCATTCTAACTCGTGTACGAAGGCACGGTATGGTTCGTGTACTAAGACACTCGCCGAGTACAGTTATCCCATGTTCTTGCGGCTTGCGTATCGAGGCGCTCGCCTTTGCGATATTAAATGTTCCATAGCGACTCGTACGTCTGCCGTACGATTCATTTCAATTGTTCTATCTAGTGTTCGACACGCACTACGTTTATCTTTCTATCGAGCCATGCCCGTGGCGTTGATAGGTTAACTCAGCATTCAATGATATGTATTTTACTTAAGCATGACGGAGTAGGAAAGAGAGTTAATGTCCCCCCACCTTGAGTCGATACGCCTTTGTTGTTTTGCCGAGCCGTTGCGGCTCAATTTCATAACTGCGTTGCACGGGCAACTCTCATGACTTAGCCATTTGAGCACTTCGAGCTTATTGAATTATACGTTCGATTTGGGCTTACCGTGCCAACGCTTCAGTCCGTCGCAAGGCGACGATTTGCTTTCGCGGACCCCTTACTGAATAATGCAAAAGATCGACCTCTAACATTTTAGCGTAAATGTATAGTCTGCACAGGAAACCAACTAAAATCAATACTTGCATCGCTTCGAACTTGCGCCTTGGTCGATTTGATTTCTTAGAATCTTCGAGCCGTCTCAACGCACTTATCCTTCGAGGCAACGCGGCGCTTCGCATCGATTCACTCGATGCATTCTTTGGAACAAGGCAACTCTTCGCATCGACTTAGTTCGATGCATTGCTCAGGACAACTTAACACTTTGTATCGATTCGTATTAATATGCAATCGGGTCAATACAACTCTTCGAGTCAACGACTCAGCATATTGCACCGTGCGGAGCGGGGCATTACATAATATACCACTCAAAACAAGGTTCGTCCCGAATCGAAACCAATACTAAATTTCCAAGGGTTTCATTAGATCGTTCCACGATCTCATCTCACTATCGTTTGGATCGTACAACTTAGTTGAAATCATACACATATTTTAGGCGTCCCACCAATATATGCATTTCAGCCAAGCTCAGTTGTAAGATATCGGAACAACGCAAACACGTAACTTTTATTCTCGATAACTTGACATCTCGTATTCTCGATCGGACTTGGCTCTATTATTTGTTCTCGCAATTCTAGCGCACATGCATATTGACGCACATGCATATTGATACATACGCGATCCTCCAACGAAACTTAAGGCACACGATGCGATTCAAAAATCACATTTCTCAATTTGTATGTTTTATCGGGACTATCAATTCTACACGTCGCATCAAGCCGTCGTGCATCCGATCACAATGAGTCTCCGTAATGCCTTACGTTTGGCGTCACTATCCAACAATTTCTTATGTTCCACTTCGTATCCTATCTCGACATGATTCTCTTTTGTTGACTTACAAAAGCATCAACATTCAGGACTACGTCCGCTAGGTGACTTACCTAGACACCGTGCTTAAATCCTTTCGACGCAAGTTTAAATTGACATTGCATAAAGGCCACAATCTATCCGACATAACAGTTTATATCAAGGCGATGGTACTCAAGACAACGATCGCCTTGATACGAAGGTCTTTACGATGCGCCTTACGTTCGATTTCCTAACGAGTAGGAATTCACTTTCCGAATTCCCGACTTATCCGTCTCGCAATATCGAACATAATTTCGAGTCACGCAAGCTCAATTGTATGGTGAATCAAATCTAACGACACAACTCGTAAGTCAATCTCTTATCGTTCTCTCTCGTGCATAGCACGATTCTCGCAATCGCCTATTCGAATCACCAAGGCCATTGGTGAATTTCTAGTTCGATCGTCGACCAACATAACCATTCAAGCATTCATCCGACGAATACTCAAAGATCTAACTATATATTCTCAATCGAAAGTTGTTCCAACAATTCTCGATCGTCTAGACTTATCGTCAATATGCACCGTATTATATTTGTTATCGGTGCAATCTCATATGCGATATCGCATGGGTCATCTTACGGTCTGCAGCATTCAATTTGATTTGGCGGTCAAGTCTTCTAGGGTCAGCTGCCCCGAAGCTACGCTCGATAATTATGGATCATCACCGAAGGACAGTTTACTACGAACCATGCTATATCTTATTTCGGAGCCAAATCACGTTTCGACGATTTCTATGCGACTACCCAAATCCATACATAACCATTTCTATCGGCGTAACTGATGCGCAACTATCCTCCGAGTAAAGTCATGCACTATCATCGATGATTCCACAATTTATGAAACATCTACTTTTATCGAGTTCGAGTCTATCTTATTTCGCGGTCGACACACGAGATGCTATACGCGTCGAGCAATCGTCGATGACTTATAGTCTCGCCCTGATCAATCACAAAATTTACGATCAACCAGTTCGTTTTATTCTCGTATCGTTACTTATAAAATTTTATAGCGCGAGGCACACTCTATTTTGTATTCTCACGTCGTTTACATTTCCTTACGTATCGATCTCGATACGCCGTATCCATTTTGATAACGTAAGGGTCAACTTTGAATCCGTTTCAACGTCAACTTAACTCGAATCGCATACATCCAAGTTCGTAATGAACTTTTCCATACGCATCAACCCGTTCTCCGATTTGTCGTATCCCTCTATACTTCGATCGCGTAACTGAGTTACCGATTATCCAAAATCGAACCCTCAAGTCATACGATCTCGCCCTCTAAGTTTTGCATGTTTTTCAGTCATACTCGAATGAGTTTCGCCGTAACGTAACCAACTATTTTTTAGGCACGATTACTCACGTCAACCAACTCTCCACCGAAGTCGCACATCGTGCGATTCGATTACAGTTCGCATCGCCCAACATTTTTATCAAAATCGCAAGTCGTGTGATTCGATTCACCTAGCCGAACATTTCTATCGAGATCGCAAGTCGTGCGATTCAATTCCTCTCGTCGAATATTTCATCGAGCTCGTAAGTCGTGCGGTTCGATTTCAACGTTCCGAGTTTCCTATCCCGTCGATCCGATTGTTGCCTTAAGGCATAATCGTTTCGCTAGTTCCCGTCATTCGACCGACACATAAATTTTTTTCAATCGACGTATCATTCAATGTTACAAGTCCTGCCTTAACGTTCTAACCGAGCATCGAAGAACACTTGCATCAACATGCCGTCGTACAAATTCTCATTCGAGACTCGGTGCTATCCCGTCCGTTGCGAACAAACCTTCCGCAATTCTCACAATACGTCGATGCAATTCATCGCACAACTGGTATTACATATACCACTCGGAATTGAGCCATTCATTGCATCGGGGTGGTATGCCATATACCACCCAGAAATCAAGTTACTTCCGTCGCAACGTACTCTTCACGAACCAACGATCTCTTCCGACTCACGATTTTTGCAGTGATTGTGCTTGATCACAACCGTAACTCTAATTTTAATCAAAATTCGACGCAACTCGGCCAATTCATTCATTTGCCAACACAAGCTCGGCGCGTAACCGAACTGATTTCGTTTCTCGATTTATAACTTTTGTTTTCTTTTGTTGCATCTTGTGCAATAATTCATTCTTGTATTCCATTGCACTTCATGCAGCGATTTCACTTTGATACGTGTTGCACCACGTGCAATAATTTTACTTTCGACATACATTGTACCACATGCAACATTTTACTTTCAATACGCATTGCACATCGTGCAACGATTTATTTTCGATATTTACCGCACCTCGTGCATCGATTTATTTTCGACTTCTGTTGCACCTCGTGCAATATTTTATTTCCGATATTCAAAGTCAATGCTCAAATCCGTTCAACACATTCGATATTGACTTATCACTTTTCATCGCAACGCACATTCGAAATCGATATGTGAATCCGTTCGACACATTCAATATCAACTTTCATTTTCTTTTCAATGTATCATTTACAATCAACGCGTGGCAATTGCTGCAGCAATATTCCACAACTTTCATTGTATCGATGCAACCAATATTTCTCGTATCGTTCATTGCAAACAACGAATATCTCAAATTATAATTCATGACGTGTTGCATCCGTGGCAACAAATCCTTGAATTCACATCTCGTAACTTGTTGCACTTGCAGCAACATGCCTTTCCCGACTTTTCCAGCAAACACCATGTAATTTCCAAAACAACACGCGGCAAAATTATATGATTTGTATTAGACTTATTGTGTGGAACATCCAGTGCGGCATCGAGTAGAGTCAAGAGTGATTTCGATTGGTGGTGGGCAACTTTTGGAATTGTAATGAAGCAAGCGTCCAGAGGAAATTGAGCCTAGAGCTCTGATACCAATTTGTCATGCCCCGACCCGGAATCACCCGAATCATCGTCCTCGCTGGGGCGTGATGCCGCACGAGCCTGGAGTTGTGCTCGTGCAAGGCAAGATGACAAGTTCTAAAATGGTTATCTTTGAGTTGAACGTTAACAACGAAAGGCAAAACAGAGTATACGAAAATGATTCACTTTATTGATATTCGAAATCAGATTACAAAGACTTTCGATAGTCCAACGGAATTTGCCAGATTGGCTACAACACTCAGGTTCTCTCTTGCCCACAAAGGATTTCACTGTTCCATACATCATGCCTTCTATATCTCGGCCGCATCAATCCTGTTGCATATCCGAGCGTCAATACGATCGTACACTTCAATACGCTTCGGCATTCCAAGCCTCAACGCGTTCCAGCGACGCTCCGCCGCGAGCAGACCAATCCCTGAACCTGCTAGCAAACTAGTGGAGGATTAGTACTTTCGTCCTCGTTGTACTGATCAAAAACCCATTTAACAAACTGACATTTAGTATTGTATTGATTCATGCAAACATACAATTTAGTTCTCTTTCTATGTTCTTCTTAGGATGAGTTCATGGCATATTCGAAGACTGTAAAGCATAGCAAGCATGTTATTCAATTCGCATAAGTAAACAGGCAAGCAATCTCGTGTTTGATTCGTGGCGCAACTTAGCAATATCGACGCACTCGCCCTTGCACCGATGCAAGGTGAATACGCCTATCCGTTTTTCCCTATCATGTTATAAGTTCTCTCTATTCGGATCCATCCATGCAGGATATACGTATACCATGCACTTCCAAACCCATCGCCCTTAACTATATAAAGATCACTAGCTTTTCAGGCTAGAATGGACTTATATTTATCGAATCGAATATGTAAGACGACAATCACTCAGTTGCGGTTGCTAACCACAATCAGAGGACCCCCGAAGTACTCGTGTAAGTGGCTTATCACATTCACTAGACAGTCGCTATCCGTCTAGTCGAAGTGCACTAACAATACCGATTTTATCGCAGTCCCTCATAGGCCAAACGGTCCCAGCGCCCTGGTGATCACGTTCGAGAGAAGAAACACCCGTGCACGGGCAATACGTCTTTAAGTCCATTTGACCATGCAAAGAATCTTATCTTTCATACAACCAAGCAAGTTCGCTTATCTCTATTTCAATTGGCACAACGCCCAAATGTTCTCATCGAACGCCCGAAGGCCACGAACATTTCGAAGGGCACCATGCCACATTATCATCTCGTATTTCTTCCGTTAACTTTCTATGTTCTTACGTTTCATACTTCGTGTTAAATGTTCAATGGCATTATGCCTCAACTCAATGTTCGTTAACCGAACGACCCGAAGGTCCCGAACACCTTTCGAGGCATTATGTCATATCCGACAGTTCCGCCACATTCATGCCACAACTGTATTCTTTTGCAACGAAGCCATCTTTTATTATCTCGTACACGAAGGCACGTTTCGACCGTATTTCCGATGTTCTATGACTTAGCAATCAATGTCCGTGGCTTGCGCGCTAGGACGCTCGCCTATTGTCTTTCAATGTTCTAGCCGTTCTAACTCGTGCACGAAGGAAAGGTATGGTTCGTGCACTAAGGCACTCGCCGAGTACAGTTATCCCATGTTCTTGCGGCTTGCGCACCGAGGCGCTCGCCTTTACGATATCAAATGTTCCATAGCGACTCGTACGCCTGCTGTACGATTCATTTCAATTATTCTACCTAGTGTTCGACACGCACTACGTTTATCTCTCTATCGAGCCACGCCCGTGGCGTTGATAGATTAAATCAGCATTCAATGATATGTATTTTACTTAAGCATGACGGAGTAGGAAAGAGAGTTAATGTCCCCCCCACTTTGAGTCGATACGCCTTTGTTGTTTCACCGAGCCGTTGCGGCTCGATTTCATAACTGCGTTGCACGGACAACTCTTCTGACTTAGCCATTCGAGCACTTCGTGCTTATTGAATTATACGTTCGATTTGGGCTTACCGTGCCAACGCCTCAGTCCTTCGCAAGGCGACGATTTGCTTTTGCGGACCCCTTACTGAATAATGCAAAAGATCGACCTCTAATATTTCAGCGTAAATGTATAGCCTGCGTAGGAAACCAACTAAAATCAATACTTGCATCGATTCAGACTTGCGCCTTGGTCGATTCAATTTCTTAGAATCTTCGAGCCGTCTTAACGCACTTATCCTTCGAGGCAACGCGACGCTTCGCATCGATTCACTCGATACATTCTTTGTAACAAGGCAACTCTTCGTATCGACTTAGTTCGATGCATTGCTCGGGACAACTTAACACTTTGTATCGATTCGCATCAATACGCAATCGGGTCAACGCAACTCTTCGAGTCAACGACTCAGCATAATGCACCGTGCGGAGCGGGGCATTACACAGTGGACTTGTAGCCTACCGACGAGTAGGGCACATTTCTAGCACACAGTCACGTGTTGCATTCTTCATAAACGAGCATTCGACCTGGATAACCGGATGGTCTGCAGGGCTTGTGGCTGTTGGAAGAATTTTATTACATCTTGCTAGTAACTAGGCCTATGATAACCCTAGTTAGTTAAAAGTATCAAGCCGTAATCTTGATTGGTCGTGATTGATTGGATGAAGTTTATTCCAGCTTGGTCTTATCCTGATCCTGTGCAAGATTGTGACAAGACATGATTATTGATGCTTGTCTTAACAATAACGATCGGGGGACCAGTTCTGTTAAGGCGAAGGGTTACAACCCCGGTTCTTGTTTGGTTGAAGGGTTGTAACCTGGCTTCCGGAGCAGTTCTGTATCCTCTCTTCATTTATTGTCTTATTGCAACCCCATGCCATGCTTGTCATGTTTTACCTTACTTCAATAACATGATTATCTATGCCTACCTTAACAATAACGATCGGGAGTCCAGTTCTGTTCAGGCGAAGGGTTACAACCCTGGTCCTTGTTTGGTTTAAGGGTTATAACCTGGCTCCCGGAGCAGTTCTGTGACTTCTCTTCGTTTATTGTCTTACCGTGCCCCCTGCCATGCTTGTCATGTTTGTCTTACCTCAGTAACATGATTATTTATACTGGCCTTAACAATAACGATCGGGGGTCTAGTTCTGTTCAAGCGAAGGGTTACAACCCCAGTCCTTGTTTGGTTTAAGGGTTGTAACCTGGCTCCCGGAGCAGTTCTATGTTCTCTCTTCGTTTATTGTCTTGTTACCTTACCAATAGTATTTGAGACGGGTTTCTATTCAGGTTGCAACCCCGGTCCTTGTTTGGTTTAAGGGTTGCAGTTTGGCTACTTGAATGGTTTCTTCGTATTCAATATATTATTGTTATCTCAGTTATGATCAGTATCTTTTAATTACCTTTACTATTTATTTGTGATTTACTGGTTTTAGTTCCTAAGTGAAGCCTCCTTTGTGGTACTTGCTCTTTCTGGGGTCTGACCCAGCTGGTTTTGTATGGCCAGATATCGGAGCAGCTCCAGAGGATCTACCTACCTTTCAGCCAGATGGTGACCACCAGGCATAACCCTGACAATGAGAGGGTTTCTTTTTGTTCTTCCACTTTATTATAAAATTATTCTTTTGAGGCGTTTAGCCGACGAGCACTTGTTAGCTCGGTTGTACCTTTATTTACTGTCTACCTACGGGCTGTAACATGATTAACAGATCATAGGGTTGATCATGTATGACTGAACTCTTGCTAGTCTTGACATTTACGACTAGTTTCATGATCATCCAATATGTAATGTATGAGATGTCTTGCTATTATATATTTGGTGCTCTGCCATCTTGCAACTATTATTGCTTACTTGAGATTGAGACAATAGGCTTGTTCATGACCATAGGAGACTGTTGGCTTGTAGTTAAACCCTCATGTATCTAGACAGCCATGACCATATAGCGAGGTGGGTTGCACTTCAATATACGTAGCTGGCTATGTATGCCCCCGCTCTCCAGTATTCTGGTTCTGGGGCGTTACACCCGTCAAGGATGAATCCAGACTTAGACTTTTAATGGCACGCTCGGAGTATCGCTCGACCGATACGAACATCGCTAAGGTGGGTGGCTCCGATGAACACGTCTTTGCTTAGCCTAGACACTTAACAATATGGACACTATTGCTAGAATCGCTAGGCGATAACACCGCACATGCTAATAAATGACTCAACGCACCTAGCTAAGGGAATAATCCCATCTTGTATGCTTGTATAGAATATGGAAAAGAACTTAGAAAATATGAGAACTCTCGCACCGCACTCCACGCTCGTGCTAAGGCACAAGCTTACATTCAAGTTCCTTATGCGTTCAACAATGAAGCAGAGAATGGTTTACAATAATAAAACGGAAAGACTATCGACATAGTCTTTCCGAGTGAATGAATGAATCAACGAATGAATGAATGAATACATGAATGAATCAATGAACGAACGAACAAGTGAAAGAAAGAAAGGAAAGAATGAATAAGAGATAAGAAAGAAAGGAATGATTTATGATAGGTATGACGGGAACGTGCATCGGAGCTTGCTACCAACGCTGTACGGATGCCGCCGCCAACCTGGTCGATAACGCATTATGGCTCACAGACAGCCTATGGCTCAAAGACAGCTGTTAAGTTAAAATGATAAGACAATACGAAATTGTCACGAACAACCCAATCATATACGGGGGGAAGAGGAGTAATAATGGATTCCAAGGGCAGTGATTGACGATATAGTGGCCGGCCTAGGCGGAATCTGTAGGAACGAAATCGTAAAGCAGAATACTCTAGAGGAGGGATGAATAGAGTTGGCAGCGAAATAATGCTAATTAAAAATTGTTAGCAGCAAGATCACAGAATAATAATCACAACTAAATAATGTAAAGGCAGAGATAAGAAAGCAAACGCAAAGACAGCGATGTATACTGGTTTCCCTCAGTTGAGGACTAGTCCAGTCGTAGAACTCTTGCTACCAGTTGAATCCACTATTGGCAAAACTGCAAGTTTTCTTACGAAGTCCTTGCAACTTCTACAACGCGAGCTTTGATACGAAGAACTCGTCCAACTTCAATTGTGAAGAGGTATTCTTCTATCAAGCCTTATGATTACAATCACTGTGAAACTTCTAGACCGTACCGCACTGGCAAATCGACTAGAGGATTGTAACTGGCTTGGGATCTGAAAATTAAAGCTCTAGAAAACTCTTTGGAAGACAGTAGGCTTTGAGTAGAGAGAAAATTGAAAGTGAATGAGTGAGTTAAAATGATCGAAATTCTTCTCTATTTATAGGAGTTCCAAAGACAGAATTCTGGCAGAATTCGGGCAGAACTCGATGAGAAAATCTCGGTCAAATTTGCAACTGCAGGAGGACCAAGTTCCAAGGAATTCAAAAACAAAACGGCCACTAAACGAACTCTGGCCGAACTCTGGCCGAGTTCTGTCAGGGTTAGGTTAGGGTTTTTCAAAATAGATTTTGGGGAATTTTGAAAACCTTTTTGGAGCTTTTGTAAATACGAATGTTTTTCAAAACTAAGGACATTTTAAAAACATTTTGAAATCATTTTGGAATAGCCTATTTGCCAGTACGACTCGGTGTACAAAGTATTTTTAGACTCAAATAAAATGAAAAATACATTGCTCAAAGAAATACAGACTCGAACAGGCAAACAATGCTTCGGTCTTGAACTGAGTAGATAGCTATTCATGATCATGTCTAAGAGTCCGAGATATCCTGACTAGTTCCATATATCGAGACAGAGTTTGATCAATTATTAAAATCAGTTTGCCCATATGACCAATGGGCCAACAATCTTTTCTATTTTGATAATTGACAAACTATGAATGATATAACATCTTTTGACAAAAAAATTGTTCAACATTGTTCAAAATTGTTCAATCCCTGCATTATGCTCAAAAGAAAATGTTAGATCCTTTTTCTCCCCTGTTGTCACTTAGCAAAATAATTGCAAAAGAGAAAGCTCCCCCGCAATCAATGCATAAGAAACAAACAGTGAAGAAACCAAAATAATAGCAAAATAATGTCTCATGCAGTGAATTATTTCACATATACAAGATATAACAGAGAATTATTTCACAGGCAGTTTATATTATAAAAGCAGATAAAGATGCTATAAATAAATAAATAAACTGACGTGAAAGATAAACTACGCATCCTATAAAGATAAAATGATGTTCAAGAGACATCAAGAAATATCCAGTACAAGTCCTCAAAAGAAATGAACATAAAAACTAGAAAGAAAGAAACTTGGAATGTCGGAGCATTTCCAAGTGTACAGTAGACAATAGCTAAGTCTCAAAATCAGCTAATATATCATCATCACATCTCCTCCTCCTCCTCATCATCATCATCAGCATGACCGACATGTCCAGAAGGACCAGCTCCAGAAGTACCAGCGCCAGAAGGGTGAGGAGGGGCGCCAGCGTAAAACTCACCGACAAAGTCTCGAGTAGGGGCACGATCAAAACGATACCAATCATATGCGTTACCGGGCTGAAAGTAGGCATGAACAGCCTCATCCTCACAGCGGTAACCAGAAAAGGCTGGATCTCTAGGAATAGAACCGGCAGAATGTCCAGTCTGAGCAAATCGGAGATCAGCTAGAGAATTTGATATCGCCTGATAACGAATGACATCGCGGAACTCACGTTCGCGGACTATATCCGTCATCGAGACGTGCAAATCAGAAAGATGCTGGTGTATGCCTTCAAAGGTCATGGCATACTGCTGAGTAGGTGGAGGAGGTGGAGCAGTAGGAGGAGCAGCAGCAGTCATACTATGACGAGATAGCTTAAGAAACTTGGGCTCAGGGTCTTGAGTACAAGTTGACAGATCAATATCAAAACGCTGAAAGATGCGTGGGAGAATCATCGCATAAGAGAGATTTTTATCTCTTGCACGACAACGTCCCATCATCTGGATAATAGTCTTAGGGGCAGAAAAAGGAATCCCCTTAAGAATATGATTCATAGCAGACAGCTCAAGTGATGTGACATCATCCTTTGAAGTAGACTTCGGAAGGAGAGTGGAATAGATGATGCGATGCAATTCATAACTAAACAAGTTCAAGTTATTTGCCTTGAACTTTCCAGAGCGAACTCGATCAGGGGCACAGAGTTCAGCTTTAAAACTAGCAAGTGTCGTACCATCGGGGAAATCAAATTCAGTGATATCATCAAGCGGTGCACCCTCGTTAGGAATACCAAGGATTTTCGCTAAGAGAACATCATTGAACTCGATATCTAGTCCGCCAACACGAGTACTTACGTCAAACGTGTTTAGTACGATATTGCAATAGAAAAGTCTAATGGCATTAGTAGCTACTGGAAAACAAAGTTTAACAACGTGTTGTAACCCTAATGCCTCAAAATAAGGGCGGTATTCTGGAAACACAGTCCATTTGATAGGAGCGCCTGTGCATATGGATCTCATAGAGAAGTCTCCATACCACAGAAGGGCTTGATCTAGGGTTTGAAAATAAAACCAATCGAACGTGCCATCGCTCGATTGAACTGGTGAAAAGAGAGAATCCGTGGGTAGATTTGAAGATGATCCTCCCTCACTAGGATTGGTCGTCTTCTTCCTCTTGAAGGGGTTGAATCCCTTAGGCGGCATTGTGCAAATAAAGTAAATATGCACGAATTTGAAAGGAGGAGAGATACGGAGTTATACCTTCCGAGTTTCAAGTATGCTGTAGAGGACAACGATCTTCACACGAATCCAAAATTTGGATAGATTTCACCACGTAGATTGGGAGAAACGAAGTGGTGAAGAACTAGGGTTTGGAGAGCTTTCGCGCGGCTGCTGTTGCTGTGAAGGTAGTTTTAGAAGCAATGAAGAAGAAGAGGCTCTCGGGTTCTGGTTATATAACCAGATACCACTAACCGAAGTCGGGCCGAATTCGGTCCGAACTCTGGCCAAATTCGCCTGGGGGTTCTGTTAGTTGGTTTAGGCCATTTCTTTTTCATTGACTCATTTCAAAAATTTAATTCAAAGATTAGTAATTTCAACCTTCAATTAATATAATTAATATTATTTTATAGATTAAATATCATTACACAGCGACTATCTCAGATTAGTTGTAGGAGTACTGTCCCAGCTGGCGGAGATTCACCGGGGAACTCTTAAGTTCCGTTTCGCTTCAACCGTAGTTGTGGTGACAGACAGACTCTTTATTGGTTTGTCTCTAACACAGTTTTTGCGTATTAAAAATATAATCATAAAACAAAATTAATTAACATTATTGACGTCCAAAATTCCTAATTCTCGACGTAAATAATTGAAACGATCTTCTGCTAGAGGTTTTGTAAAGATGTCAGTTAATTGATTCTCAGTGTCTATGTATACAAGGTCAATATCTCCATTCTGATGATGATCTCTAAGAAAATGATGTCGGATCTCGATATGCTTAGTATGAGAGTGACATACTGGATTCTTAGTCAAATTAATTGTGCTCGTGTTGCCACAGAAAATGGGAATGTGTATGAAAAATAAATCATAGTCTTCCAAGGTTTGTTTCATCCACAAAATCTGAGCACAACAACGTCCTGCGGCGATATACTCAGCCTCTGTTGTTGATAGGGCTACAGAATTTTGCTTTTTACTAAACCATGAGACTAAAGCCTTGCCTAAGAAATGACATATGCCGCTGGTACTTTTTCTATCAACTTTGCATCTAGCAAAATCTGTATCCGAGTAACCAATAAGGTCAAAAGACTTGGTTTTCGGATACCATAAGCCAACAAAAGAAGTGCCCTTAGGGTATCGAAAGATACGCTTAACTGCGCACAGATGTGATTCCTTTGGATTAGCTTGAAAACGTGCACACAGGCAAACATTAAACATAATATCTAGAAAACTAGCAGTTAAATAAAGTAAACTACCGATCATACCTCGATACTTACATGTGTCGACAGGCTTGCCTTGTTCATCAATATCAAGCTTTGTTGAAGTTGCCATTGGAGTGCCAATAGGTTTGACATTGTCCAGATCAAACTTCTTTAGCAAATCTTTTGTGTACTTGGCTTAATTTATGAATGTCCCATTGTCAGTTTGTTTGATTTGCAGTCCGAGAAAGAATTTCAGCTCTCCCATCATGCTCATCTCAAACTCATTCTGTATACACTTAGAGAATTCTTGACAAAGAGATTCATCAGTAGATCCAAATATAATATCATCAACATAGACTTGTAGTAAGAGAAGCTTGCCATTAAAAGACTTAATAAACAAAGTAGTGTCAACCTTGCCCTTTGAAAAACCGTTATCAAGTAGAAAAGAGCTTAGATGATCATACCAAGCACGAGGGGCTTGTTTTAAACCGTACAAAGCTTTCTTCAACTTGAAAACATGGTCAGGAAATTTAAAATCTGTGAAACCTGGAGGTTGTGCTACAAAAACTTCTTCTTTTATAAGACCATTTAAAAATGCACTCTTGACATCCATTTGAAATAATTTGAAATTATGAAAACATGCAAATGCACATAACATGCGAATGGATTCTAATCTCGCAACGGGTGCCAATGACCGGATGATCAATAGGCTTGGGAACAAGTTCCCAAACTTGATTCCATTCAAATTGGTTTAATTCCTCTTGCATAGCATCTATCCAAAAATTATCACTGCATGCTTCATCAATAGTTTTGGGTTCTAGCTGTAAAATGAATGCAACACTAGAAACAATATCTCTACTGGATGTACGAGTATTTACACCTTTGCTAATATCACCAATTACCAAATCCTTTGGATGATCAGCCGTAAATTTTAATCTTTTCGGCAGAATCTGAAGGTAGCTGGTTCCTGGATCTTCTCTAGGAGGATCAGCTAGTGCTGAGCTTGGTAGAGAATCAGCTGGTGTTGAGCTTGGTACAGTTAGATCTTCGTCATTGTCATCGATAGTCATTTGATTCAGTTCATCAAAGGTGACGTTGATTGATTCTTCGATGATCATAGTTCGTTTGTTGAAGACTCTGTATCCTTTGCTCTTGGCCGCATAACCTAAAAATATACCTTCATCGACCTTTTCGTCAAACTTTCCCAAATTATCTTTTGTATTAAGAATAAAGCATGTCACGCCCCAGTCCCAAAATACGTAGGACTAAAACGTAATCATGCCAGCTGTATACATACGAAGTATATGGACCCTCGTATATATACATAGGCTGTAAAATGCAGTAACCAAGGTACTAAATCTCATCCACGAAGATAAATACAATATAAAAGCAACTTTGAATTTGTCATGTATACAATCGTTGGGCGGAGACAAATCCACTACCAACAAGTAAGGAAAAGTACATGGAAAATAAAATGAGTTTGGCGGGCGAAGCGAAGACGAGCAAGTGCAATCATCCTCGAGGAGATAGTGACGATCATGGCCACGGCTAGAACACCTGTGAAACACGAGAAACACACACCTGACGGGATAACCAGGTCCTCAGAGGGACGTAACAAGATACAATAAACTTGCCATATAAATACTGAATATAAAATATGCCACGATCAAAGAAAGTGACAAGACATAAATAAGGTAGCCTAACCGTACTAAAGTGAACATGCAGTGAGAACAAACCTTTCGTCGTATGAGCCCTGGCTGTAAATAGGATCTGGTATAGTCCCCACTTGGGCACCAGTGACCTAAGCGTATGACGTTCAAAAACGACAGTGGCCAACCTGAGAGGCTCATACCCGTATCTCCAGCGGAGCTTCCGGGTTAAAAGAAAAGTGCAATCGAAGCCCATACGACAAGGAAATGTTCTCCCAATCCAAATTTTAAATATTTAAATTTTTCCTTCAAAGTCGATTTCATATCTTCCAAAAATATTTCAAATTTTTTTTTTACCATTATCTCTTTAAGCTCAAAATTAAATGCTTATAATTCGTAAATCGTAGAATCAATTTAAATCCTCAAGCCCTCTAATAAACTGTAAATCATAAACCCTTCATATTCTCTAGTCATTACAAAATCATAACTTATAATTTAAAATACTTTAATAAATTCGAGATAAACTTTAACATATTCAATCCAAACTTGAACTTAATCGTAAATCATGTGTCACAATTTAAAGATGTTTTTCAAATCGGTTTCATATCCCAATAAATCATAAACTATTTCACAATTTTCAAAAATCATAAATCATAAATTTGTTTTCTCGATCTAGCTATTCTCTTGTGTATACCACCATGTAATAGCAAAATAAAATTCCAACTATCCTTTGGAGGCGGTAATACGCTACTACCCAACTTGAAATTAACTAATCCTAAAAAATCATATTTCTAGGAAAATAAATGCCTTTATAGCTCAAATAAAATCTCCATACATATTAATTGTCAATACAATCCATCTAGCCATGTGTTTAACCTATGGCATATACTAGTGTAGTCATCTTACTAAACACGAAACTAAGAATTTACGGTAGAAGGAGTCAAGCAAGATGCAAATCAAGGAGGTCGAACGAGAGTTCAGAATTTGAAGTCAAGAAAGGATGTCAAGTAGGTGGATGAGATTCTAAACTCTAATCCTATATTGCAGATCCGTTTGGTTCAATCATGTAACCGAAACGGCAAACTAGACCTGCATGGGCCACCACAAAAACATGTCACGTCCCAGTCCCAAAATACGTAGGACTAAAACGTAATCATGCCAGCTGTATACATACGAAGTATATGGACCCTCGTATATATACATAAGCTGTAAAATACAGTAACCAAGGTACTAAATCTCATCCACAAAGATAAATACGATATAAAAGCAACTTTGAATTTGTCATGTATACAATCGTTGGGCGGAGACAAATCCACTACCAACAAGTAAGGAAAAGTACATGGAAAATAAAATGAGTTTGGTGGGCGAAGCGAAGACGAGCAAGTGCAATCATCCTCGAGGAGATAGTGACGATCATGGCCACGGCTAGAACACCTGTGAAACACGAGAAACACACACCTGACGGGATAACCAGGTCCTCAAAGGGACGTAACAAGATATAATAAACATGCCATATAAATACTGAAGATAAAATATGCCACGATCAAAGAAAGTGACAAGACATAAATAAGGTAGCCTAATCGTACTAAAGTGAACATACAGTGAGAACAAACCTTTCGTCGTATGAGCCCTAGCTGTAAATGGGATCTGGTATAGTCCCTACTTGGGCACCAGTGACCTAAGCGTATGACGTTCAAAAACGACAGTGGCCAACCTGAGAGGCTCATACCCGTATCTCCAGCGGAGCTTCCGGGTTAAAAGGGAAGTACAATCGAAGCCCATACGGCAAGGAAATGTTCTTCCCATCCAATGTACCTGTCAAGTCGCATCCACGACCATGTACCTCTACTAACTGCTAAGTCTCCTAACACGCCTCTATTAGCAGTTAGCCCTAACGCATGCACATGGGGGATCAGCCCACACGCAAGAACCTCTACATGCTACTCATCTCACACATCCTCGTGGTACAACTGTGTTAAGGTATATACAATACACTACAATGGTAGTCCCTTAACTCTAGGTCCATATGCAATCAAAGGATAAATAACAAAGTACATCTAATATCACTGAGCAGCGGTAAATCAAGAACTAAAAATAAATGAACAATGATATGTAATAAAATACAAACTAAAAATAAACAGTATAATGGCAAGGTATCTTGCCTGGTGTATCGCCGGGTGTGGTGCGATGTTCTCTGACATGTCTCAACAGTCCAATAGCCATGGTCGATGTAATGGTCCAAATCGCGAAAAAATAGAAACATGGGATTAGTCATGATCAATGACGATAATAGGGGAATTTGTGTGAAGAATACATATACCATTTCTTAGAAAATACGTATAATACTTGAAAACCATGTTAACTAGTAAAATAGGATTTTTGACAAATATTTTGAAAATGTGGGAAACTCGATTTAGGCTAAAACTATAAGTTTACGTAAAATAACATTTTAGGTTGGAAATCTATTTTTTCATAATAATAAATACTTTTTGGTATATACAAAATAATCCTAGAAAATTTGGTAAGGCAAAAACCTAACTTTTGTTAAGAGTCATATTTTCACGAAAATAATTTAGTACTACTAATGGTATGACTTGTGAAAATACTAATTACTCTAAGCCAGTTTTAGAAATAATAATAATAATAATAATAATAATAATAATCATAATAATAATAATGATAATAATAATAAAAATAGTAGTAATAATAATGATAATAATATGAGTTATAACAATACTAAATAATAAGAATAGTAAATAAAATTTACTTATAACAGCTCACTGCTGTTCTGATAGAAAGGGGAACGATTGGGAGTGGAAAGAGAGAAAGAAATCGAGAGGGAAGGGGTTGGTTCTCACCGGGGAAGGACGGCGCGCGGCTGTCGGCGTACTGGCGCTGGAGAGAGGAGCGACGTCGGCGCAGGATGAGGAGCGACGTCGGCGCGCCTGGCTACGGAGAGAGGAGCGACGGTCGTAGGGGCTCCCGGTCGAGGAGGCCGACAGGGTTTGGCGGCTCTGGACGGAACGCGGACCGTGGTTTCGTGGCGGGGCGCGCTGTCCTGGAGGCCGTGGTGCCACGACGGCCGATGGAGGCGGAGAGCGCCAGATCTGGAGAGGAGAAAGAGGGCACGGTGGATCACGGCCAGGCGCTCGGCTCGTGAAGACGGCGGCGGTGAAGGTTTCCGGCAGCACGGCGGCCAGGCACGGATGGGTCGGAGATTCGTGGCGGGGCACGCCCAGCTGCACAACTCGTGGAAAGGTGCAAGGATTGCGGCCAGCAGTGGGCTCGCGATCGGGGCGGACGCCAGTCTTAGCCGACAGAAGGGGCGGCCGGCTGGAAGCTTTGGGGAATCGGATGGTGGTGCAGGCCCGCGGGTCCGGGATTGGCCCTCTGGTCGCTCGCGGTGGTTCCAGCGGCGGAGGAAACTCGGAGGAAGGAGAAGGAGATGGGGACAGTGGCAAGGCTCGGGTCGTCGGTGAGGTGAGTTAGTCGGGTTTTGATTTCGTTGCTTTGGGTTTTACTTGGTGGTGGTGCCGGTGGTGGTTGATGGCGGAGGGGTTGTGCCATGGTGGTGGCGGCAATAGAGTGTTTCGGTAGAGTATAGTGGTGGTGATGTCGGGATGATGATGGCGTGGGTGATGTTGGGGATGACCAGGCAGGAGTTGGGGTATTGGCGAGCATGGTAGTGCTGTCGGGGATGACTGGGAGGAGGCACGACAATGTTGGGGCTGGATTCTGGAGGCTGGTGGTGAAGCGACGGTAGCGAAGCCGAGAACAGTTTCTGTTATTATGGTTATCGCGTCCGGGGTATCGGACGGGACACAGATATGTATTTGTACAATAGAAATATAGTGGATGAGACATCGACACGATGCACGATTTAGTTGTGGATGGAAAATTGCTGGAGGAGTACCTCTCCTTTTATAGGAGATGGGAATTCTCAGTTGGATAGGGACTATGATTTGTTTAAACCCCCGGTAGATAATTCGTCTACTAATTCAAATCAATTTAAAATTACTCCAATCAATACAAATCCAATTCAAATTTTTGATAAATCAAATCTAAATTTATATAGATAAAATCCCTTTTTCAAATAAATCTATTTAAAATAAAGTCAAATAAATTTTCTCAAATTTAAATTATCACAACCAATTTAAATTTAAACCAAAACACTATTTTTAAAAATACTCTTTCGAACAATAAAATATTTATATTAAATAATTTCGAAAATATACATAAAATCTAAATTTATGCACCTCGTATGCAATGAATATTAGCATAAAATCTTATTTTCAAAATTACTATTTATATAACCTTTCATGACGTAAAATAAAGAATTGAAGAATTTCCAATATGACATATTTACAACTTTTAGTAATCGAAATATTTATTATTATCAAAAAAATTCAAGCATCTAAAATAAAATTTTTTTACAAAAATATGTAGCTCGCACATATTCGCACTCGACGAGACGTACAAAAATGCGAACTCGTACGTGACGTATAATACGACTATGCGACGTACAAATACCAGGTAAAAATTTTAAATACTCAATTTATAAAAAAAATTTAAAAGTAGAAATTTAGGGGTTTTATAAAGCATTTACTACCAAATATTCTAAAATATGAAACTGATGGAATTCTATCAAACCATAACTCAAATGGAGTCTTCTTCGATTTGGGTCGAATTAGAACTCTATTGAGAACAAAACAAGCTGTATTGACAGCTTCAGCCCAAAAATATTTGGGTAGACTAAACTGGTTTAACATTACTCTGGCCATTTCGGATAGAGTTCTGTTCTTACGTTCCACAACTCCATTTTGTTGTGGAGTCCAAGGACAGAAGAACTCGTGTACAAAATCATGTGTATCACAAAATTATTCAAACTCTGCATTCTCGAATTCGCCTCCATGATCGCTTCTAATACGAGTGATCATGTAACCTTTTTCATTCTGTACTTTCTTGCAAAAGGCGACAAATTCGGATAATGCATAATTCTTGCGTGTCAAAAAGTATACCCACGTGTATCTAGAGTAATCATCTACAATTACAAAAGCATATAACTTACCTCCGAGGCTAGCAACTCTGCTAGGACCAAATAAGTCCATATGTAGCAATTGTAGAGGTCTAGTAGTACATACTGCGTTTACTGACTTGAATGTGGATCTGGTAGCTTTGTTCTTTTCACATTGGCTGCATACCGAATCCTTCTTGAATGTTATGTCCGGTAAACCGCGTACTAGCTTCTTCGTGGATAATCTTGAGATTGTGTCCATATTTGCGTGACTGAGTCTCATATGCCACATATGACTCTCATCACTTTTAGCCATTAAGCATCTACCTGAAATGTTAGTTTCTTCCAACAAATAGAAAACATATATGTTGTCTTCCCTGATACCTTCAAAGATAGTACTACCAGTTGAGCTATCGACTATAGTACATCTGTCTTTGCCAAAGTTGATGCCATAACCATGATCAGCTAAATAACTTATGCTGAGTAGATTATGTTTCAACTCGGTAACCAGACAGACATCCTTAATCACAGGATAGGAAGATTTACCAACATCACCGATACCAATGATATACCCTTTCAAGTTGTTACCGAAGGAGATGTAACCTTCCTTCTTCTTCTTCGACAGTATTGCAAATAATGTAGCATCACCGGTCATATGCCGTGAACAACCGCTGTCGAGGATCCATTTGCTTTTAGCATGTGAAAGGTATTCCACCTACAAAACAGTTTGCAGATGAAACTTTTGTTACCCATTTCTTGTAGGGTCCTGAAATGTTAGCTTTTGGTATCCATGCATAAATATTTAAATCAACAAGCTTTCTGATCCTAAATGCAGAAGAAATATGACCAGTGTGGCCACAATAATGGCATTGTGCATGTTGAGTGTTGAAAGCTGAGTGATGTACATGGTTGGTAGGTTTAGGTTTTCTAGTGTAGAAGAAAACATACCTATAATCCTGTTTGGGTTTAACCTTTTGTGGTAAAGGTTTGATATGGTTAGGTCTGACAGTGTTTGGTTTGGGAATGTTCTGATTATTCGGTAAGTGACACGTGTTAGGGTAGGAAGCAGTAGTCTCAGGCTGTTTTCCTAACCTAATTTCCAATCTTTTGGAAGTGTCATACAACTTAGTATAGTCAGAAGTGAGTGCTTCCATTCTGACTTGTGCACTTTGAAGACTTTTTTTCTCTTTAGAAAGTTCTTCTTTCAGTTGGTCAATAACCTTGTCTTTTTTTTCGGATGACTTGGTAGTCTAGTGTAATAAGAGCTTACTAGAAGAAAGCTCACCAGACTCACTAACATTATCTTTAACCTCAGCTAGTAGGTCGGTAAGTCTTCCTATTTCACCTTTGTACTCTTTGAGTACCTTCTTAGAGGTCTGATATTTGCTACGCAGTTTCCTGTAATGTCCCAGTCCCAAAATACGTAGGACTAAGAACGTAAATATGCCAGCTGTACTCATACGAAGTATACTCCAATATGTGGAAGCCTCGTATAAATACATAAGCTGTAAAATGTAGTAAACCATAACTAATCTCATCCACACAAATAAATGAATATAAGATCTCATATAATCAACTATGAAATTGTCATTTGGTACATGTAGTTGGGCGGAGACAAATCCACTACCATCTATGAAAAGAAATACATAACAAAAGAAAGATTTTGGCGAGTGAAGCGAAGACGATCCAAATGCAATCATCCTCGAAGAAATAGCGATGACAACATCTAGATCTAGAACACCTGCGAAAGACAATAGCACACACCTGGAGAGATAACCAGGTCCTCAGAGGGACGTAACAAGACACATAATATCATGCCATATAAACTGAATAAATATTGCTCAAATAAATAAGTCAATTGAATTATAACATGGTCCAATACACACCTACAGAACGAGCGTACCATCCCCCCAACCAAACAAGGACAGGAGATGGTAAACTAATTCACGGTGACGTATCTTTCCATGCTATGAATCCAATACGGTACCCGAACCCCAACAAGGTTCAATACCTTCTCATCGAAGTAGTAAGCCACACCTACAACCAAACAAGGACAAGATGTGACGAACTAATCCGCGATAAGTTATTGTTCCAAGTCACGGTCAGATACAAGTACCCAAACCAAAGGTAATCATACCTAACGGATAAGGGTAGCCTAACCGTTCTAAGTGAATGCAGTTTTAAGAACAGTTTATGGTCGCATGACTACCCGGTCAAGTCAATAAAATACCAATGCATTACCTCAGTAGCGAGTCACAACACCATATACTATTCTTCAGTATAGAGCGAGTCTATAGCATATAGTCTACCTATCGTTCCTCAGTAGCGAGCGAGTCTACGATAGATAGGGTGGTAGTCAACTTTCAATCATGTTCTTCCCGCCCAATGCCAACTTATAACTGCCAAGTCTTCTAGCATGCAATTCTATAGCAGTTATTTCCTAACGCACGGCTTATACGTACTGGTGGCCAGCCAATTACGCATGTCCGAGTCCTATATGCGACACACCACAACTTGGACTAAATGTGTCAAGGCCATGAATGCAACACACAAAGGTGGTCCCTTAAATCTAGGTTTAATGTGTAAGAAAAATAATACATAGCAGAATATAAATGAACAGTAAGTTCTAACAGGTTATGCCATGTATCATAGTTTATTTTGCATAAAGAAAATAAATAATTCATGAAATATGAGCTAAAATAAATAAACAACAAATGGCAAGGTGTCTTGCCTGATGTCCGAGTGAGGTAAGATGATGTCCTGGCAACGAATCAACAACAGCGCACAAAGAGGAAGGTGCAGGAACAACTTCAGATGCTGAAAATAGTCTATTATCTAATTATAATTAATACTGCACCTATTACATTTATTTAATAAATTCTAAAGTTAGAATATGGTATAGGTTTTCGTATTAGCTTTCCGAAAAACTAAACGGATCGCATTTTCGTTTCCGAAATCTCCCGAAATCGCAAAAATACTGAAACACGTTTATTTTTCGGACACGAGATACTCAAACAATTTTGTAGAAATCTACATAATGAATTTTGTCTATTAAAATATGTTTTGGAAACCTTACCTCGATACGCTTCTTTTAAAAAAAACCGGAGGCAAAACGGAGTCCGGAGTTGGGAGTTATGGTCATTCGAAGTTCTACAACCTTTGAAAATTGAGGCTGAATTTATGACGAAAAAAGAGAGAAATTTTGACATGGATGGTTTGAAAGATGATTTGTGGTGAAAATAATATGGAAGAGTACCTGCCTATTTATAGGATGTGGGAATTCCCAATTAGATAAGAATTATGATTCCTTTAAACCCAATTTAGATATTTCCTAATTTAATTTAAAAGCAATCAAATCCAAATCCAAATCCAAATCCAAATCTAATTTAAATCAAATCAAATTCTCTTAGTTTAAAATCAAATCAATTAAATCCAATCTCAATTATAGATATTAATTTAATCTATTTAAATAAATCCAAAAATCAAATCAAGATTCAAATGGCCACAATAACTTCCAAATATATTTTTCAAAATACCAATAATAATAATTTTGAAAATAATAATTATTTTTAAATATCTTTTTGAATAATAAAATATTAATATTAATAAATCTCGAAAATTATATTTTTATTTAAAATAGACTAATAAATAATTACGAAATATATGTATGCACAAATATTCTTTACATAATTATGCTTTTCCTAGTATACAATAAAATATTATTTATGTTTAATAACTGCTAAAAATAAAAAGGCTTTTTATAGCAAGAATAATAATTATATAATATTTTGAAAGTGTATAGTAAAATAGAAAAAAATGTTTTTCTAAAATATGTACGCTCGCACATATTCGCACTTGACGAGCAACTACGAAAAATAAAATTTCGTGCGCGACGTATAATACGACTATGCGACGTACAATACAAAATTTTAAATCAGTACCAAATTTAATAATAAAGAAAATAGTAGAAAATTTAGGAGTTTTACATCCTACCCAACTTAAAAGAATTTCGTCCTCAAAATTACGAATTAGGAGGGTGTGAAAGGCACAAGGGGGTATCGGTGAGGAATAATCGTTCACAACGTCCAACGCAATCATGCATTAGGAAATCGCGACTTCAATAACGGCGAGAGTAATCATGGGATAGCTCAAGAAGAAAAATGTGTAAGGTTTTAAAGATAAAAAACGCGATAAAGGCTAGTGTGTTATCTAGAGAAGAATAGATTAGAGACCTTAAAGATATGGTTTTTTAGGAGTTGGTTGCTGGCACGATTGAGAGAGCGATTTGGGTCACTCCTAACTTAAGTGATTAGAAGGTCATGAGAGTAAATATAGGGCCGAGATAAGAACGAGTAGTTTAGGATGAGGATATAACAACCTTGAGTGATAACGGTCATAATTGGTAGGAAGGCTAGAGGGAGTTCTAGTACTACGCCTTCGTCTTTCTAAAATAGGTGAAGGCGAACGCAATAAGGAGTTTCAAGAAGATATTATCGAATACGAGTACGTGATTCAAGGACGACCGAAAATTTCAAAGGAATTGCCAAGGCAGTCGCGGATGGGACTCTAGAGGACGAATTTAGCTATGACCCCATCCACGTAGAACGATAGATAAAAGTGAACCAAAGTGCACTAGGTTGATCAGACCATCATGCACTGGTTCTGATTAGACCATATGTTAGTGGGTGTACCCAATAAAATATGTCATGATCATGCTTGATAATGAAATAAGCTTGCAAAACTGAAGCTACATTTGCAGCATGAGATAGTCAAAATATGAGCAAGGGAGGTTCCGATGAAGGAATTTTAAATAGTCCAAGATCTTTTAAAATCAAAGCTCGCCCGAAGTTTGGGCCTATACAGTTGTTTTGGTTGACTAGCTAAGTTAGGGTCCTCTGAACTTATAGTCTAAGCAAACTTATCAACATGGGTCACAGGGACAAAGGCTTTGTTGGGCCGTGAGGTATTCTACCCAACTTACAAGAGTGAAACTAGTAATGGGATGGGAGCATGGGTCAAGCAACCAAGATAAAGTACAACGCTAAGCATTAAGGAATTTAAGTAGAACAAAATCACATATTGGGTCGAAAGAATTGAGTCGAGGTTGAATCCTTATCCGTGGTCGAAAATTATCATGGTAAAGATTATAGTTTGGCCATTTTGACCATAAGGTCATATCAAGAAATCGAGTACAAGGAGATAGGTTTTGGTGGGACATGATATATCTACATGAAGGTGGACTTGTCTAGGTCTTACATATAAAATTTGTTGGAAGGAAAAGTCTAGTGTTGTGCCCCAAATATCCAAGTCACAGTAAGGGACGCCAAAAGATCAAAAAAATAGAAAGTGGGAGTTCACAAGGTGATAATTAATGCACAAAATAAAGAAGATCAAGTTAAAGCATGAAATAAAATTAATTAAAGAATCCATAAAAAAATTAATTTAGGAACACAATTCCGGAGAGAAGATAGTCTCCTAGATGAATACAATTAAGGAGCCATTAACTCATTATTCAAATTGCAATTGGGTTAGAAGGTCGCAATTAAAAGATCTAGAATTGAAGAAAGCTCGCGTAAGTCGAGGTGGAAATACAGTCACATAGCTGGGTAGATGACTAACAACACTTGTGTACATACTACTATCATGGTCATAGGTGACATGTCAATTAGTGTGGAATACTCAGTAGGGTTATCTTGGGGCCAACCATTAAAATTTAACTCAAGTTTCCTCCAAAAGTTTTAAAATTAAACTTTCAAAAATAACCCACCAAAATTTGTATTCACTCCAAGCCGTTCAAATTCATCATAAAAATTTTAAATCACTCTCATAAATCTCAAAGCAAAATTTTATCATGTTACTACTAACCTTTTCTAAAATTAACGTTTAAATTCAACTATTTAACTCAAGAGTTCATAATTTACGAATCCATAAAAATTTCACAATCAATCAAAAATTAACACTCTAAAATTTTCCAATAACTCATAATAAAACTCTTAGCATATTAAAAGCAATCTCAAAAATTATGCTCAATGCTCTCATCAATTTTAACTTCTATTTATGCTAAGTTATTCCAACAAAATCACAACTTTTAAATGGTAACTTCCTTTAATCAATCAAAATAACTTTCTATCACATCCTTCGAAATTCTCTCAAAATTTTTAATATTAGCAATCCCACATTAAACTAAATTTTCAAATAATCTTATTAGTCAGAATCTTTTTTTTTTACCAAAAATCTAAATAGATTTGTAAATACTCAATCATAGGACACCATTTAAAATAAATTTTCTCAAAATCGTTTCCATAACTTTCAAATATTTTATACCAAAATTCGCCATCAGTACTTCCACTTAAAATTTAAAATTTACTAAACATGAAAATCGTAAGTTGTATAACTCAAATTTAAATAATTCCTACGACCATTTTTAAAAGCTAAGATCATTTTCAAACCAAATTTATAACCGTTCAAAGGTGTATAACCATACTCCAATAAATCATAAACATCAAAACTCGAAAATCAAATAAATTTTATATTTGTTCAAGATGTATATCTATCACCCAAAAATTATAAATATCACAACTCGAAACGCAAATCAATTTTATATTTGTTCAAAGATGTATAGCTATAACCTCATAATTCATAAATATCAAAACTCAAAAATCTAATCAATTTCTTAAATCAAGTATGAAATTCTATAAATCTTCTAGTGTTTACTATTAGAAATCTCAAGATAAAAACCTTCCTTGGTAGTATCCTACTTTATAAATTACTAATCATTAATTCACACAAAAAAGCCCATTTCTAACTCAATTAGTCTTGAATGTATTCCAATTGCCAATATAACCATTCTAGCCAGGTGTTTGACCTATGAGCATATACTAGTGTAGTCATCTTCCTAGTTGATACTAAGCATGAAAATATGAATCGACGGTAGAAAGGAATCAAGCAAGATGCAGTTCAAGGAAGTCGAACTAGAGTTTGAAATTTGAAGCCAAGGAAAGAGGTCAAGCTGTATGGATGAGATTCCTAGATTCTAATCCTATATTGCAGGCTCACATCGGTACAATTACGTAACCGAAATAACAAACTTAACCTGCATGGGCCACCACAAAAACATGTAACGCCCCAGTCCCAAAATACGTAGGACTAAGAACGTAAACATGCCAGCTGTACTCATACGAAGTATACTCCAATATGTGGAAGCCTCGTATAAATACATAAGCTGTAAAATACAGTAAACCATAACTAATATTATCCACACAAATAAATGAATAGAAGATCTCATATAATCAACTATGAAATTGTCATTTGGTACATGTAGTTGGGCGGAGACAAATCCACTACCAACTATGAAAAGAAATACATAACAAAAGAAAGATTTTGGCGAGTGAAGCGAAGACGATCCAAATGCAATCATCCTCGAAGAAATAGCGATGATAACGTCTAGAGCTAGAACACCTGCAAAAGACAATAGCACCCACCTGGAGAGATAACCAGGTCCTCAGAGGGACGTAACAAGACACATAATATCATGCCATATAAACTGAATAAATATTGCTCAAATAAATAAGTCAATTGAATTATAACATGATCCAATACACACCTACTGAACGAACGTACCATCCCCCCAACCAAACAAGGACATGAGATGGTAAACTAATTCACGGTGACGTATCTTTCCATGTTATGAATCCAATACGGTACCCGGACCCCAACAAGGTTCAATACCTTCTCATCGAAGTAGTAAGCCACACCTACAACCAAACAAGGACAAGATGTGACGAACTAATCCGCGACAAGTTATTATTCCAAGCCACGGTCAGATACAAGTACCCAAACCAAAGGTACTCATACCTAAAGGATAAGGGTAGCCTAACCGTTCTAAGTAAATACAGTTTTAAGAACAGTTGATGGTCGCATGACTACCCGGTCAAGTCAATAAAATACCAATGCAGTACCTCAGTAGCGAGTCACAACACCATATACTATTTCTCAGTATCGAGCGAGTCTATAGCATATAGTCTACCTATCGTTCCTCAGTAGCGAGCGAGTCTACGATAGATAGGGTGGTAGTCAACTTTCAATCATGTTCTTTACGCCCAATGCCAACTCATAACTGCTAAGTCTTCTAGCATGCAATTCTATAGCAGTTATTTCCTAACGCACGGCTTATACGTACTGGTGGCCAGTCAATCACGCATGTCCGAGTCCTATATGTGACACACCACAACGTGGAATATATATGTCAAGGCCATGAATGCAACACACAAAGGTGGTCCCTTAAATCTAGGTTTAATGTGTAAGAAAAATAATACATAGCAGAATATAAATGAACAGTAAGTTCTAACAGGTTATGCCATGTATCATAGTTTATTTTGCATAAAGAAAATAAATAATGCATGAAATATGAGCTAAAATAAATAAACAGCAAATGGCAAGGTGTCTTGCCTGATGTCCGAGTGAGGTAAGATGATGTCCTGGCGACGAATCAACAACAACGCACAAAGAGGAAGGTGCAGGAATAACTTCAGATGCTAAAAATAGTCTATTATCTAATTATAATTAATACTGCACCTATTACATTTATTTAATAAATTCTAAAGTTAGGATATGGTATAGTTTTTTGTATTAGCTTTCCGAAAAACTAAACGGATCGCATTTTCGTTTCCGGAATCTTCCGAAGTCGCAAAAATACTGAAACACGTTTATTTTTAGGACACTAGATACTCAAACAGTTTTGTAGAAATCTTCAGAATGAATGTTGTCTATTAAAATATTTTTTTGGAAAGCTTACCTCGATACGCTTCTTTTAAAAAAACTAGGGGCGAAATGGAGTCCGAAGTTGGGAGTTATGGTCATTCGAAGTTCTACAACCTTTGCAAATTGAGGCTGAATTTATGACAAAAAAAAGAAAATTTTTGACAAGGATGGTTTGAAAGATGATTTGTGGTGAAAATAATATGGAGGAGTACCTGCCTATTTATAGGATGTGGAAATTCGCAATTAGATAAGAGTTAGGATTCCTTTAAACCCAATTTAGATATTTTCGAATTTAAGTTAAAAGCAATCAAATCCAAATCCAAATCTAATTTAAATCAAATCAAATTCTCTTAGTTTAAAATCAAATCAATTAAATCCAATCTCAATTATAGATATTAATTTAATCTACTTAAATAAATCCAAAAATCAAATCAAGATTCAAATGGCCACAATAACTTCCAAATAATTTTTGAAAATACCAATAATAATAATTTCAAAAATAATAATTATTTTTAAATATCTTTTTGAATAATAAAATATTAATATTAATAAATCTCAAAAATTATATTTTTATTTAAAATAGACTAATAAATAATTACGAAATATATGTATGCACAAATATTCTTTACATAATTATGCTTTTCCTAGCATACAATAAAATATTATTTATGATTAATAACTGCTAAAAACAAAAAGGCTTTTTATAGCAAGAATAATAATTATATAATATTTTGAAAGTGTATAATAAAATAGAAAAATGTTTTTCTAAAATATGTACGCTCGTACATATTCGTACTTGACGAGCAACTACGAAAAATAAAATTTCGTGCACGACGTATTATACGACTATGCGACGTACAATACAAAATTTTAAATCAGTACCAAATTTAATAATAAAGAAAATAGTAGAAAATTTAGGGGTTTTACATTTCCTGTAATCACTTATCAGTTCACTAAAGGTATCTCCTAATTGCTCAAAGGTGAAGTCATCATATGTATCAACTACAGGTTCAGAGAGTACCTGATCGGATGCCATAAAGCATACATTTGCAGCGTCTTCTGATTGTTCATCGTCTGAGTCGCTGGCTTCACTTTCATGCCATATGCTGGTGTTGGCATATTTTCGAGATGTTGATCTCTTCAGGTTCCCTTTCTCATACCTGTTGCTCTTCTTGCTTGATGATGAGTTTGTAGAAAAATCCTTCTTCATGTGTCCCTTCTTCTTGCAGCCATAGCAGACAACATCATCTTGATACCAGTTGTTACTGCTATTGTTTTCTTTGACTTTCTTCTCATATCTCATGAATCTTTTGGATTTTCTTGCTAGGAGTGCTTGATCTTCAGCATCAGATTCACTGCTGTCTGAATCACCTTCAGCAGCTTTTCTGTGCTGAGCCTTGAAAGCGATCGTCTTCTCCTTTGGTGTAGTCTCTTTAAAATCTTGTAGCTCCAGTTCATGAGTGAGTAGTTTACCCTTGAGTACTTCGAGGGACATAGTTGTGAGGTCGTTCCCTTCAATGATTGCAGTAGTCTTTGGAATCCAGTTCTTGGTAAGTGCTTGCAGGAGTTTGCGAATCTTTTCATGGTTACTGTAATCTTTGCCTAGGGAGGACAAAGGATTTACAATATCCAAGAATCTTTTGAACATCTGAGTAACTGTTTCGTTGGGCTTCATCTTGAACACCTCATACTCTTGAGTAAGTCTGTTGACCTTTGATTCTTTGACTTGAGTCGTACCTGTAGAACCCTAGGGGGGGTGAATAGGGAAATAAAATATAAACTACAACAATTGATGCAATAAAGATAATTTAAAGTAAAGAGTAGAAAGATCAAACGCAAACGCAAGGATGTATCCTGGTATCCTCTTTTGAGGCAATCCAGTCCCGGAACTCTCTCCGGCTTTAATCCACTATTATCCAAATAGTACACACGAGTTTGGATCCGAAGAACTCGCCAACTTCAACACGAGTTTGGATCCGAAGACTCGCCAACTTCTACACACGAGTTTTCTTACGAAGGCTTGCCAACTTCAAACAAAAGAGAATGAGAACTTGTTGATCTTCTAACACGTGAAGATCGAAATGTACAACTCTTTAATACTCTAGCACTTTGGGAGAGGATGACAATGAAAAGCTTTGAAGAGTATTAATGGTGGAGCTCTTGGTTGTTGGAAAATTTATGGAAGAGTTGGTGAGGAAGCTCAAGAGAGAGAGAGCTTCCTTTTATAAGAAAACCAAGAGTAGGTGGCATTTAATGCTCTGAAATGCAGGCAGACCGGCATGCCGTCGGTATGCCGCGGCATACCGCCGGTATGCCGGCCAAATAGTAACGGTCATAATTATGACCGTTCAAGAGCATTAAATGCGGCCATTAATGTGTGTCAGACCAAATCGAAAACTAAGTATTCGAAATTCGGTATACCGCCGGTATGCCGGAGCATACCGTCGGTATGCCGATAGAATGTCACAGAAAGTTTAGAGCTGCTAGAAACGGCATGCCGCCGGTATGCCGCAGCATACCGTCGGTATGCCGACAGTTGATCACAGCAACTTTTGTGTTGCTAAAAACGGCATGCCGCCGGTATGCCGCAGCATGCCGTCGGTATGCCGACATTTCGAGACAGCAACTTTCTAGAGTCCAAAAACGGTATACCGCCGGTATGCCGAAGCATACCGTCGGTATGCCGCTTTTTGTCACAGAACCTTTTCTGGACACGAAAACGGTATACCGCCGGTATGCCGAAGCATACCGCCGGTATGCCGCTCTGAATGACATGTTTTTCGATTTGTGCTTTTAGTTATCATCCATCCTTTAGTGTTTACAGATATACCTAGATCAGTACAGACACGAAGACTCTAAGCAGGGAACGCCGGTAACTGCTACAGTCTTCAAGGAAGAAGGAGGAAGCTCTTGAAGTGAAGAACTCCATGTAGTACATCTTCTGAGAATATTTGAATCTGAAGAACAGAAGACTAAACTACGAAGATGCTGTTAATTACTCAAAATAAAATGTGCCAACAAACTCCCCCATTTTGATAATTGACAAAATAGAGAGAGATAGCATCTTCAGGGAGTAGCTCCCCCGTAGGTAGACAGCTCCCCCTCAATACGATTTCTCTCCCTTTGTCACTTAGTCAAAGATGGGGATAATCAATAGAAACATTGCATAAGAGAAAATACATGAGTATATAAAGAAAAAGCATGCATGAATATATTAGAGAGAAAGTGAATACATGCTGGACCCATACATTTCATAGTAAGATAAAAGACTCTCCACAACGAGAGCCAGACACGAAAGACAACCATAGATAATGTCCCCGAAGGACAGCAAAGAACTAAAACAACCATAAACCGGTCCCCGAAGGACCACTAAAGACAACAAACAGAAAGCACACATAAAAACTAGAACCACTCAAGAACCGAAACCACCATCAAAAGGAAGACCATCCCTAATCCTCAGCCGGATCATCATCATCATCACCCTGAGCCTGCTAGAAGGCGCCAAAAGGATCAATACCGTCAGGGTACATAAACCCATAGGCATTGGGGTCAGAGAAGTGCGGGCCCGTGTACATGGGATCCTGAAGATTAAGATCCAGAAAAGCATCACGGTCTTGAAGAGTGCGCTGAATGAAGTACCCCTGATCGTGAAAATGAGTCTGGATCAGAGCGCCAAGTCCACGAGTGTGGGCCCGCATCTGCTCCTCCGCCTGGGCCATCCGCATATCAAAATGCTGCTGAGTGAGCGGCATATAATGGCCCGAAGAAGGAGGGGTAGATGTGGGAGCAGCAGGCGTGGATGCCGGTTTCTCTTGGGAAGATGAGGCACGGGAAGTAGAGGCGCCAGCAAGGGTACGGAAGATAGCAAGATATGAGGGGACGCCATCCGTGGTGCAGAGAGACAGGTTAACCTGCTTGGCCTCCATAAGCAGAGTGATGAAAGAGCCATAGTAGAGATTCTGCTTCCCCGAAGGCATGGTACGCCGGAATTGCAGAAGAAGAGTCTTTGGGAAGGAGAATCGCTTCCGGGCATAGAGATGGTACATGCAGACGAGGACATCACCAGTGATTGCGTCATAGTTCTCGCCCTTCGGAAAGAGAGTGTGGCACACGATCCGATGGAGCTCGTAATAAAACGGCTCCAGCTGGACAGAGAGGGCCGGGATGGCAGGAGGGTTGGGACCCTTGCAGATGATTCGGCAGAATTCATCGAAAGGGGACGTCGCCGAGGAGTTGAGAGCACCCAAAAGAGGTAACACATCCCCTTTATCTGGGATGCCTAAGATGGCCCCCACTTCCCGAGATGTGAGACGGAAGTGGCGGTCATTGACCATAGATTGGATGGCGGAAGGGTCGTCGTCATCCCCTCTCATGTTGCAATAGAAAAAGCGGACAGCAGCAGGGTAGACAGGGATTTGGCGCCTTAGAAGAGAGGAGAGACCGGCATCGTCAAACAAAGGGACGTGACCGGGGAAGAGGTTCCAGTTGATCGCCCGTCCTTTGAATTCGTTGTGATTGGCGAAGTACTGGAACCAAAGCTCGGCGGCCAGAGAGTTGGAGAAGACGCGTTGGTCATAGCCGGTAGGTAGCGCCACCGGGACGAAGGGGTTGAACCCGGAGGAATAGGAGGATCGGGGGCGCTTAGGGTTGGCCATGGAGAGGGATTGGTGCTATGGTGTGGAGGAAGAAGGAGTAGAGAGGAGAGGGAGGAAGGAGGGTTTTGAAAGAGAGGAGGAAGATGAAGAGATGATTTTGAAAATAGGTAGGAACGGTTGTAGAGGAAGTTTGAAAGAGAAGGAGTTGAAAAGGTGGAGGGAAGTTATGATGGTGGAGTAAAAAGAGGAGAGAAAAAGGGGGGAAGTGATGGGTAGTTAATGTGAAGAGATAGAGGATAGTAAATGAGAAGGGAGGTGATGGGATGGGAGTTGAAAATTGATGGGATGGATGAGAGAGAATAGAAGAGGGTAAAAAGGAATAAATGAAGGAGAGAAAGAATGTGGGCCCGAATCCAGAAATGAAAGCCTGTCCGCCGCTGTCCGGCATACCGGCGGTATGCCGACGTGTACCGACGGTATGCCGTCGTTCGAAACAGAACCTAATTCTGCCTTGAAAAACGGCATGCCGCCGGTATACCGTAGTATATCGTCGGTGTGCCGGTCGACTGGGACTAAGGATCAAAAGATAAAATGCCTAGTTTACGGCAAAGAAAAGAGAAGCGATCTTCCGGGAGAGGCTTAGTGAAAATATCGGCTAATTGATAGGTAGTATCAATAAATTCAAGATGGATATCTCCTTTTTGCTGATGGTCACGAAGAAAATGGTGTCTAATTTCAATGTGCTTCGTGCGTGAGTGACAAATCAGGTTTTTCGTGAGATTGATAGAGCTAGTGTTATCACATTTAATAGGGGTACAAGAATGAGAAATGCTATAATCTAAAAGTGTTTGTGACATCCAAAGAATTTGTGCACAACAACAACCAGCCGCAATATATTCTGCCTCAGTGGTGGAAAGAGCAACAAAATTTTGCTTCTTACTAAACCACGATACCAAGGACTTCCCGAGGAATTGACATGTGCCACTAGTGCTTTTTCGGTCAATCTTGCATCCGGCAAAATCTGCATCCGAAAAGCCGTGAAGCTCAAAGGATGAGGATTTCGGATACCAAAGACCCATGTTAATGGTGCCTTTGAGATAACGAAAAATGCGCTTAACGGCACTCAAATGTGATTCTTTTGGATTGGCTTGATATCGTGCACACAAGCAAACACTAAACATGATATCCGGACGGCTAGCCGTTAAATAAAGTAAGCTACCGATCATACCTCTATACTTACGAATGTCGACCGATGTGCCATCTTCATCATTGTCAAGCTTGGTCGTTGTAGCCATAGGGGTCCTCATTGATTTGGATGAGTCAAGATCGAAACGCTTGAGGAGGTCCTTTGTATATTTTGCTTGATTGATGGAGGTTCCTTTAGGCCCTTGTTTGATTTGTAACCCCAAGAAGAAGGAGAGTTCACCCATCATACTCATTTCAAACTCTTCCTGCATAACTTTGGCAAATTCTACACAAAGTGTGTTGTTAGTAGAACCAAAAATAATATCATCAACATAAATTTGAACCAATAAGAGAGTCCCATCATGTGATTTAATAAAAAGTGTGGTGTCAACTTTTCCCTTTGAAAACTTGTGAGAGACAAGAAAAGAGCTAAGACGCTCATACCAAGCACGTGGAGCTTGTTTGAGGCTAAAAAGGGCTTTATGGAGTTTGAAAACGTGGTTAGGAAATTGAAAATCTTCAAAATCGGGAGGTTGTTTAACATAAACTTCCTCCTTAATAATACCATTAAGAAAAGCACTCTTAACATCCATTTGAAATAGCTTAAAGTCATTAAAATAAGCAAAGGCACAAAGCATACGAATGGATTCAAGACGAGCAACCGGAGCATAGGTTTCGTCGTAGTCAATGCCTTCCTCTTGGTTATAGCCTTGAGCAACCAATCGGGCTTTGTTACGAGTCATTAACCCATCTTCATTTAGCTTGTTACGAAACACCCATTTATTTCCAATAATGGGATGATTGCTAGGTTTTGGGACAAGTTCCCAAACCTTGCTTCGCTCAAATTGATTGAGCTCCTCTTGCATAGCTATCATCCAAAATTCATCAAGGAAAGCATCATGAACATTTTTAGGCTCTATTTGAGAGATAAAAGCCACATTGGCACAAAGATCACGAGTGGCGGATCTTGTACTAACACTTGAGGAAGGATCCCCAATGATAAGCTCCTTAGGATGATTGGTGACAACTCTCCATTCTCTTGGGAGATCCTTTGGAGGAGGCTCGAGAGGAGGAGACTCTTTTGATGGGGTCACAACTTCATTGTTAGATGAAGAAGGACGATCCTCAATAGAGGAGTTCTCCAACCCAAATGAGATGTCATCAATATCCTCGGAAGAGGAGAATGTAGAAGAGTTGAGTTCGTTAAAAGAGACATTGATTGACTCTTCGACAACAAGACTTCTTTTATTAAAAACACGAAAACCTTTGCTATGAGTAGAGTATCCAAGGAATATCCCTTCATAGGCTTTTTCTTCAAACTTGCCTAGGTTATCCTTGGTATTCAAAATAAAACAATTGCAACCAAAAACCTTGAAATATTCAATAGAAGGAATTTTGTTAAACCAAAGCTCATAAGGAGTCTTCTTAGTAATAGGTCTAATTAAGACTCTATTAATAACATGACACGCCGTATTAACGGCTTCCGCCCAAAAATATTGGGGGAGCTTATATTGGTTTAACATGACCCGGGCCATATCGCCAAGGGTTCTATTCTTTCTCTCCACAACACCATTTTATTGAGGAGTACGGGGACAAGCAAAATCATGTCCAAAACCATTCTTTTCACAAAATCTTTTGAAATCAACATTATCAAATTCACCTCCATGATCACTCCTAATTTTGTTAATAGAAAAACCTTTCTCATTTTGAACACGTTTACAAAAAGCAACAAATTCACGAAAGGTATCACTTTTGCAAGCAAGAAAAATAACCCAAGTAAATCTCGAAAAATCATCAACTAAAACAAAAGCATAAAGTTTGCCACCAAGGCTAGCTACTCTACTAGGCCCAAAGAGATCCATATGAATAAGTTGGAGGGGTCTAGTGGTACTCACAGAGTTGATGGATTTGAAGGATGACTTGGTCAACTTTCTTTTCTCGCATTCTTCACATACCATATCCTTTTTGAAAGGGATGCTAGGAAGTCCTCGTACAAGCTTCTTAGAGGCGAGGCGAGAGATGGTATCCATGTTGGCGTGTCCAAACCTCATGTGCCAAAGCCAACTCTCATCGTTCTTTGCAACTAGGCACCTGTCATTGTTAGTACCTTCAACAAGATAAAGAACATAAATATTGTTTTCTCTAATGCCTTCATACACAATAGTTCCATTGGAGCTATCGGTAATGTGGCATTTGAGTTTAACAAACTTGATATCATAACCATTATCGGTAAGATAGCTAATACTTAAGAGATTATGCTTGAGATTAGTAACAAGACAAATATTATTAATACAAGGATAAGGAGGAGAACCGATATTACCATTTCCAATAATATAACCTTTGAGATTGTTACCGAAGGAGACGTGTCCTTCTTTCTTCATCGATAGCGTTGTAAAAAGTGAAGCATCACCGGTCATGTGCCGTGAACAACCGCTATCGAGAATCCATTTGCTTCTAGCATGAGAAGGATTCGTCACCTACAACATAAGTTGAAGATGAACATTTTGGTACCCATGATCTTATGGGTCCATGAGTGTTAGTCTTAGGAACCCACTTAAGAACTCTCATGTCAACTTGTTTTCTTGTATAACAAAAGTTAGAAGTGTGACCCACCAAGCCACAATAATTGCACATCAAGGAAGATTTAGAAGAAGAAGTGTGAGTGTTGTGCATGTGTGAGTTTCTAGTGTGAGAAGTTCTACCATGAGTGTTATGATGATAGTAAAAAGCATGATGAGAGGTGTTCTTCTTGACAAAGGGTCCTTTTCTTGTGTTAGAAAAGGAGTTGTGTGTAGTGTTCATGTAATGATTATGTCTAGCATTGTGATGAGTGTGAGGGTGTCTTGGAGCATGCATGTGAGTGGTATTCTTATTACCTAAATTCTTACTTCGTGTAAGAAGATCATTATACTTAATAGAGGTAGAATATTCTCTTCTATTAGCATCTTGACATTTGTGCATGGCAAATTCATAAGAGCTTCTCATGGATTGAATCTCATCATCCTTTTTCTTGATGGTGTCAAGAGATTCTTGAAATTTGAGTCGCAAAGACTCTATTTCATCCGTATCGAAAATAGGAGATTTTCCCTTCACATCAATGATGATGCTTGAGAGTCTCTCTACTTCAAGTTGAAGAGCCTCAACCTCCTTGAGAGATTTCTTGTATTTATTCCGAACACCTTTGTGTTCTTCATGTAACTCAAGAATGGCTTTCTCCAAATCATCATAGGTAAGAGTGTTTAAAGAAAAATCATCAAGTACCTCATCGGTTGCCATGAGACAGACGTTGGCATTGTGTTTGCACTCCTTGTCGTTGTCGGAGTCGCTTGCGTCGCTTTCACACCAAATGCTAGTGTTGGCGAACTTTCTAGAGGATGAGCTTCCCTTGCTAGGTTTCTCGTACTTGCTTGAGTCTTTTCGTATCTTCGGACAATCCCTCTTGATGTGTCCGGGTCTTCTGCATTGATAGCACGCCGGGTCTTCTTCATTGTCCCGTCTAGAGCGGTTGGCCTTGTTGAACTTTAAGAACTTCCGAAAGTGCTTAGCTGTGAGAGCTATTTCTTCATCGTCATCCGGCTCATTGTCGTCGGAGCTATCCTTGGAGTAGGACCTTGAAGCTTTGAGAGCGAGAGTCTTCTCTTTTTCTTTGGTCTTCTCCTTCTCCTTCTCTTGAATGGAGGATTCTTCTTGATCCTTCATGTCGAGCTCGTGAGTCATTAGCTTACCCATGAGGGTCTCTAGGTTCATGACGGTTAGATCGTTCCCCTCAATGATTGCGGTAGCTTTAGGACTCCAAGCTTTCGTCAATCCTCTAAGAATTTTCCTTATCTTTTCATGAGCGGGATATTCCTTTCCAAAAGAAGAGAGAGGGTTAATAATGTCACCAAAACGAATAAACATGCTAGCAATAGATTCATCATGCTTCATTTTAAAAGATTCATATTCTTGCGTGAGTCTACTGATCTTGGATTCCTTCACTTGTGAAGTTCCCTCGTGTGTGACTTCAAGTAACTTCCAAATCTCATTGGAAGTCTTGCAAGTAGAGATCCGGTTGAATTCACTACTGTCGAGGGCACAGTAAAGAGCATTCATTGCCTTGGCATCTCGACAAGCAAGCTTCTTAATATTTTCGGCAAGTGTTTCCCGAAGGGTGTCAGAAGCAATATCCTCAATAGCTCTGGAAGGAGTAGGAAGGCCATTTATCACGCAATCCCATAAATCAAAATCTATTGACTTGAGATAAATGCCCATCCTAATCTTCCAGTAGTTATAGTTGGTACCATCAAATAGGGGAGGCCTATTTGTGGAGTGTCCCTCATTGTGAAACGTGTTGATGCTAGGGTTAGAGGCCATGGATCACTCAAGGGTGTAAATCCAAATCAAGAGAACGAGGCTCTGATACCAATTGTAGAACCCTAGAGGGGGGTGAATAGGGAAATAAAATATAAACTACAACAATTGATGTAATAAAGACAATTTAAAGTAAAGAGTAGAAAGATCAAACGCAAACGCAAGGATGTATCCTGGTATCCTCTTTTGAGGCAATTCAGTTCCGGAACTCTCTCCGGCTTTAATCCACTATTATCCAAATAGTACACACGAGTTTGGATCCGAAGAACTCGCCAACTTCAACACGAGTTTGGATCCGAAGACTCGCCAACTTCTACACACGAGTTTTCTTACGAAGGCTCGCCAACTTCAAACAAAAGAGAATGAGAACTTGTTGATCTTCTAACAGGTGAAGATCGAAATGTACAACTCTTTAATACTCTAGCACTTTGGGAGAGGATGACAATGAAAAGCTTTGAAGAGTATTAATGGTGGAGCTCTTGGTTGTTGGAAAATTTATGCAAGAGTTGGTGAGGAAGCTCAAGAGAGAGAGAGCTTCCTTTTATAAGAAAACCAAGAGTAGGTGGCATTTAATGCTCTGAAATGCAGGCAGACCGGCATGCCGTCGGTATGCCGCGGCATACCGCCGGTATGCCGGCCAAATAGTAACGGTCATAATTATGACCATTCAAGAGCATTAAATGCGGCCATTAATGCGTGTCAGACCAAATCAAAAACTAAGTATTCGAAATTCGGTATACCGTCGGTATGCCGGAGCATACCGTCGGTATGCCGATAGAATGCCACAGAAAGTTTAGAGCTGCTAGAAACGGCATGCCGCTGGTATGCCGCAGCATACCGTCGGTATGCCGACAGTTGATCACAGCAACTTTTGTGTTGCTAAAAACGGCATGCCGCCGGTATGCCGCAGCATGCCGTCGGTATGCCGACATTTCGAGACAGCAACTTTCTAGAGTTCAAAAATGGTATACCGTCGGTATGCCGAAGCATACCGTCGGTATGCCGCTTTTTGTCACAGAACCTTTTCTGGACACGAAAACGGTATACCGCCGGTATGCCGAAGCATACCGCCGGTATGCCGCTATGAATGACATATTTTTCGATTTGTGCTTTTAGTTATCATCCATCCTTTAGTGTTTACAGATATACCTAGATCAGTACAGACACGAAGTCTCTAAGCAGGGAACGCCGGTAACTGCTACAGTCTTCAAGGAAGAAGGAGGAAGCTCTTGAAGTGAAGAACTCTATGTAGTACATCTTCTGAGAATATTTGAATCTGAAGAACAGAAGACTAAACTACGAAGATGCTGTTAATTACTCAAAATAAAATGTGCCAACAGTGCCTTCATGTGTGACTTCAAGAAGCTTCCACACTTCATTAGCAGTTGTGCAGGTAGACACCCTGTTAAATTCAGTTCTGTCTAAAGCACAAAATAAAGCGTTAATAGCACGTGCGTCAAGACTGGCCTTTTTTTTTCTTCCTCTGTATATCTGTTATGGGGTTTTTCAATTAAAACTCCATCAACATTTATACGAGGTAGCTTTTGATAGCCATCAATAACAATGGACCATAAATCAAAGTCAAGTAATTTTAAGAAGAAACTCATCCGTGTTTTCCAATAGATATAATTCGTACCATCAAACAGTGGAGGTCTGTTTGTGCCCTGGCCTTTACTTGTGAATTTCACAGTTGCCATGTGTTGTGCTGTGATCTATATAACAATTAGTTAAATGAATAAATAATTATAATGTCACCTTGTTTTACCTGTAACATCCGCTCTGATACCAATTTTAGGAACAATTGGGATCAGAATATATTACCTCTAGTTGCAGAACCTGCTCTGATACCAATTGTAGGAACGAAATCGTAAAGCAGAATACTCTAGAGGGGGGGTGAATAGAGTTGGCAGCAGAATAATGCTAATTAAAAATTGTTAGCAGCAAGATCACAGAATAATAATCACAACTAAATAATGTAAATGCAGAGATAAGATAGCTAACGCAAAGACAGCGATGTATACTGGTTTCCCTCTGTTGAGGACTAGTCCAGTCGGTAGAACTCTTGCTACCAGTTGAATCCACTTTTGGCAAAATCGCAAGTTTTCTTACGAAGTCCTTACAACTTCTACAACGCGAGCTTTGATACGAAGAACTCGTCCAACTTCAATTGTGAAGAGGTATTCTTCTATCAAGCCTTCTGATTACAATCACTCTGAAACTTCTAGACCGCACCGTACTGGCAAATCGACTAGAGGATTGTAACTGGCTTGGGATCTGAAAATTAAAGCTCTAGAAAAACTCTTTGGAAGACAGTAGGCTTTGAGTAGAGAGAAGATTGAAAGTGAATGAGTGAGTTAAAATGATCGAAATCCTTCTCTATATATAGGAGTTCCAAAGACAGAATTCTGGCAGAATTCGGGCAGAACTCGATGAGAAAATCTCGGTCAAATTCGCAACTGCAGGAGGACCAAGTTCCAAGAAATTCAAAAACAAAACGGCCACTAACCGAACTCTGGCCGAGTTCTGTCAGGGTTAGGTTAAGGTTTTTCAAAATAGATTTTGGAGAATTTTGAAAACCTTTTTGGAGCTTTTGTAAATACGAATGTTTAAGGATATTTTAAAAATATTTTGAAATCATTTTGGAATAGCATATTTGCCAGTACGACTCGGTATAAAAAGTATTTCTAGACTCAAATAAAATGAAAAATATATTGCTCAAAGAAATACAGACTCGAACAGGCAAACAACGCTTCTGTCTTGAACTGAGTAGATAGTCGTTCATGATCATGTCCAAAAGTCCGAGATATCCTGACTAGTTCCATATATCGAGATAGAGTTTGATTAATTATTAAAATCAGTTTGACCATATGACCAATAGGCCAACATAATCATGGCTTATGGGCTGTTTGGGTGGGGGCTCGGACATTCCAAGTTAGACGTAAGGTCGGGTATTTCAAAAGACTATCAAGGTGTACCAGCTAGCACGCTATGATAGGTGAGAATACCAAGAGGAACATGTCCAAAATGGCTTGTGATGCAAGCAACCAGTGCATAAAGATTAAGTAGACTTTGCTGGTAGCAATCCACATGCAAGTCCTTGCATTGAAACAATGTAGTCTAAGTTAACTAAACAATTGAATAGTTGAGTGAACATGGATGTTGGAACAAAATCCTTCGAGAATAACACAAATGACTGGTTGAGTATATGGGATATCCGAGTGAAAATAATCATCGGAATGAGGCGTGGTCATAACGTATCCTCGCAAGTGGGAACACGCCGTAGAATCTGAGGCAGGGACACGCCCTTGACACTGAATGTTTACGTGAATAACGTTAAGTTGATATATTTGAATTGTTGACTAACTTGGTTTACTTTGGACAGGGAAGACCGGACAGTAAATATGGGTAAATCGTGCATGTATTTCCATACAAATACTTGAAATCGGTAACACGAGATAGGTTATGATATATGCCATGAAACTGATCCTAAGGCAAGATTAGAAAGACAATGAATGATAGACGGTGCACAAAAGTAAATAGAACGTGTTTGGTAATGATAGCATTGTGGGCGAGCTAGCCTCCCCACCAGTGCATAACAATGTACTGATAACCCCACAGTTTGCTTGCAGGGTGCAGGAGATATCGTCGGGTGCGGAGCTTCCCTCGAACATGCTAAGGCGCGGAGCTAACTTTGGAGCCTTGGAGCGTTGTAAGGAGCTAAAGCACCATATACAGGATATAATGTATCGGAACATCGCAATGAATCATTCTATCTTGTAAGCCACTTGGCACGACTTTATGTTTCAAAGAGAGAAAGCTTGAGAGACTTGTAAACTCGGCCTAGCGCCGCTTGTAAACTTCTTGAAAAATTAATAAAGAGTTTGAATTCGCTTCAACTTGTGTTCATTTACTTTCCGCTGTAAAATAGGGACACTCTGTGCGACTCTGTGGCCTAGCTCGAATCAGTCGTTTCTGGACTTGGCCTTGCACGAGAGCAACTTAGTCTTATGCGGCATCACGCCTTAGCGAGGACGATCTCTCCTACGGGAGTGGGATATGACAGGCACAGACACTGTCATTCGGAGGCTGGATCGAGATAGTTCGGCCAGTTATTCAGTCAATAGCAAACTTTTGGCTTCAGTCTATTATGCTACCTATGGCAACGTTCAAACGTATGGAGAAGATGTGTGCGACATTTATCAGCAAGGGTAGAATACATGCGATAGTCTGGAAGACACTATGTCAACCGCAAGACGAGGGTGGGGTTGGCCTTCATCCTTTAGGGCTGCTACGGAAGGTGGCTGGTATTAAGCTGGTATGGCGCTTAACAACAACCAAACATGATCACAAAGTAAGAACTTAAACAAGCATTCAACTAACCAGCTCTTTACATTCTTAGAAACCATATTAACAAATAGTCCTTTAGTTGAGGCTAATTCTAAGGGCACTCCCAAACTTACTTGGGGCTAGCCCTTACTAGGGGACAACCAATTTGGTGGAACTTTTACTCGGGATGGTCCCACTTTTACTTGGGGCTAGTCCAACCTCCAAAGAATAAGGGTTTCCCTAGAGGCGGACACCCGCGGGGGTACGGGAGCGCGCACGCCGGCAGGGGCACGGGTGCAAGGATGCCCGTAGGGGTAGCAGGAGCAGGCGTCGGCAACGGGCGCTAGGGTACGAAAGGAGGCAGAGTTGGAGAGGTTCACGGGGGAGCGAAAGGAGGCAGAGTCGACAAGGGGCACGGGCCTGCGGAAGGAGGCGAAGTCGGAGGGTCACATGCCCCTCGGCCGCGACGGGCTCCTTGAGGCCGATGAAGAAATTCAGAGGAGGAGGATGAGGAGGAGGAGGAGGAGGTGGAGGAGGAAGAGAAAACTCGACCCCCTGTCCATGGCATCGATCAGGAGGACTGTCAAAATATTTGACAGTCCTTCCAAGAAGGACTGTCAAAGATTTTGACAGTCCTTCCAATAGAAGGGACTGTCAATTGTTTGACAGTCATTTATATTGGGAGGACTGTCAAATTATTTGACAGTCATGAAAAAAATTGGGCTAGCCTGAAGCAATTTTGGGTTGGCAAACTTGTAAATAATTTAAAAAAATTTGGGCTAGTCCCAAGTAAGTTTTTGAGTGCCCTTAGAATTAGCCTTTTTATATTGTCCAATTTGACATTTAACTTCAAAGTTTCTTCTCCAGCAATTCAAGCGCTCTTTTGGCTTTCACATTCGACGCCTTCTCTGTGTCGGAAGAAATTATTAGGTGGTCCGGACTCACCACATGGCAATGGTGAATGGTGAGCCCGGCTACTAATTTGTTGACACTTAGGCATAATACATTATATCACTACATTTCTCTTATTTTCTAGGTTAGTTTTTTTTAATATTTTTGAAAGAAAAAAATCCTTTTTTTCCCAAAAATATTTTAGAAAAACTGACCTAGAAAATAAGAGAAATATAGTAATATAATGTATTATGTCTAAATGTCAACAAATTAGTGGCCGGGCTCACCATTCACCAATGCCACGTGGTGAGTCCGGACCACCCAATAATTTCTCATGTATCGGCAAACTTCTCTGCAGACGAGAATCCACTGAATGTTCACTGTTTAAGGTTGTGATTCGGGCTGAACCGGACCGGCCCGCAGCCATTCAAACCTGACCCAATCGGGCTTGGTCCGGGCCCAGCCCGGACTGGTTCAACTAGCGGGTCGGGCCTGGCCCGGCCCGGTTTAAATGCAGCAGACCCAGCCCGGCCCAGTGACCCGGTCTGGGTAGGGCTGGGCCGGTCCGGGCCAGGTCGTGGGTGGGCTTGGGCGGGCCGGGTTCGGGCCGGGTTCTGGCCGGTCCGATTTAAGTTGGTTTTCTCACCCTTTTTTTCTTTTTTTTTGGATTTTCACATTTTCTTTTAACTTTTATATTCTTTTAATTTATTTTATTTTAATCTTTTTAACTTTCTTTTTTAATTAAATTTTGTTTTATTTTTCCCTCCTCTTTTATCCGGGCTTGGGACCGGCAAGAAAAGCTTTGCTTGTCATAAGCAGAGTTAAAAAATTTTGTTTTTAAGTTTTTGTGTTTTAAAATTTTAAAGTTTTTAAGTTTTTTTTTGAAGTTGTACTTTTAAAGTTATATGTTAAGTTTTAAAGTTTTTTTTTAAGTTTAAAGTTTTTAAGTTTTTTTTAAAGTTTAAAGTATTTTTTGAAAGTTTTTTAAAGTTTAAAGTTTTAAGTTTAAAGTATTTTTAAGTTTTAAGTTTAAAGTTTTAAAGTTTTTAATAAAGTTTTTAAATTTTTTTAAAGTTTTAAAGTTTTTAAAGTTTAAAAGTTTTTAAAGTTTTTTTTAAAGTTTAAAGTTTTTAAAGTTTTTTTTTTGAGGTTTGAAAGTTTGAAAGTTTGAAGTTTGAAGTTTGAAAGTTTGAATATTTTTTTTGGAGGGTCATACCTTAGACTTGAGTCATTCTTCTTGCTCCTCCTCCTCGGTTGCAGAAGCTTCACCCAATTCCAGTTATCCGAGGCCTAGCTCATTTATGTCATAAGCTTCATCCCTCTTGTTTTGGGTTCTTTTTTCTGCTAAAATCCAATCTTGAACGCAAACACAAGCTTCCAAGATATCCGGCATCAACCGGCTCCTCTTTAGGCTGAACATCCTTGATCCTGCACTAAAATAAGACTCCGATGCTACTGTGGACACCGGCACCATTAGTAGATCACATGCAATTGTAGAAAGTATAGGAAATCTTTTGTCGTGTTTTTTCCACCATTCTAAAATGGTGAAGTAATTTGAAGATTCCTCTTCTTCTTCATTAGAAATTAAATACAAAGACAACCCTTGAGTGGTTGGGAATATTGTTTCTGTTTCTTCCTTCTTAATAAACGACTGGCATGGTCCACTACGCCAGAGCTACTACTTGTACCAACTTGAGTGGGTCGTTTCGGCACAACATTATCTTCAAAAGTAGTACTAATCTTTATAAAACTATCTTTACTTCCAATTTCAATTCCATAAGATTAAGTTTCATGTTATCTGCATAGCCATCTAACAAAACTTCTACACCCTCTAATTTGATGGTAGGATCAAAAATGGCAGACAAACAATATAAAAGAGCTACATCACCCTAATATTTAGTAAATTTAGCTTCCATTCTCTTGACAACATAGTCAAAATTTAGAACATTTCTATATTTAGAAAATAAATAAGACATGTTACAAAGTTCTCGTAAAGCTAAACAAGAAGTAGGATAATATACACCAGAAAAAGTGCATGTGGCCTTGTAAAAAGTTTCCAAAAATTCACATATAGAAGTAGCAACTACCCAATCATCTTCAGTTACTGGATATTCAAAATTATGATCCATGTTACAAAAATATGTAATAGCATCCTTAAACGGAAGTGTGGATTTCAACATTAAATATGTCAAATTCCATCTATGTGGAACATCCTTAACAAATCTTCTAAAACGAATACTAAAATGTGTACATGTATTTTTAAAAGCTTGTTGCCTACTTGGAGACGTGTTTAAGCTGTGTAAATACTTTCTGAGAGTCTCTAAATGTGTACTAAAAAATTCAAGACATTCTTTTACAACTAAGTTAATAATATAGCAAGCACACCTAATATGCAATAATCTACCTTCCAAAATAGGTTGAAATTGAAGTACAGGTAGGCAAATCTAGAGGGGGTGAATAGAGTTTATAACAAAAATGATCAATTAAAAATTTAAACTCTCTTCACCAACTAAATAATCAGAGTAAAAGAAATGCGAAAATAAAGAGTAGAGAGCAAGCACAACACAACATGATTTTTAACATGGTTTCTCTCGTGGAGGACTAGTCCAGGCCTGAAAACTCTAGCTCAGGATTGAAATCCACTATTTGTGAAATAGGGTTACAACCATGTGCCTTTTCACAGAAGAGCATGCCAAACTTCTTTCAATGATCGCTTTGGCAAAACTTGGACTTTTCCAAGTGACTTACAACTTCTTGTACTTCAAACTTCTAGCTGGATCGTACCGAGCAACTTGGACGGTTGGAAAGTTTGAATGCTAAGTGGATGGAAAGGAAAGGCTCTTTAATATATAGGCTATGTAAGAGAAGAAGAAGAGAAGATTGGATGGATTCAAATGAGAGAAACCAAGGCCTATTTATAGGATTCGGGATAGGCAGAATTTGGCCAGAATTCTGTATGTAGAATTCAAATTTTCGGCCGTTGGACAACTAGCAGTGATCAAGACCTAAAAATCAGCATCCTATAATTTAGGGGGCAGAGTTCGGCCCGAACTCTGTGTGGAGGCAGAGTTCGGCCCAAACTCTGTCTCCTGTGGACAGAATGTTCTTTGTGGGCTTTTGGATGAATGGGTTAATTATGATTTGGGCTAAGTAAACCTATAAAGCTACGTCTAGCCCAAAATTGCTCAGTATGACCCAACGTACATCATCCTATACTCAAAAACAATAAAAAATACAGACTCCAGTATACACAAAATAACAAATCTTCAAGCATATGTGATCTTGAACCAATGAGCTGAGTAGATTGATTTCGAGCTCGATGTGTCAAATTGGACTATGACAAATATTGTTTTGTTAATTTTCAAGATTAGGTTGACTGTGATCCTGTTTGGGTCAACAATCTTCCCCATTTTGATAATTGACAAAACATGATATTTGTGTGTCTCAATATTCATACCTGGACACATTATGGCTCCCCCGTACTTGAACAACAGTACTCCCCCGTAAACTGATATTTTCTGTGACAAGTACTCATCCAAATATACATATCCAAGTATACACAATTCATAGTGCTAATACAAGTAACAATGGTTCAAAATTCATAGTACTAAGACAAATATCAATAGTTCTCCCCCTTTTGACAATCAGCAAAAAATGGAGACATAAAAGAGAAGTAATAAAACTACTATCCACATAATGAAAGAGAACATGCAAGTAGTAGTAATAACTAAGAGCAAACTGAGCCATAGAGTTTTAAAAACATAAAAACATAAGCAAAAGAAACATAGTGCCAAAATAAAAATAGTCCTAATCATCAGTGGCAGAACAAATAGCCATATCCATCAAGGAGCATGTGAAGGCCCCGCACCATCAGAACCGGTACGACGGGGATCCACAAATGCAGAAGTCGGATCAAGTTAGCGACGAACCCAAGAATCGTCAATGCGATAACCATCGCGAGACGGATCACGCATCATCGGAATCGGCATCGTCGGATGGGAGGCCATGGAGTACTGAATGTCATGAATGGAGTTGCTGAGCGCACTCATCTGCAGAGTGGTGTGGTAGTCCATCTGCGTCCGACGATCATCCATCTCAGCCCAGCGCACGTCCTCCAAACGGAAGCGATCGCGAAGCATGGTCTGAAGAGAGTCCAGTGTAGCAGTGGACTCGGGAGCAGGTGAATCGGGAGCCGCAAAGGGTGCCGGAGAGTCAGGCTCCTCAGCAGCATCAGACTCAAAAGAGGCTACAGCAGCAATAGTTCTCCTTGCCTTAGTCAGAAAGACAGGAGGGGGCAAGGACTGACACTGATCCAATGGGACATGAAAGGTACAAAAAATAAAAGGAAGATACATGGTATAAACCAAAGATTTTGGTTTAGGCCTAGCACGAATCATCCAATCCATCATCGTGCAAGAAAAGTTAAAGGGGACGCAAAAGTGGAGAAATAAAAAAGCAGTAATCTCAAAGTAAGTAACTTCATCTGTCGATCCAGCTTTTGGCAAGACCGAAGAAAATATAATACGATGAAGTTCATAAAAATGATTATTGAGATGTTTAGCCATAAGTTTTCGAGGAGAAGGATTTGGAGAACAAAGATCACCCTTGAAACTTTCCAACGTGGTCTCACCGGGGAAAATAAAGTCCCGGGCATCATCAAGCCGTTCCCAAGTGTTGGGGTCGGGCAAACCAAAAAGGTTGGCTACCTCAAAATGATCAAAAGATATATCTATACCGACGACATGTAAATAGATGCGGTCGTGGTCATAAGTCATGTTGCAATAAAATATTTGTATGACATTAACATTGATCGATTCACGAGTCGCAACAAGTTCATCAAGACATAAGTCACGAAAGTTAGGAAGAAAATCGAAAAATGCCGTAAACTTAATAGGGTGTCCCGCAAAGACACTACGATGACAAAAGTCGGCGAACCATGCGTTAGACGCATCTAAGGACACAAAAATACGGTCATCGTATGTGTCTGCATTGATGGATGGAGGTGGATTAAAAAGAGGGTGGATCAAGTTAGGAGGAGGATGAGGAATAGGTTGTGGTGGAGGATTAGGTTGTGGGTTTGGGTTAGGATTAGTAGAGGATTCACCAATACTTCACCTTTGTCTCTTACCCTACCAAGCAACCTAGGTGCCATGGAAAAAAATAAGAGTGAGGAGAAAGAGAGAGATATACCTTAACAAAAGATTCCTAAGATGGAGGAGAATAACTCCAAGAGTGACTTCCTTGAGTTTGGAGAGAGATTTCCCAAGGAATGAAGACTTTTAGGGTTAGGGTTTTGAAAGAAATATGTGTAGAGATGTAGAAAGAAGACAATGGAGGGAAGAGAGAGAGGCAATCCCGAATATTTGTCTCTTTGGTCGGTTGGTCGGGTGAAACAGGAGCCATAGGATGAAGATTTGATCAACGGCTGAGAGTGTCCCAAGATTCTGGAACAAGGAGGCCGAACTCGACCCGAACTCTGTATGGGGGCAGAGTTCGGCCCGAGTTCTGGTCCCTTGGGCCCGAACTTCAAGCAGGAAATTAAAAACAAGATATGAAGAATATTATGAATAAATGGTTAAAGATATAAAAGCAAGATTAGAATTTTCAAATGAGGCAGGCTATAAATAAAAATTAACCATATAATAACTAAGGAGTTATGACATAAATCAATATGGTAAAGTTGCTATGGGGTAGCTGCAGGGGCCGGATCCTAGCTAGCGGTAGTCCGAAGACTAGTGTACCGTGTCGCTTAGGCTTTTACGCCTTGTTGTCTGAAGGACCCTTTCGGCTTGTACCCATAGCAAAGACAGCATAGAGAATCGTGACATAGTCGATAATTACGCATGCTAATTTAATATATAACTGTTTCATCTAAAATTCCTAATTCACGACAAAGAAAATTGAATCGCTCCTCGGATAATGGTTTTGTAAAGAAATTGGCCAACTGATGATCAGTGTCAATAAATTCTAAATTAATAGTGCCATTCTGTTGGTGATCACACAAAAAGTGGTGACAAATTTCAATATGTTTCGTGCGTGAGTGACATATGGGGTTCTTAGTGAGATTTATAGCACTAGTGTTGTCACAAAATATAGGAATGTGCATAAAAGATAAGTTATAGTCTTCAAGGGTTTGCTTCATCCATAGAATTTGTGCACAACAACGACCAGCTATGATATATTCATCTTCTGTTGTGGATAGTACGACAGAATTCTGCTTCTTGCTAAACCAAGAGACTAGAGCCTTTCCTAATAAATGACACGTACTGCTTGTACTTTTATGGTCGACCTTGCATCCGTCAAAATCAGCATCAGAGTAACCAATGAGGTCAAATGATGTTGAGTTGGGATACCATAGGCCCACTGTAACCATACCCTTAAGGTATCGAAAGATACGCTTAATGACGGACATGTGTGATTCCTTAGGATTTGCTTGATATCTTGCACACAGGCAAACGCTAAACATAATATTAGGGCGACTAGCAGTTAAATAAAGTAGACTGCCTATCATACCTTGATACTTACATCGATCAACATGTTTGCCGCTTTCATCTCGTTCTAGTTTGGTTGTAGTAGCCATTGGAGTGCCGATTAGTTTGACGTTGTCAAGGTCAAATTTCTTCAGCATGTCCTTTGTATACTTTGACTGACAGATGAAAGTTCCATTTGATGTTTGTTTGACTTGCAGTCCAAGAAAGTAATTGAGCTCCCCCATCATGCTCATCTCAAACTCCGTCTGTATACACTTAGCAAAATCTTGACAGAGTGTTTCATCAGTAGAACCAAATATAATATCATCAACGTAAATTTGTACTAAGAGAATAGTATCTTTGAAAGATTTTATAAAGAGTGTAGTATCAACTTTCCCTTTTGAAAAATCTTTTTCAAGCCAGAAATTTCTTAGCCGTTCATACCAAGCTCTAGGGGCTTGTTTGAGGCCATATAGCGCTTTCTTGAGTTTGAAAACGTGGTCAGGAAATTTGTGATTTTCAAAACCAGGGGGTTGTTTTACAAAAACTTCCTCCTTAATAAATCCATTCAAGAAAGAACTTTTCACATCCATTTGAAACAGTTTAAAGTTTTGAAAGTTAGAAAATGCACAAAGCATCCGAATGGATTCAAGTCTTACAACAGGAGCATACGTCTCATCGTAGTCGATACCTTCCTCTTGGTTGTATCCTTGAGCTACTAGACGAGCTTTGTTGCATGTAACTGAACCATCTTCATTTACTTTATTGCGAAAAACCTATTTTGTACCAATAATCAAATGATTAGCAGGCCTAGGAACGAGTTCCCAAACTTGGCTCCTCTCAAATTGGTTGAGTTCTTCTAGCATGGCAGAAATCTAAAACTCATCATTAAAAACTTCTAAAATATTTTTAGGCTCAATTTATGAAATTAAGGCAGTGCTAGCAATGGAGTCTCTTAATGATGATCGAGTACTTACTCCACGTGTGAAACCTCAGCTATTACCAAGTTTTTTGGATGTGATGGCTTGAAAGAGAATTTCTTTGGCAAGCCCTCCAGAGAATTGGTTTCAGTGGTGGTATTCATCAGAGTAGAAGTTGATGGATCAATATCATCGTCAAGAGTAGCTACTGCACTGTTATCCTCATCAAAAGTCATATTGGTAGACTACTCCATAATTAATGAGCGTTTGTTGAACACTCTATATCCTTGCTCTTGGCAGTATAGCCAAGGAAAATACCATCATCAGCTTTGGCATCAAATTTGCCTAAGTTGTCTTTGGTGTTAAGGATAAAACATCAAAAAACTCTAAAATATAAAACGTTTAGAGTTCTTCCAGACCAAAGCTCATAGTGTGTTTTCTTTGTAATAGGACGAATAAGTACCCTATTTAAAATATGGCACGCTGTACTGACAGCTTCAGCCCAAAAATATTTCGGAAGTGAGAATTTATTCAACATGACTCTAGCCATATCGCCAAGAGTCCTATTCTTCCGCTCCATAACCCCATTTTGTTGAGGAGTTCTTGGACAAGAAAACTCATGATTAAAACCATTTGAATCATAAAACTTTTCAAAATCAATATTTTCGAATTCGCCTCCATGATCACTTCGGATTCGAGTAATCATGTAGCCTTTTTCGTTTTGAACCTTTTTTAGCTAAAATTTGAAAACAGAAATAGCATCACTTTTGTTTGTAAGGAAAAAAAACCCAAGTAAATATAGAAAAGTCATCTACTATAACAAAAGCGTAGAGTTTTTCACCAAGATTGGCTACTCTACTAGGACCAAATAAATCGATATGAAGTAATTGCAAGGGTCTAGTAGTACTTACAGAGTTTATGGAATGAAATAAGGACTTGGTTGCCTTATTCAACTTATATTCGGTACATACGGTGTCCTTTTTGAATATGATGTCGGGTAAGCCTCTAACTAGCTTCTTAGTCGATAGCCTAGATATAGTGTCCATATTGGCATGACCAAGACGCTGGTGCCACAGTAATCTCTCATCCTTGTGAGCATAAAGGCATCTTCCTGCACTGTTAGTATCTCTAGATAGATAGAAAATATAAATGTTATCCTCGCTTATCCCTTCAAAAGCAATGCCTCCCGTTGACCTATCATAAATATAGCATTTATTTTGTCCAAAGTTAATATTATATCCATGATCAGCAAGGTGACTTATGCTGAGCAGGTTATGCTTTTAACTCAGTCACTAGGCAGACATCCTTTATTACAGGAGAAGGAGGATGACCAATAGTACCAGCACCTATGATATACCCTTTTAGGTTGTTGCCGAAGGATACATACCCTTCTCTCTTCATCGACAGTGATGTGAAAAGATTACGTCTCCCGTCATATGTCGCAAGCATCCACTATCGAGAATCCACTTACTTTTAGTTGAGGAAGGAAGGTCCACCTACATCAAGAGTAGATGTGACCTTTGGTACCCATGTTCTTGAGGGTCCTAAAAAGTTAGTTTTTGGCATCCATGCATATATATTCATATCTACTAATCTCCTAACTCTACATTGTGGTAAGATGTGTCCATGCAATCCACAATAGGTGCAAATAGCATTCCTATTTATGTTTGGAGCATGTTGATGATGTCTATATGTAGAATGGTAAGAGTGGTGTGGAGCAGCATGATAATGACTATATGTGGCAGTAGGATGATGATTACATCTATATACAGTATGGTGGTGATTTTGTGTCACATTAGAATGATAGTTGTGAGAATAATTTCTACGTGTATGTGGTTTGTTTGCTGTATGGAAGTAGGTGTACATGTAAGCGTGTTTGCGTGCTGCAGGTGGATGACGTGCTTGACTATTTTGAGTAGTGTTGTGCTTTGTGTGTGTCTCATATGATTGGGTTTGAGGTTGAGCAACCTGTTTTCCTAATCTAATCTCTAATTTCTTATAGGCAGCTTGCAGCTCATTAACCTTAGCATTCAAACCATAAATTTTAGTAATAGAGATCTTGTGTCTATTCTTTTCTTCAGCAAGCTCGGTGTTGAGTGCTGTGATCTCACGTGTTTGCTTTTTAATACGTGCTTCGGTATCATGTAGGCTTAGCTTAAGCTTAGACACCTCATTAGTGACTTTCGTGGGTGAAGTGTCTCTAATATTATTAAGCAAAGAAGAGAGTTTTTGAATCTCGACTTCATAACTTTTGATCTTCTCCTTGGCATATTTATATTTACCAATGACTTTCTTGTGGTCATTGAGTAAATCATTGAATGCATCGCCAAGTTCATCAAAAGTGAAATCATCGAGAGTATCGCTAGTTACCTTATCTGATGTTGCCATTAGACATACATTGACGGTGTCTTGAGGAGAGTCCTTTTCTTCCTCGGAGTCACTAGCTTCGCTTTTATGCCAAATGCTTGTGTTGGCATATTTTCTTGTGGAAGTCTTCTCAAATGGTTTTTCATATCGGTTGCTCTTCTTTGCGAATGGACGGTCTTTTCAGACGTGTCCAGTCTTCTTGCAGCCATAGCATGTTGGCTCTTCTTCGTCATCTTCTTGTTGTTCTTTCTTTCTTCGATTGAAGCGGAGAACTTCTTGAAGTTGCGAATGAGGAGAGCTTGATCATCACCTTCCGAATTTTTGTCATCAGTCTCTTCGGGATCAGCTCTCCGACGATGAGCTTTAAGGGCAATCTCCTTTAGCTTTGGAGCAGGCTCTTCGAAGTCTTTGAGGTCAAGCTCGTGAGTCATCAGCTTTCCCATCAAAGTCTCTATAGACATTATAGTGAGATCATTGCCTTCTATGATAGCTGTTACCTTAGGGTTCCAAATCTTTGGTAGCCCCTAAGCAACTTGCGGATCTTTTCATGATTTGTATATTGTTTGCCGAGAGATAACAAGGGGTTGATGATGTCGAAGAATCTTGTGAATATTTGTGTGATCGTCTCATTTGGCTTCATCTTGAATGCCTCATATTTTTGAGTGAGACGACTGATTTTCGACTCCTTGACTTGGGTGGTTCCTTCATGCGTCACTTCTAGAAGTCTCCATACTTCGTGAGAGGTGGTGCATGTTGAGACCCTGTTAAACTCATTCCTGTCTATTGTACAAAATAAAGCATTAATAGCTCTCGCGTCTAGACTCGCCCGTTTCTTCTCCTCGTCAGAATATTTGTCATGGGGTTTCTCAACGAGATCACCATTGACAACTATACTGGCGGGCTTTTTATAACCATCGGTAACAATGGTCCACAGGTCAAAGTCTAGCGACTTGAGATAAAAATTCATCCTTGTTTTCCAATAGGTGTAGTTTGTTCCATCAAATAGGGGAGGCCTATGAGTGGACTGCCCTTCACCGTGATTGGAAAACATGGGTTGAGTGGTTGCCATGGATCAGCTCTAGGATGTTAGTCCTTGATAAGAGAATAGAGCTTTGATACCAATTGAAGTACAGGTAGGCAACTCTAGAGGGGGGTGAATAGAGTTTATAACATAAATGATCAATTAAAAATTTAAACTCTCTTCACCAACTAAATAATCAGAGTAAAAAAAATACGAAAATAAAGAGTAGAGAGCAAGCACAACGCAACAAGATTTTTAACCTGGTTTTCTTCGTGGAGGACTAGTCCAGGCCTGAGAACTCTAGCTCAGGATTAAAATCTACTATTTGTGAAATAGGGTTACAACCATGTGCCACTTCACAGAAGAGCACACCAAACTTCTTTCAATGATTGCTTTAGCGAAACTTGTACTTTTCTAAGTAACTTACAACTTCTTGCACTTCAAACTTCTAGCTGGATCGTACCGAGCAACTTAGACGGTTGGGAAGTTTGAATGCTAAGTGGATGGGAAGGAAAGGCTCTTTGATATATAGGCTATGTAAGAGAAGAATAAGAAGAGAAGATTGGATGGATTCAAATGAGAGAAACTAAGGCCCATTTATAGGATTCGGGGTAGGCAGAATTCGGCCAGAATTCTGTATGTAGAATTCAAATTTTTGGCCCTTGGACAACTAGCAGTAATCAAGACCTAAAATTAGCATCCTATAATTTAGGGGGCAGAGTTCGGCCCAAACTCTGTGTAGAGGCAGAGTTCGGCCCGAACTCTGTCTCCTGTGGACAAAATGTTCTTTGCAGGCTTTTGGATGAATGGGTTGATTGGGATTTGGGCTAAGTAAACCTATAAAGCTACGTCTAGCCCAAATTTGCTCAGTATGACCCAACGTACATCATCCTATACTCAAAAACAATAAAAAATACAGACTCCAGTATACACAAAATAGCAAATCTTCAAGCAGCTGTGATCTTGAACCAATGAGCTGAGTAGATTGATTTCGAGCTCGATGTGTCAAATTGGACTATGACAAATATTATTTTGTTAATTTTCAAGATTAGGTTGACTGTGATCCTGTTTGGGTCAACAAAAATAGCAAAGACAATGAATTTATAGCAGCAGTATTATTACTAGCATTATCAAAAGATACAGATTGAATCTTATTGTGAATATCAAAGTCACGCAAGTGTTTTGAAATACAAGTTGCAATTGCGGAGCCCGTGTTTGAAAATTCTAAAGTTTTTGAACAGACGATACGCTTTTGCAACATCCACAATGAATCTATATAGTGTGCCGTGATACAAATATAAGCATAATTTTGTTTACTTGTCTAGACATCAGAAGTAATAGCTAGTTTATTAGCATGCAAAAATGTTTCTTTTAAAGCAAGTCTCATTTCTTTAAAGAGTCTAATAGCCTCTTTTCTAGCAGCGCCTCTAGTAACTTTATTAAAATAGGGATTTAAAGCAATTGTGGCATAATCATATAAAGATTCACTTTCACTCGAAGTGAATAGAAGTTCATGAACAATAATATATTTAGTAAATATAGTTTTATGACGGACAGCTGAATAGGAAAACGTACCCACCGAAGAAGCCGCAGTGCCTCCAAAACTTATCTGAGTTTGGGTCGCCGGAATTGAGCTTGGACCATAGCAAATATCGTAGTGTCTTGAGAGTGTGCCCGTGCTACCTCCCCTCTTCCATTTGTATATACGGGAACATTTCTTGCATTGGGTCCTGTACGGAACTGCTTCACCTTTTTAATCTAAAACAAGTGAACCATCAGGTTTAGTTTCATTAAGAAGAATAAAAAAATTTTAAACTTTTGTTTTTTGCTTTCTCTTTAAACATTTGGTACATTGCTACCAATTTCAGGAGGGGAACCAACTAAATCGTCAGGAATAAGATTTTTCTCAAAAAAAGAATTATAAATTTCAAAAGCATCATTAGCTTGGTTTGAACCTTGTTCGGCCATTTTAAAAAGGACAAATAAAAATATATAAAGGATTATAAAGATGGAGGAGGATACCGGAAAAAAAAATAGTTTTTTTGCAAAAAACTAGAGAGATGGAGAAAAAAACTATTTTGTAAATGTAAATTAAAAAAAATAAACAATTAGAAAGAGGAAGTCGTAGATCGCCGAAATTGCTTGATTGGGAAGTCGTAGATCGCCGGAATTTAGAGCACAACTTTCTTGAAATCTTCTTGTGATTTGGATTTTTTTTGAGAATGATTGAATTGTTTGTGTTTGAAATGGAAGTTTCATGGCAAATTTATTGAATTTTTTGGAAGCCAAATGACCCCCCATACCCTTAAAATAGAGTTGTTGTAAAGAATTTTGGGTCATTTTGGTCAAAAAGACCAAAATACTCCCTATAACGATCATAAAACGGTCACAAAATGGAGGTATTTTGGTAAAAGGGGCACATTGATTCAAAAAAATTTGTAAAATCCGGCTCAGCAGGCCAGACCGGATCGGGCTTGGGCTCGGGCGGGCCCGATCGGGCCAGGCTGAACCGGGCCTAACGTTGCAAATAAAAAAAAATTCAAACCGGTCCGGGCCGGGCCGGGCCGGGCTTGGGCTTGGGCGGATGAACCCAGCCCAGACTGGATTTACAAATGGGAGGGCTCGAGCCGGACTAGGAACGGGCTTTGACGGGCCGGGCTTGCTGCGAGCTCGGACGGGTTTGGGGCTAACCGGCCCATGTAACACCCTGATCAACGTTCACTGAATGCTAAAGTCTTACTTGGTGTACGTACGTGGTTCCTGCCTTCAAGACTACAACAAAAAATATGGCAAGTGTTTGGAGAGGACAAAAATAATAGAAAGAAAAGTGGATTTCTATTGTGGAAAAGTGAATCCTTGGTTGGATGGGAACCATTTTTTTTCTTTCTTCTTTTCCTTACTTTACTTCCCTTTGACATCAAAACATAAAAAAGAATGACTTTCCTTTTCCAATCACGTGGTTCCACCAACCAAACGAGCCCATAAGGAGAATAAAGATTACAGCAACCAATATACGGTGCAATTGTTCAAACTGTCTATATTCTGGTACAACGATATTAAAAAAAAATAAAGACACTACAAAAGTTACTCAGGGTTGTCCAACTTTTTTATTTACAAGTTTGTCACTCAAACAATTGTTATGGACTGTCCAATACATAGTATAAAAGCCTTTTTTTCTTGTTCATTTTCTTCCCTTTCCTCTCCCAAATTTCAAATATTGTTCTAAATCCATGTCAATTCCTAAATTTTATCTTCTAGTAGCTAAATTTTGGTTTATGATTCATTTTGGACAGATTTTCAAAGCTTAAAACCCATTTTAGGGTTTTCAACTTTCAAAATTTGTCCATAGTCGTGACGTGGACGAAGATGGACTGTCAAAATTTTTGACAGTTCTGCCCACAGTTCTACAGTCAGGGATGTCAAAAAATTTAACAGTCATTTCAATTGGTAGGACTGTCAAAAAATTTGATAGTCCAAAAAATATGCTGTTCAATGAATAACTTATTTTATTTAGGGTTGTCAAAATTTTTGACAGTTCTGCCAATTGGAAGGACCGTAACAAAAATTGACACTCCTAAATAAAATATGTTGTTCATTGAACAACATATTTTATTTAGGATTGTCAAAAAAAATTAAGGTTCCACTTGGTAGGACTGCCAAAATTTTTGACAGTCATAAATAATTAACTGAAAGTCATCATGAATATTTTTATACAGAATTGATTCCGAAAAAAATTGTGTTGTGTAGTTTGATTTGGAATGTGCAAATTGTTTGAATTTTGAAGTAATTACAACATGCACTGCAGTTTAGATTAATGTCCAAATAATATTGCTTGAACTTGGACACAAAAGTGCAGGTAAAATATTTTGTTTTAATTTGATATTGGTGGAGAATGTTATAATTTTATTAACTAAAGTAACTTTCAAATAGTAAGATTATTTTACTAATTTCAATCATAAAATATACTATCATGCATTGGTTGAAGCTTTACTATAGGTTTTTTTTTGCCATGTTTCAGTCCAAACAATGATTTGAACCCTTTTGTCTTGAATTTTTTTAAAAAAACATTACTACTTATTTTGAGATTTTCATTATAAGGACTATAAAAATCTCTACAGTCCTTGATGTGCTAAGGACAATAGAAATTTTTGTTGTCCTGACTAGATTGAAGACTGTAGAAAGTTTTCATGGTCCTGATGCTTCCTAGTTGCGACTATCGGCATAAATCCGAATTTCGAAACCCTAAAATAGGTTTAAAACTTCAAAATTTTGTATAAAATTCATCCTAAACATATTTTATGTTTCTACACTATGAAATCTAGACACTAACAAGGATTGGAAATAAAATTTACGAAAATGAAATAAAAAATACAAACATAAAATTAGAGATGGAGAAGATGGAGGAAGAAGACTGGGAAGAAGCTTTGGGTGCCATATCAAGGATTGAAAGTTTCTTTGAATTAGAGGAGATGTAGAAGAAAGAAGTTTATGGTTTTGAAGTGAAGGAAGGAGGAAAATTATTTTAAAGGGAGAGAGAAAGAGAGAGAGTGTACGTAGAAGTTAGAATATTTAGGTTTAGGGCGATTGTGGGGGGAGTGGGCAGCCCTAGTAAGTTTTTGGTTGTCCTAAGTAAAAGTTCCACAAAACTGAGCTAGACCTCAATCTTGGGCTAGCCCTGAGTAAGTTTTGTAGAGTCCCTAACAAATCATTTTATACAACGGACTCATGCACCGTCATTGAAATATTTTGACTCCGTCTCGTGAGACTCGTCTTACAGTATATATATATATATATATATATATATATATATATATATATATATATATATATATATATATATATATATATATATATATATATTGTACTGTATATTCTAGTTTATTGGTTTTCGAATTAGAAATTTCTCAAATTAGAGAATTTTCTTCTTGATCGGTATATCGTCGGTATACTCGTTTATACCATCGGCATACTATCTTGGTGATATTTTTACTTTAAGATATCTTTTACTTTTCAATATTTTGTGAATAGTATTTTAATATTTATTTTCGTGAATAGTATTGATGTATTATTTATCCATTGGTTTCTTGGTTCTGAAATACTCTATTACCCAATGGATACTTGGTTTTCTTTTGAATAGGCGAGATTAATTTAGATTGAGTCATGGATCGCTGACGTGGCAGATCCTACGATCATGATTAATTCATTCTGTTTATATATACACATTCTGTTATTTCAATTTTACTTTTAAATTTCTCACTCTACCCTTCTCTATCTTCTTTTCCTCTCCATTTTTCTCGTAAGCTAGGAGCTTGGTCTCGAAGCCTCAGAGTGTGGTTTCTGAACCCCTCATGGTGGTTGAGTAGAAGAGTTATGCTGGAAGGTTATTTTAGATAAGTACATCTAGTCAAACTACTGAACGTTACTGTTTTACTACTATTTTTGTTTTCTTCAGTATTGATAGTTCATTATTGTCTAGTACATGCCTTAATATGTTTCTCTCGTGATTATCGTCTATTTGACCGTCTCTGAATTTGGTTAGAGCTAGATTTTGATTTATGCAAAATCTTGTTATTTTTTTAGTATGAAAACTCTGTATCAGAAACGATATCGGAGTGGTTAATATTAGACTTAGTATACGTGCTATACAAGACCTTCCTCTAGTGTTATTTTATCATTATACCTGATTATTTCAACTTTCGGGACGTTATTTGGATCCTAAAACTTGTTTTCTAGCCTTTACTATTGATGTTAGGAAAGAAACGATAAGCTATCGGTATACCGGTGTATACAGATAGCATATCAAATTTGGCGCATTTTGTCTCAAAGAGTTCCTGTGGTCCCATTTTCAGTATACTGTCGGTGTACCAGCTTATACCGACTGTATACCGGTGCTGCATATAAATACGACAGAGAACTTGCTGTAGTCTCAGACCGGCATATCGTCGATACACTGGAGTACACCATTGGTATACTGTCAGGACACCCAAGTTTCATATTTCCTGATTTTATTTCAATTTTCTGGGGTTTTTTTTCTTGCTTATTGCTTTCATGTGTATGCCATGACATATTTTCTGTTATGTACTACCATGACATATTTTCTGCTATGTACTACCATGCATGTCTATATTTATATACATTATATTTCATGCCATGTTTAATCCTAATTATGATTACTTGAGGACGTAGTTGCTATCCCACATGTCCTGTACATGTACTATTTTGTTTGCCTGATAGTGGCCCGTTGTGGTGCACTCATGATTCTAGTACTGTCTAGCATACCTGATAGTTGGTCATCGTAGCCCACTCTTGTTTTCCGATACCTGTATATTCTTGTTGTGGCTTGTTATGGCGCGCATTGTCTTGTCTTTTCCAGTCTTGCATATCCCCGAGGGAAGTATCATATCTAGGATAGATTCTACAGAATGGCACATTCGGAATCCAGAATGAAATACTAAAGACTAAACAACTAGCTTGATTACCAAAATGTATTGGAATGAGAGATTTTTTGGTTACTTGCATACCCTTTATTTCGGCTTTTACAGTAGATTTGGATCTTTCTATCCCGAGGGACACATTTCTAGACACCGTCGACTGGGGCAAACTATTGAATATTACTACTATTAGCTCATAGTAGTGTGGGGATTACTCTTTAGGATACACGTCTCATGGGTGGTGTATCTGCGCTCTCTCTCTCTCTCTCTATATATATATATATATATATATATATAATATATATAGGCTTGGATAATTTAGAAAGACTACATGGCAGGTAACGGATATAAATTTTAGATGACATATGTTAGTAATTATGATTGTGATAACCATAGTTAGCTAATGCATCAAGCCATACTCATTACTTGGTCGTCATTGTTGGATGGAGTCCAGTCTTGTTCTAGCTGTGTCTTGTACTTGTATTTAGACTCCCGCTTGATCCTATACATGTTTATTGTTCATGTCATGATTCCTATCTGGTACTTACATGTTTCCAAATTTTTTTAGTATTTTCTGTGGTACCTTTACATTATTATAATTATTCTAATTGTCTTTCCTTTAGTCTTTCTTATGGTTGTATCATGGTTTTAGTTCATTATTTGGCATTCTTTGTGGTACTTGCTATTTGGGGCAAACCTCACTGGTTTTGTTCGACTAAATCTGGTAGATGAGCCGGAGGATCTTTCGTACCATTCCCTTGGTGGTGACCACACGGAGCACCAGGGTGCCTAAGTGGGTGTTCTTTTCCTTACCCACTAGTATATGTATGTATTGTTTTGCGACATTTAGCCACTGAACACGTATTTAGCTCGTATTTTGGACCTTGACATTTACCATATGAATATGATATGATTTGTTTATACTAGACTACAGCTAATGTTACTCATGTATGACTTACACTCTTGCTAATTTTTTATTTTGTATTACTAGTTTCATGATCATCTATATGTTGTAGTTTGAAACGCTTTAAAGTCTTATATGCTTGATGATCAAACTTCTTGTACTTTACTTATTTGCATGCGATTGAGATATCTAGTATTGCTTGACCTAGGATTAACTGTTGGTTTGTAGTAGTGACCCCCATTTCTATAGCTTTAACCGTATCTCGGGTACTAGAGTACTCTGGTATATGTAGCTGGCATTGTCCCGTCCCGGCTTTCCAGTATTTTGGTTTTAGGCGTGATATAGGTTTTAGTTGTGGCCCATGCAGGTCTAATTTATCAGATATGTGGGGGTTACTGGTAGTTATCTCAGTCAAAAATATTCTTCATTGATATCGTTTGTATTATTCTACATCTCTGATCTCTTGACCTATTCCCTTAATCATTGATCTTTTCTATTCCCTCGATTTGGTCAATGTATCCTTTAACTTTCAAGGGTATTATTCTTGGTCTTTTCGATCAGTTTGTTCATGTTCCATCAATGGTAGGTCAGTGTCCTTCTGTTCCGCTACTTCTGAAGGCTCAGTTTCAGCATCTATGAACAGAGTCCTGGGTTGACCTGAGGGAAGAGATGTCAGTTCAGTCTAATCAACCAGTAATACCAATTCAGCCAGAGCAGCCATAGGGAGTTGTTCGTGCACTGATGGATGTTCTCGAAGGCTTTATAGTGATGCAGCAGCGTCAGAGTGACATCCTCACCCTGTTAGTGGAGACAACTCTGGAGAGTGGTGGCGCTCATATATATATATATAATTCTATGAGCAGCTTTAGGCGTCTCCATCCTCCGTACTTCTATCGTACAAAGGATGTGATAGCGTCTGATATTTGGCTTCATGATACTGAAGCCGTACTCAAGGTAGCAGGGACACTGGCAATAGAGCGTGTAGTAGTGGTCAGGCTATAGTTGTTGGATTTGACTTGTAGTGCCCCGCTCCGCGAAGGCACTAGATAAACAGAGAAATTGAATTGTTGGCTCTGCAAAAGAAGACGATTAATCTGGGTGAGTGGACGAAGTCTCATTTGCTGATTCGCTTACGCCTAATAAAAATCTGAGTTTTTGATTGAATGCTATTGTTAATAACAAGATGGTAACATTGAGTATGCTTATAAGATAATCCACATGCTGCCATGCTAAGAACAATAAAAGAGATAACTTGTATGCTAAGAAGTAGACTTGTTGCCTGCTAATAAGAAATGATATGATACTTGTCATGCTTGATAAGATAAGAGAAGACAAATAAATCAAATTGAATGTTTGATCATATGCTTGTTGCTAAGTATGCTTGAGATTTGTAGACATGTATAGACGGACTTGTACATGTTGACATGAATAAAAGAAAGGCACAAAATGAACGTGTCGTACATCTGTAAAGACACAAAATGAACATGTCGTATATCTGCTAAGGCACGAAATGAACGTGTCGTATATCTGAAAGATCTGATCAAATCTATTACATCTAATAGAACTGTTGGAGCATGCATTGGTCTCGGACAACTCGTGCATGAGTAAAATTTATCTCTCGGGTAGAATCTGGGGACGCCTGGAACCACTCGGGCTAGGAGAGATTAGGGCCTCCATATAAAAATGGGAGTCGATATCTGAGTCCTTAGCGAGGAGCTGAACCAAAGAGCCACAACGGCTAATCATGGGATTTCCTATGGACCATCATATCGATAGGTGTTGGTTGGTGCAGAGCTAAACCGGAGAGTCACAGTTGCCAATCGAGTCTGCATGTGTCAAGAATATTTTGCTAAGAGCTAACGATGCAGAGACGAACAGGGAATAAGAATATTGGTTATATTATGTTTATGCTAATCTTTGTCTTGTGCAGGGATGGACCGTCGGCTATGGTAAGAATCACTAAAAAAGTGATACATTTGTTGCTTAAGTTTTCTGATCATGAATTACTTAAAGAGAATAACCTGTCGCAAAGAATAGCTATGTCTGGATCAAAGAAAAGATGTGATAATCATGCTTGTAATTTGACCCTTAGAATGTCTTGAATCAAAGAAAAAAATACTAATGCTATTGTCCCTAACAAAATGATATGGTTCACGAAACACGCTGCGCACTGCACATGAAAAGAATAGTCATCGTGCTTGAATTGAACAGTCCCTTGTATGCTTTAAATAAAATAAAATGAAATTGTGGCTTTTCAAAGATGTTTTTAAAAGAGATATAAACTGACTCTGTATGCATGAAATATACATAGGTAAAAAGTAGCAAGATCACATCACAAGGAATATTTTTCTCACTAAACAAATATTGATCGTTTCAGACAAATGTAGTTCTTTATTCATAATCGCCAGTATGCTGATATACTGACCCACCATCAATTTGCATGCAGGTGCAATATGCATCGAGAAGGATAGTCCGAAGCGATAGCCCGATCCTCATCCTCAGGAGCCAGAAATCAGAAGAGTTGCCAAGAGATGACATCTGTTGCAAGAGTTGGTTTTGTATATAAAGGGATGTAATGTATGGGAACGGGATCATTGTAATCTGTAAAGTTCTGAGAGAATATAACATTGTATCAGAGAGAATCGAGTGCTTGTAATCTGTTCAAATAAAATCAATAAAGAGAATTATTTTTTGTTACCATTGTGTTTAATGTATGTATTATGAAATATGTCCACTGCTGCTTCAATTATCTGTAATATGTTTCGCTACGTATTGTCAACCTTGTCTATCTTATCTTGCATTAGGTCTTGGCCTTGTGCAAGCACAACTTAGGCTTGTACGACATCACGCCTTAGCGAGGATGATCGGTCTCAAAGAGTCCGAAGCGAGGACAAAAGGACTCTGCGGGATCGAGGCGTGACAGAATGGTATCAAAGCAACATGATCCTCTGGCCAATTGTTGATTCGATTGAATTCGAAGATGTTTCCCTAATCAAAATTTCCTTGCCTGCTTGAGATCGTCAATAAGATGAACGTTCCATACAATAAGTTCGTAAATATTTTTATGATGCCGGCATATGTTTTATCGATTTGATTGATTGAGATTGATGCTTTATTGAACAAGAGTTTTCATATGATCTGAATTGAGAATTGAACTGGTTGATGATGGTGAAGGATGATGACTATCGCTGCTATGGATATCGTAAGTTTCTCCTTAAGGTTCGAGGACGAAACTTCTTCTCGGTGGGTAATTATGTAATGCCCCGCTCCGCGAAGGCACTAGATAAACAGAGAAATCGGATTGCTGGCTCTACAATAATAGACGATTAATCTGGGTGAGTGGACGAAGTCTCATTTACTGATTCGCTTACGCCTAATAAAAATCTGAGTTTTTTATTGAATGTTATTGTTAATAACAAGAAAGTAATCATTGAGTATGCTTATAAGAGAATCCACATGCTGTCATGCTAAGAACAAGAAAAAAGATAACCTGTATGCTAAGAAGTAGGCTTGTTGCCTGCTAATAAGAAATAATATGATACTTGTCATGCTTGATAAGATAAGAGAAGACAAATGAATCAAATTGAATGCTTGATCATAAGCTTGTTGCTAAGTATGCTTGAGATTTGTAGACATGTATAGACAGACTTGTACATGTTGACATGAATAAAAAAAGGCACGAAATGAACGTGTCGTACATCTGCAAAGGCATGAAATGAACATGTCGTATATCTGCTAAGGAACGAAATGAACGTATCGTATATCTGAAAGATCTGATCAAATCTGTTACATTTGATAGAACTTCTAGAGCATGCATTGGTCTCGAACAACTCGTGCACGAGTAAAATTTGTCTCTCGGATAGAATTTGGGGGCACCTGGAACCACTCGGCCTAGGAGAGATTAGGGCCTCCATGTGAAAATAGGAGTCGATATCTAAGTCCTTAGCAACGAGCTGAACCAAAGAGTCACAGCGGCTAATCATAAGATTTTCCATGGACCATCATATAGATAGGTGTTGGTTGGTGTAGAGCTGAACTGGAGAGTCACAAATGCCAATCGAGTCTGCATGTGTCAAGAATATTTTGATAAGAGCTAACGATACAAAGACGAACATGGAATAAGAATATTGGTTATATTATGTTTATGTTAATCCTTGTCTTGTGCAGGGATGGACCATCGGCTATGGTAAGAATCACTGAAAAAGTGATACATTTGTTGCTTAAGTTTTCTGATCATGAATTGCTTAAAGAGAATAACCTGTTGAAAAGAATAGCTATGTCCCGATCAAAGAAAAGATGTGATAATCATGCTTGTATTTTGACCCTTAGAATGTCTTGAATGAAAGAAAAGAATGCTAATGCTATTGTCCCTAATAAAATGATATAGTTTACGAAACACGCTGCACACTGCACATGAAAAGAATAGTCATCGTGCTTGAATTGAACAGTCCCTTGTATGTTTCAAATGAATTGAAATAAATTGTGGCTTTTCAAAGATGTTTTCAAAAGAGATATAAACTGACTCTGTATGCATAAAATGTACATAGGTAAAAAGCAGCAAGATCACATCACAAGAAATATTTTTCTTACTAAACGAACAATAATCGTTTCAGACAAATGTAGCTCTTTGTTCACAATCACCAGTATGCTGATATATTGACCCACCATCAGTTTGCATGCAGGTGCAATATGCATCGAGAAGGATAGTCTGAAGCGATAGCCCGAGCCTCATCCTCAAGAGCCAAAAATCAGAAGTGATGCCAAGAGATGAAATCTGTTACAAGAGTTAGTTTTGTACATAAAGGGATGTAATATATGGGAATGGGATCATTATAATCTGTAAAGTTCTGAGAGAATGTAACATTGTATCAGAGAGAATCGAGAGCTTATAATTTTTCAAATAAAATCAATAAAGAGAATTGTTTCTTGTTACCATTGTGTTCAATGTATGTATTCTGAAATTTGTCCGCTGCTGCTTCAATTATCTATAATATGTTTCGCTGCGTATTGTCAATCTTGTCTTGCATCAGGTCTTGGCCTTGTGCAAGTGAAACTTAGGCTTGCACGGTATCACGCCTTAGCAAGGATGATCGGTCTCAAAGAGTCCGAAGCGAGGACGAAAGGACTCTACGGGATCGGAGCGTGACATGACTCGCGATTAATGGGCATCACATAAGGTATCTTTTATGGCGCCAATTGCATGTACATATTTCAGTGAGAGATTCCAGACCAGGTACTTTGATACGGTATCATCTTATATCTTGCAGCAGTGGTTTAACAACCTTAGGCAGATAGACAGGACCGTGGAAGGTTACACGACGGAGTTCAACAGACTCAGCCGGTTTGCCTCTTCCTTGGTGGAGACCGAGTTGGATCGGACGAGAAGGTTCCAGCATGGACTTCATTTGGAGACCATTTTGGCAGTAGAGCAGCATGACTTATAGACTTTTTATGCCGTGACAAAAGCGACGAAGAGATACGAGTACACTTTTCAAAGGATTGTGGATAGAGTCAGAGGCCAGAAGAGGCCCCACTTTCAGAGAAAATCTTGTTCCCAGTCGTCAGCACCAGCTCCAACAGTTTAACCTTTAACGATTTGATCCCCTAGGGGAGTAGTTCCAGCAGCTTCCTTTCAGCAATCTTCTCAGACATGCCATCGCCAGCAGAGGCAGTCTTCTACAGCGGGTTGTTCCCACTGTGGAAAGGCAGAGCATGTTCTATTAGAATATCGTAGGGAGCATTGCTTGTGCTTAGTATGTGGAGTATCAGACTACATGGCTTGTTGTCACGCCCCGATCTCGCAGGATCATTGGTCTTTGCTTTGATCTCTGCGGAACCATTCATTCTTGCTTGGGCATGATGTCTTGCATGTCTAAGTTGCGCTTGTACAAGCCATATCTTGCACAATAACAAACTAGACTAAACAAACAATAACACGAGTATAATTTTTAAATACAAAAATCAAATACTGACCCAGAGATAGGACAAAAGACTTCTTTTATTAATGACTTGATAGGAATATAAGGTATAATGCTTGCGACTCAAAATGCTGTAACTGGCTTACATTATTTCTTTCAAAACTTTTAAAAATAGCCTCAATGCCCATACATCATATCCCTTTATTAACAAAACATAAAGACACATTCAGAAAATAAAAACTATTGGACTTGAAATGGAAAGCTTTGAGACGATCGAGCAGTGCTCCACTGGATTGGAAAAACCTCTAGCGCCTCAGAATATCCTCCTGACTCTTGATATCTGAAATGTTGCCCACAACATGGGTCAGTACACATCAAGTACTGGTGAGCCGCCATGGCCGAGCTCACATAAACACTAAATTAACATGTGAAGCTAGCATCTATTATTAGTGATCTTTCTACTTGTCTTTATGTTCTTTTTAAGCAATTCATAATAAGAAACATAAACATGTTAAACTATTACTTATAATTCAAATCTTACCCATAGTCGACGATTTATCTATACACAAGACAAGAATTTGCACAATTTGCATATATCAATAAAACTTACATTTCGTCTCTACATTCATGTTAGGCTTGCAATTATCGTAAAAATATGCATGCTAACTACATGTTGGTCCATGGGAAAATTTTCATGATTAGCAGTTTGGACGTACAAGACCATTTCACTAATGGACTAACACCTTCCTGATCGCGAGTACTTGTAGCCTCAGGGTGTCTTGTTCCCTCTTAGGCCTAGCTATTTCAAGTGCCCTAGGAATCGGTCGAAATATTACTACCTTGTGAAAAAGTTATCCATACCAACGCGAATGTAGCTATTTAATAAAACTACTATGCACTAGTCTAACAACATGTAAATATTTTCATCTTCTTCTTCTATTCTGCACGTTCTAGTCTTGTTTTCCATACAAATCTCTTTTAGGCAATTCACAAGGGGCATATAATCATTCATATTAAAGCAAGTAAGCAACAGTGATGTAATTAACATATGGTTCATTCATTTAACTTCTCTTATCTTTTGTTATTGTGGTATTATTGATCACTGGGACGCAACAAAAGAGTGGACTAGATATGTTTTATTAAGCATGGAGATAAATGGTAGTCCGGTCAAAGCAACTCACCAAACTAAATCTTATTCGAAAGGAAGAACTTCACACAACGATCACGTCTCGTCTACGCGTGGCACCAATATTTGATTAACATACTTTAATCTCTTTCTCTCAATATTTGAAATGAATACAAAATGCAATGAAAGCGAAAAATAAAAATCAATCATCGAAAGCCAATACGAAAATGCATTCATCAAAATCAAGAAGCAAAAAATATCCAACGAAAACTCTTAGACTCATTTCAATAGAATTCGATCCATTAGTTGGAAAAGTTTATTGTATTCAGCTCATGATCAAATGATACTGACAAAGCTTTTTCCAACGACTCAGTCATGACTGGGTCAACAAGCCGTAGGTATTATATAGTGATCCTCGAGGAGCGGAGCACCACATAATTACCCATAAAAAAGAGTTTCGCCCGCAAAACTTAAAATACACTAACAATCATGTTCGTTTTCGGATTTCCTATTTACGAATTTTTGACATTTAAATTTTTCTCGTAAACTGAGTTTTTAGTATGTTTCTTATATTTTTGCGTATTATATTATCGTATCTTCCATATATTGGTTTTGTTTTGAGTGGTTGAGATGGAGAGTGGGGGCATGGATTCACTAGGTAGCATGCATCCAATGGTTCTCATCTTTCCTCTTTATAACCCTCATCTCTCTCTCCTCATTCATTCACTCATTTTCTTTCTCTCCTTCAACTCAACTTAGGCAAGTACATCTTGCGCAAATAGAGAAACCATGATTTTGTTCTTTGATTTTTCTTACATATTCCTAGTCTATAATATATGCATTTACATTCTCTACATCTTCAGTACTTGACATTTTCGGATTTGGTGGTTGGTTTGGAATATATCTAAGTTTTAAAATTAGGATTTTATGAAAATTTATGGAAATTATCTCTTAAAATTTAGTGTTTCTGAAAACTAATTCTTCCATATTGTAGAGAATTCAGTTCCATGCAAATTTGACATTTATTTCGTTCAATTTCGAGTTCTAAAGAATAAGTTATGGCCATGGCAAGTTCCAAAAAATTTTATGGCTGAGCTTGATGTTATTGTACGACGACCTCTATGTTTTAAGTTGGTCATGCGGCTGAAATGCTAAGTGGTCATGAAAACTTGCCGCATACCCCTGATTGCATGCGCACAATGCGCATAGGTTTCCTATGCACATGGACTAAAAGCGCATAATGTATCGTTATGCGCCTTTTGGTGCTATGCATCAGATTTTGCTATAAGGAAGAATTTATATGCATCAAATTTTAGAATTTCTAGGTGTCAAATTTTAGGATTTCAATGCGTCAAATTTTAGAATTTCTATGCGTCAAATTTCAGAATTTGTATATGTCAATTTCTATTGGTCAAATTTCATAATTTCTATGCATCAATTTAAAGATTCCTATGCGTCAAATTTTAGAATTTCTATGTGTTAGAATGTGAAATTTTTTCCTACTTTGGCTATTGTCATATTTCTTCAGCTATTTTTTTTACTTCTTACCATAATGTAATAATTTTGTGAGATGTTAGAATGTTGCATCGTTCAAATATATATATATATATATACATATATATATATATATATATATATATATATATATATATATATATATATATATATATATATGAAAATTTTATAATACATCCACCCTTTTGGGATGTATCAATACATCCCAAATCTGAACCGTTGGATGTTCATCCAACGATTCAGATTAAAAAATGCAGGAGATATCATTTAATGCTATTTTTTACTTTTGACCTCTTGTTAACTTGCTATAGCAGGTCATTCTTCAATGCAATTTATTCAATGAACACCCTAAATTAACTTATATTTACTTTCTCTTTTGTCCATATAATTTAATATTTTGTGCAACTACGTATATATAAAAATAATTGTGTGTCGGTTGGAAAGGAAGGATACAGTGTGTCCAAGTCTGTAGGCGATGTAGACGATGACACCACCGCTGCTGGCGATCTAGATGATGACACCAACGATGACATGGACGAATTTTCTGTAGCCAATGTGGATAATATTAAGGAAAGAATTCAGAGAAAGAAGAGGGGTAGGAAGCCGATAAAAGCTTGTTCTCTCAAATCTCTTCTTTTTATAAATTAAATCAAAGGAGGACACAATCCCTAATTTTAGTTATTGCATATCAAAGTCTGCTTAGTTGTTAAAAAATTGTGGTGTTGCTTCTGTAACATTTTCATCTTTAATCTCATGTTTACTATGAATATGTGTTCTATTTGATTTTGATTTATTAATATTTCCGTAATTTATTTTTTTGTTTCATCTAACAATTTAATATTTTGGTTATAAAGCTACATGCCATGGTGGAGGTGGTGGAAGGAGAAACGGAGATGAAGAAGGAAAGAAGAAGATGTTCTTATTCGCGGCGGACTTAGTCGAGCCATCCTCGAACAACGAGGAGTACCAGCGGAATTAAACATCTTATAGAGTTCCTCAAATTCTTAATCATGATAACCTTTGTACTTTTTAAATGGCTAGTAGAATCTTCCTCGAGCCCTCCTCAAATTTTTTTTATGATAATACTTCAAACGGCTAGTAGATTCTTTGCTAGTCTTAAAATTTATTTGTCTTTCCGTCTTTCTCACTTTTTGTATTTTTCTCTTGCTATATATATAATAGTTTTCTTGTTTCAACTATTATTTATTCTGAAATATATATAATAGTTTTGTTATTTCATTTTGTAGTATTGGAGAAAGATGTCTACTCGTATGGGACATGTAGAAGACGTAGAAGATTGGTTGCCAGCTCCAAATGAAACCTTCATTCCGCGTATTATGCGCAGGTTTGAAGAACAACTGTCAATGATTTTGGCTCAACTTGTTTCGATCAATTCTAAGCTTGGTTCAATCGAAATTGAACAAATGAATATATCTCGGCGTTTGGATAAGATAGAAGAATCTTCAGCTTTGAAGAAGGAATCTTCATCTGGAGTATTTAATAATATGGAGGAGGTTTCCGTTGAATCTTCCGATGAGGAGGACGTGCTGCTAAAGAATCATAATAAAGTAATGGATCGAATTCTCGCATTGTGTCCTTCAGAAGAAACTGACTTTAGCAGTTCTTCGAAAAGAATGCGTGGAAATTTAGATCCGGTCACACCTTTGAAAAGTTCGACAAAAACTTCAACCTCGAAGCCTAGCAAGTGTACTAGTATTTCTTCGAGTTATTACGACTATATTTTTGCGGATGATAGACCCGACGAGTAAGTAATATGATTTTTGATTTAATTCCAACAGCTTTTTTCTTCTAATTTATTCGTTTCTTTTCTAGTGAAATAATATCATCTTGCAACAAAATCTATGTGTCTCGGGATGAGATGAAGTCCTTAGCTCCAGAAACGAGAATTAAAGATGGGGTATGTATAGATAGTATATTTCTTCTTAGATGCCATCTATGTTTACTTCGATTCCATCGCTGACATTTTTAATGCGATATTCATATTATAACCCTTGTCTCTGCTCTTATCACCGCGGAAGAACGGAAAAGAACTTTCAATAAAGCTAATGTATGGTATTTACCAATAAGGTTAACGGTGAGTGAGCATTTTATTCTTCAATAATTATGCATTAACAATTTTCTCGTTTGTTTGTCCTTCGTAATGTATTAATTGATGTGTATGTAGGGAGCAAGGTTACCTCCATCTAGCAAACAGCTTCATGAAATATGGAAGAAGTATAAATATTTCCAGGATTATATGGGAACTTTTAGCATTTGTAACAAGGTATTAATGTATTTCTGTTTAAATAGTAATCCTAATTTTCTGAAAATTTACTAATTTGTTTTACCTAATTAATACTGATTCAGATATACATACCCATTCTTTTGTCTGGATACTATACTCTTGCAAGAGTTATGGTTAAAAAAAGGACTGTTGAAATTTGGGACACACTTGCATCTACAGAGGATCCGATTCAAAACAAATCAGTCATAAAAGAAATAGTAAGCTCATATTCATCAATTTTTATGATTTGCGTACAAGATCCGTGGTATACTAATATATATTGTATTATGGTAATTGTAGCTTTCAAATTTGGATCTCTTTCTCGAAGAAGAGATTTTGAAGTTGAGAGATGCTAGGTTCAACTTTTCTATTTTTGCCATAAAACGTCGTCCTTATGTTCCCCGCCAAGACAATTTATTTGATTGTGGGATTTTTGTAATTGTATTCATGAAAGACGGATGTAGTCTGGACTTCCGTTCTCTCATTGTAAGTCTAAAAATATGTCGTCAAAAACTTACACTTTTTAGAGCAATATTTTTGATGTTATGTTTGTTATATGCAATTTCATGCGAAAATGGAAAAATACAAAGCTGCTGAATGGATTGCAACTTCAGAGCACAATAAAGTACTATCCAAGTTGCTTCAAAACCAAAAAAATTCTATTCCTCCTCTTCTTCCATATGCTGCTCCTTTTCGTATCTAGGTTTCATCCTCCAAAATCTTCAAACCCTATTTCAAAAACTCGTCAGCGACTCTCCATTCGCAATCTTCACACTATATCGCAAATATCAGCATCAAATGGAACCCCAGTTAGAGAAGAGGAAAAAGATATAGATATGCAAGAAGAGAGAGCTGTTGTGAAGAGATTTAAGAAGGTTGCACATGAGCCAGAGACTAGTAATCAAGAAGGAGGGCAAAAAGAAGGGCAAAGAGAAGGTATAACTATAAGTGTTAAAATGTAGAAGAATGATCATTCTCTGTGCAAATATAACAGAGAATGTTCATTCTTCGTGCAAATATCACGGAGAATGACCATTATCCGTGTTAAAGTCATGGGGAATGGCCATTCTACAAGTTTATATTGACGGAGAATGGACCATTCTCCGTGATAATATCACGGAGAATGACCATTCTCCTTGTTAGATTGAAGGATTAATTCCATTCTCCGTATTGACTTGACGAAGAATGGTCATTCCCGTGTTAAAATGAAGGGGAACTGTCATTCTCCGTGTTAAAACCATGGAGAATGTCCATCTTCGTGTTAAAATGTAGGAGAATGATCATTCTCCGTACAAATATCACGGAGAATGGCTATCTCGTGTTAAAATATAGGAGAATGGTCATTCTCCGTACAAATATCACGGAGAATGGTCATTCGAATGGTCATTCTCCATGTAAATATTACGAAGAATGACCATTATTCGTATTAAAGTCATGGGGAATGGCCATTCTCTGTGTTAGATTGACGGAGAATAGTTGACATAAACCTAATTTTTTGTCTTTTTTGTAGGAAAAAAACTGTCAGAAATAAAGATTCAAGAGTTTTTCGTTCTTCTTTCAAGACGATGCAAACTCTTATGGTTGATATCAAAGAAGATGGCGGCTGTTTGCCCGAGCCAGTTATCAATTCTTTGAAGAATATCGGTTTATACAATTTTGTCGAGGTATTCTACAAAAACAAAGTTCGCACTCAAAAATTGGCCAAGGTTTCAGAAGGTCTTGAGAATTTGATAGGACCTTATGTGGAAGACAAATCTGGTATCAGATACTTTCAACTGAGCACTACTGTTAAAATAGCGCAGAGTGTGGGTGATATGGCAGCCATTTTCGGTCTACCGCTGAAGGATGATAGTGAGGATGATGCTAATTACAGAAGATTGATAATGGAAAAACAACAAGAGCCTACACCACCAGTATCGTTGAGCCTGTGTAGAGATCACTTCACAAGATTGCTAGCTAATTCTAAGGGCAAACACTCAGAAGTCATAAATAAGGAAGTGAGAGAGAAGTTCTTTGAATTTTTACAATGTCTTCGTGGCGGAGATAACGCTGTTAATCCAGATGATTTGGCCAAGATAATAATCTTCCACTTGTGCCAAATAGTATTCTTCACAAAGTTCGGTAGTTCAAATTTGTCGTACAGATTTTTAGCCTTGGTAGACAACATAGAAGTTATCAACAGAATATGCTGGCCAAGGTTAATCTTGGAGTATGTCATGGAGAGCATCAAGAGGACTACAAGTAAAACTAAGGGGGGATTACTTCGATGCATACTCCAAAGTGGAAGGTTGCACAATATACTTCCTTTATTGGTTTGCGAAACATAGTACGCTTGTCGAAAGGAAGTCCGCACCAATACGTGAATACCCGAGATTTTACACATGCAATGGGTACGAAATCTCGGTCTTCCTCAAACGCGAATATCACATTAAATTTAGATCGAAACAGATATTCAAAGATTTGGTTATAGCCGTCGGAAAAGAGGAAGGCCACCTAGAAGAGGACGTAGAAATATGAGAAGAAGATGCATTTGAGAGAGAGGGACACCACCAAACTGGTGGGATTGAGGATGCTGAACAAGAGAGATCCCAACAATTTGGAATGAACACCGTGACGGAGGGTTCGGTGCAGGAATTGGAGGAGTTGAGAAGACAACATTCTCAGGCTCTTGCTGAGAATAAAAAACTCAATGAAAATCTTAGAGAGCTAGAGGCATAAGAAGCCCAATAACGTCCTGTCAAATTTGTGATGGAGGGCTCGGTACATAAATTGGAGGAGTTACGAAGAGAGAAATCTTAGATTCTTGCTGAGGACGAGAATCTCCATAAGAAGCATAAAGAGCTAGAGGAACAAGGAGCCCAACAAATTCAAAGGAACACCTCGATGGAGATGTTGGCGTCGGAATTGGACTCATTGGGAAGAGAGAAATCTGAGATTCTTGATGAGAACGAGAATCTCCATAAGAAACTTAAAGAGCTAGAGGAACAAAGAGCCCAACAAATTCAAAGGAACACCTCGATGGAGATGTTGGCGCAGGAATTGGACTCCTTGCGAAGAGAAAAATCTGAGATTCTTGCTAAGAATGAAAAGCTTAGCGAAAAGGTTAAAGAGCTACAGGTACAAGGTAAAATTCTCTTTTTCGAAGTTCTGATTTATAATTCTTCGTATTAAAGTAACACAGAATGTCCATTCTCCGTTTCATTACCATGGAGAATGGACATTCTGTGTTAAATGGAAGGAGAATGGCCGTTCTCCGTGTTAATAAGACGGAGAATGGACATTCCCCTTTTTAGAATGCAGGAGAATGGCCATTCTCCGTGTTTGGATGGAAGGAGAACGGCCATTCTCCGTGTTAAGGTCACGGAGAATGGTCATTCTTCGTGTTAGATTCACATCATACATTTCATTGTTGTTTGTTTTATTTCAGTACAAATAACCGAGCAGCTCAGAGAAACAAATAAAAGGCTCGTTAATGAGAAAATAGAGCTTCAAAATAAAGTTGAATCGTTGAATATTGAAGCCATTGAAAAGAATATGAAAATTGCTGATCTCGAAGCCATTGTTGTAGCATTACAGCATGAGGAGACTCAAGCAGCTGCTGAACTTGCTTTTCCAAAAGAAGTCAAAAGAAGAGGAGGATCGGGGGGAAAGAGGTCCAGAAAACCATCAGCGGCATTAGCCGATGAAGATGTTACTCCCTTGGAAAAGAATAAAGTTAGAGAGGCTAATAAAAAACAGAAGATGAATGCCGCTCCAAAATCCGAAGAAGACGCTAAAATGGCTGAACTAAAGAGGAAGGGTGTCATACTAAGGGAATGCGATGAACTCGTACTTTGGATGGATGCGGATGAAGAGCTGAAGAAGCATTATATCGACATCTTAATCCCCAGAAAGATGAGTCCAAAGTATGTATTCTGAACTTGACCAATCTCCACCCAATTCATAACGGAGAACAACCATTCTCCGTGACAGTTGTCCGGAGAATGATAATTCTCCGTGTCAGTTGGACGGCGAATTACAATTCTCCGTCTCAGCTGGACGGCGAATTATCATTCTCCGTGTCTGTTGGACGGCAAATGACCTTTTTTTTCCTTTCTAGACTTTTTTCACAATTATGTCCTGAGAATCTCTATTAATTTAATCTAAACTAAATTTATGTGCAGTTATATTGTATACTTGAGTTTGCCGAAAGAGGGTAAAAATGAAGTTGCAATCCAGCTGTCGACAATAGACATGCAAGATATACTCAACTATGAAGACATGGAGGCTGGCATACTCAACCTAATAATAAGGAAGCTGAAAGAAATTCAAGGCTATGCAAGAAGGTGTTTGCAAAAACAAAAGTTCTTTTTATTTCACAAACTTTGTAAGAAGATTACAATTGAATTCTGGGAAAGTACAACTATAGGAATCCGATCTGAAGATGATCGCTTTATCCCTTGGACGATGTGAACTGTGAAGACGATAGCCTCTGAAGAATGCAGCAGCACTTGGGCAAGAACTCCTGATCTCTCTGATGATCTTGAATGATCTCCTCTTGATAATGAAGGACTTGAAACTCTATTTATAGAGTTCTGGAAAATAACTAATTAGTAGTTATTTCTGGATTGCGCAGGCTGGATTGTGCAGGCATTGGACTATGCAAGCAGCAAACTGCGCTGGCAGTTACTCGATCATGGCTCAACTGTATTAGACGCGTGGTATTGTTTGATTGAAATGCGCATGGTCGTGTACAGACGGTTGCCACGTGGTGAGCAATTGATGGCATGTAGGCCACGTGTAAAATGTCAGTTATCTTGATGGATTGCGCTGCTTGAACTTGCTAGCCTCAGACTGTGCTGGGATCGAACTGCGCTGAAGAGGATCTCGCAGACTATGCTTCCGTTGAGCTGGCAGATTGCGCTGGCTGTACAGCTGTCCTCGAGCGCTGTGCTACACAAGAAACGAAAGGACTCATCGTTTATCGGGCTGTTAGCTATCAGAAGATCGAATTTTTGTCAAGTAATGATGATGTTGCCATGTCAGCATAGCGCGCCTGGATGTTAGCACGGTTCGGCCTCGCGTAGTTGATTTGTTGCGCAGTCTGTCTCCTGTGCAGTTCATTGAAGTGTAGGCAATTTGGTTTTCATTGCCTTTTTGATGGGTGCAACTTGATTTTTAGGACCTACAGGACCCCCTTCAAAGTTTTCGAAATTTGAAAAGACTTCAAAATTTTTGAAATACTTTGAATATGAAAAGTCAAGAAATGAGACTTGAAGGGCGCCGGTCAATACTCAACTGTCATAATAAATTTTTCTCTCGAAACGTTCGAACTCCTTTTCGTCTTCCCAAGTTGTATTGATGATGTTCAATTTCTCATAGGGAATATGAAGGGTTGATTAATTGTATATATATAAAGAAAAGTTTTCATTCTCACTTCTCATCCTCGTATAGTCATGGCACCGAAGAAAGAGGCTGACAAGGAAAAGGTTCAAAGCTCAAGGCTTGACATAGAGACGGAGGCCGATCAATTGCTACGAGCATACAATTTCCTGGAATGCTTTGGACTGACTCCAGCGATCTTTGATCGTATAAATGGTGGTTTTTCAACTGCCCACGAAGGACCCGGTGATGAAGAAGTATTCCTCGATCTGATGCATCGTTCAGGGATCCACTATGTGCACGAGTTAGGCGCCTCCCTTCGTCATCCCAACGAAGGAGAGAAGAAGAAATAATGTTTTGTGTAGGGGTGTCATCTATGTATTGTGACACTCAACTTATCTGTAGGGGCCTACTCTCTTTTTATGAAGTAAAATCCTGGTGTTGTTTTAACCTTTATTCGTGTGGTGCATTGATATAGAATTATTCTACACTTCTTTTGACTGTTTCTATGTTTGCTCATTCCCAAGAGAAACAAAACAACACGTGGCAGCTATTCTGTGGTCATGAGCGCCTCTTATTAGGATCTTTTCCGAAATAGACTCATGCCATCTGCTTCTTTGAACCTTTATAAATAGCTGAGTTAAAGAATGCATTCTCATTCCTTTATTCTTCTTCTTCTCCGAAGATAACTTTTTGCAAGACTCGATTCTCCGACAAGGGATTGATGATGACGATGCTTTCCGATGTCATTCCTCTACACGTCGTGTCATCAATCATTGATTCAACAACTCTTAGCGCCAAACCATCTAACCTCGATGGTAAGCCCAACGTGAAACAGTAGCTTTCTGTGTATGATCATCTTTTATCCATTGTTATGCGTCACCTTTCACCGAAATAGGTATTTGATTTATACAAAAGGGGCAGAATGCGCCCATCTTTGATTGAACTGGGTACGCAATCGGCTGTCTTTGATCTTTTGTTGAAAACAAGCGCCTATCTTTGATAAATAAGGCACGCCTGCTGAAAACGAGCACAAATCCTTGATAAATGAAGTACGCCTGAAAAACGAGCACAAATTCTTGGTAGATAAGGTGCGCCTGTTGAAGACAAGCATTTGTCTTTAACTAAACAACGTGCGCGAGCATCTGTCTTTGACTGAACAGGGTATGCCCGTCTTTGATGGGCCAGTTTGCGCCTGATGATGATGACACTTTTATTGATTTTTCTTTTTCTGAGCTGTTTTCTGCAGAAGCTTGGTTAAAGAACTTTTCCAGAACTGGCATTGGTGATATAGATGCTATGGGGAGCATTCTTCTGACACACACATCAGGGAGCTCATGCGCTTTTGACGCACAAATCAGACAACTCAGAACTCTTCGTAGGATAGAAGGATCTTCCTCAGATGGTAGGAAGGGCCTTTATACATAGAAAGTTGGATGGTGGAGTCAACTCTAACCCGAGAAGTTGGGTAGTAGAGTTCCTTTCACAGCAGAACTAGGAATCATATCCCAATGCTGGATACATTCCTAGCTCTTCTGAAAGGCCGTCATCCCCCCACAAGTTGTATTGGCAGCAACACGTCTTTGGGCTGCCATACTCTGGGGTTCTCCTCTCGTCTGAGAGAGAAGACCAGAGTTAATTCCTACTGCCCTTGTTGCCATTGAGGCTCAGACAGCAACGAATTGCCACCAACAACGAATCTGATGAAGAAGATCCAAAAGATATAATAGATCTCCATTAGGTCACTATTGTTGTATAGAATGAAAATCCAAGATGTAATATATTTCCATTATGATTTGTAAGAAAGTCTAAAAAATGTAATAGACTTTTATGATGATAGAATGAGAAATAGAAATGACAATTCTGTGGAAAATACTCCTTTGAGACTTTTTCGATGTTCATGGCATTTTGATAAGCCGAACTTGATCTTAGCGTATGATTCTCAGAAAAGAACTGTTGCTTGTTTTAGTAGATTCGTCAGGGGTAATATAAACATGAAATAACAGTTTTAAGCTGCCTATCTTGAACACATACTGGATGAGCTGGAGGAATCAGTTAAGATCTACAAAGATCTTAATCGGGGGAAGATGGAACCCTTGGTAAATGTTGAGTTCGAGAGGTGTCTCGAGAGTCTGCAGTTATGAAAGCTGATTTCCAGGTTTTCTTGGACACTTTCGCTGCCAAGTCTTCAGAGTACAACTCCCAGATGGAAATAATAGCATCTGCTGCTGAGGAGAAGGAAAAGAAAGTTGCCGATCTGAAAGCAGAGTTCGATCGACTTCAAGAAGAGTTGAGAATTGTTCAACTTGCTCTGAAAGAAGAGACTACTCAACATCAAGTTGCAGTCCAGCAACTGGACATTCTGACCCACGAAAGAAATGAGTATGTCAGGACTCATCAAGCTGAAATCTCCCGCCGACTAGTAACCTTGCCGACTTTTGATGATAATTCTGGGATGGAGGAAGCTAGATGGCGGGTGGTGGATTCTCGGGATGAGCGACTTCAAACTTTAAAGCAGCAGATGGCTAGTTTGATGACCCCACCAGCTGAATAGGAAGATTTTTTGTATCTTCTGTTTTGTGACATGTCTTTTTGTAATGTCTTTTAATTTCGATCAATAAAAAGACATTCTCTTTGTGGCTCTATTATTTATTGCATATCTCATTCGGATATAAATAATAGCGATAGAAAATATATTCAGAGGTCCGGGACATGATATATTTCTTGATTTAGAAAATAATTATATTCATTATATCTGCTCAGAGGTAATGTGGACATGGTAGAATATAATTTAATGAATATCATTATTTCAGTAGACAACTTAATCAAAGGTAACAAATACATGACAAGTTGCTGATATGAATGAACGGATGAATCGTCAAAATGCATGAACGAAATGAATCGTTAGAATGAACGGATGAACCGTCAAAGGAATTGAATGAACGGGTGATCCGTCGGATGAATGGATGAACGGGTGAACCGTCGGATGAACGGGTGAACTGTCGGATGAATAGGATAAACAGGCAAACCGTCGGATGAATGTAGTGAACGGGTGAACCGTCGGATGAATGGGATGAACGGGTAAACCGTCGGATGAATGGATGAACGGGTGAACCGACGGATGAATGGATAAACAAACGAACCGTCGGACGAATATAATGAACGGGCGAACCGTCGGATGAATGTAGTAAACGGGTGAACCGTCAGATGAATATAGTGAATGGGTGAACCGTCAGATGAATGGATGAACGGGCGAACCGTCGGATGAATGGAATGAACGGGTAAACCGTCGGATGAATGGATGAACGGATGAACCGTCGGATGAATGTAATGAACAGGCGAACCGTCGGATGAATGGATGAACGGGTGAACCGTCAGATGAATGTGTCGCTTCGTTGTTTCACGAATCTCTGTCTATAAATAGAACAGAAAATTAGATGGAATGATCACTTTCATTTTTTAACATAAAGATGTCGTCTGGAGATACATCCAAGAAGGCTGAGATCACCCCGAAGGTTGACGCGGGCACTGAGGAACGTCTAATTAAGATGACCCAGCCAAAGCAGACAGAGGCGGGCGAAGGTTCATCTGCACCCAAGCCGCTGCAGGATATCTTGGACTTCCTGGTTGAACCAGGGAAGACTGAAGAAGAAGAAGAAGAGGCCATGAGGATGGCTGCTTGCAAGTTCCTGGTGGGTTCGAGCAAGGATGTTCTCGGCTCTTTTGCTGACTTTATTTTTGAGAAGGACGGCAGTGGTCCTCGTCCTGTCTATAAAAAGGACGATAGTGATTCTCGTCCTTGATATTATGTAACGTCATTCATGATGAAATAAAATCAAACATTATTTATGCACTATCTTGTTGTATTTACATGAAATCCTTGTTACATTCATACATAGTATTTCTTAAGGAATTTGCCATTGATAGGCATCATTGCAACTCGACCGTCCAGTTTTGAGAGTTGATAGGCTCCATTTAAAAAGACTTTGCTCACAATGTAAGGCCCTTCCTATTTTGCATCGAACTTGCCTTTGCTCATGTGAGTCATCGTCATGGGACGTCTGACTGTTAGAACAAGCTCTCCTTTCTGAAAGGCTCTGACTTTAACTTTGCTGTTAAAAGTCTTTGAGATGCGGGCTTGGTATAACTCAATATGCTGTTGAGCCAATAGCCGCTTCTCGTCAAGCGCCTCCAATTGCTGAAGTCGAAGAATATCGTTGTTCTCCGTTGTCAGCTCATTAGCGATGGCAATCCTTAAGGACGGAATTTGAAGTTCCAGGGGTAGAACTGCTTCGCAGCCATACACTAAAGAAAAAGGTGTACAACCTATGGGGTTGCGGACCGCAGTACGATAGGCCCAAAGATATTCTCCAAGCTTTTCAATCCAATTTTGTTTGTTAGTAGACACAAACTTCTTAAGGAGCTTGATGATAGTTTTGTTGAAGGCTTCAGCCAAGCCATTAGCAGCAGGATTGTAGGCCGTCGAAGCGACATTGTCAATCCGGTGATCATCACAGAATCTTGTAAACTTTTGGCTGATAAATTGAGGTCCATTGTCATGAGTGATTCGTGGAGGTACACCAAATCTATAGATGACATGGTGTTTGACGAAGTTGATGACGCTGCTGATTTTGACTTCTGTCAAGGGTATAGCTTCGGCCCACTTGGAGAAATAAACTGTTATGGCGAGTATAAACCGATGTCCCTTAGAAGAAGGAGGATTGATGAGACCTATAATATCCATGCCCCAAGCTTCAAAAGGCCAGGAAGCAGCAGTCGGATGAAGAAATTCTGACGGTTGATGGTTGGAATCTGCATGGATTTGACAGGCTCTACACTTCCTTGCATATTCGATGGCATCAGATACCATAGAGGGCCAGTAGTAATCCATGCGTCGGATACGGTCTTGTAGCTTAGGGCCGGGTTGATGTGCTCCACAAACACCATCATGAGCTTCACGCAATACTTGCTTCGCTTCATCACCAGCAAGACAGCGTAAAAGAAGACCGTCATAAGTCCGTCGATAGAGAGTTTTGGTAGTCTGATTATAGTTGAATCGCAGAGACCGTCGATGAATACTCGTAGCCTCCTTGGGGTCTTCAGAAAGTATATCATGGACCACGAAATCGATGAAGGGAGCTCTCCAATCTTCACTGATAACATTGGCTTCAATAAGATTACTGAACTCAATATTATGATTGTTTTTGATGCAGAACAATTCTCGATCAGAGACAACCACCACCTGCTGTCTTTTGATAAGGATGGCTAAGACTACTGCAAGATTGGCCAAAGCATCTGCTTCAGTGTTACAAGCCCGACGGACATATTCGATGAAGAAGGCTTTGAATGATGTAGCCCTATGAGTCGCAGCTTCATGATAAGGCACTAGATCTTGATGACGAACTTCATAGGTTCCTCTGACCTGGTTAACAACCAGCTTGGAGTCGCCATAGACTTCAAGATATTCGACGTCTAGTTGTTTAGCTAATTGAAGGCCAATGAGTAGAGCGTTGTATTCTGCCACGTTGTTGGAGCAAGGTTCATCTAGGGAGTAGGCTCTTTGGATAGTTGACCCGTCTAGAGAAACAAGAACAACCCCAACTCCTACGACAATGGCCCCATTTGGTCCGATCCTGGATGCACCGTCGAAGAACAGACGCCAAGTAGGAAATTCTTCGAAGATCATATTTGATTCCAATGTCTCGTCTGGAATTTCATCGTAAAGTTTAGATGTTTCTGGAATTGGATGAGCCGCTAAGAAGTCGGCCAGTGCTTGACCTTTAACAGCTTTTTATGGAACACAAACCATGTCATATTGGGCTAACAGAATGGCCCATGTAGCCAATCGAGAATTGAGTGTGCTGGGTTTCTTCATCAGTACCCGAAGAGGATTAACTCGGAAAATGACATGAATAGTTTGTCCAATGATGTAATGTCGAGTCTTTTGAACAGCGAACATAAGAGCTAAGCATTCTTTTTCGACCGGACTATAACGGTGTTCGGCACCAATCATAGTACGAATGAGATAATAGATGGCCTATTCATGACCTTCTTTGTTCTTTTGGGCAAGTAAAGCACCCAATGAATGATCTATAGCACGGACATACATTAAGAATAGTATGCCAGAGATTGGTGGCACCAAGACTGGTGGGTTCATGAGATACTGTTTTATGTCGTCAAATGCTCGTTGACATTCTTCAGTCCAAATGAAAGAGACACCTTTCTTCATTAACTGGGTAAATGGTCTGCAGCGTCCAGAAAGATTTGAAATGAATCTCCTAATGTACGCAAGTCGACCTTGGAATTCTCATAGCTCTTTTAGGTTGCGTGGAGGACGCATCTCTTGAATGGCTTTGATCTTCTCGGGATCCACGTGTATAACTTTAGAGGTAATGACGAAGTCAAAAAATTTACCACTAGAGACATCCAAGAATGACTTGGTGGAATTCATTTTCAGCTGATGTTGGTGCATTAGATTGAAGATAGTTCTCAAATCTTGGATGTGATCTTCCTTTAGACGGCTCTTGACAGCAATATCGTCCACATAGCATTCAACAGTCTTGTGTAGATGATCTCGAAAGATGGTACTCATAGCTCGTTGGTAAGTTGCACCAGCGTTCTTGAGACCAAATGGCATCACGGTATAGCAGTAGACTCCACGAGGAGTACGGAAAGAAGTATGTTTTTCATCTTTAGGATTCATCCGAATCTGATTATATCCGAAGAATCCGTCCATGAAGGATATCCTTTCGAACCCACAAGTTTTGTCGATCATGACATCTGTAATAGGGAGAGAAAACTCATCTTTTGGACAGGCTTCATTAAGATCTCGAAAGTCGATACAAACTCGAACTTTACCAGTTTTCTTCAAGACTGGGACAACATTGGCTACCCAATCTGGATGTTGTTCTTCTCGAATAAATCCACAAGCGATAAGCTTTTCGACTTCATCATCAATAGCATCCATCATTTCTGGCTTGAATCGCCTTTGATGCTGTTTAACTGGCTTTGCATTAGGCAAGATATTCAATTTATGAGTAGTAACTTTGGGATCTAAACCTGGCTTGTCTTCATAACTCCAGGCGAAGACATCAATGAATTCTCGAATAAGAAGAATTAATTCTTGCTTATCCGCCTCGGGGAGGTTCTTGCTGATGAATATTGGATGAGGTGACCCACTTTCTCCTACGTCAATTTGAACCAATTGATCTTCGGTAGGGGGTTTTCGTTGTTCGAATCGGAGTTCCCATTGGGTATCCATTCGTTGAGCCCAAGGATCTGTTTTAGGACTTTCTTCGATATCTTCGTCATAGTCTTCTGGAAGTTCAGCGGAGACCATGTTAGAAGATACAATCAGCCGATGAACCTGACCAATAGTGGTGTCATAGTCCCAAGATCGGGAATCAGAAGAGTTAGAGCGCTCTTCACTCTCGGATTCGGAGACTGCTGGAGATAATACCGGAGGTGACGCATATCCGAGACCTCTTTTTGTTCTGCTGTAGTACATCTCTGATTTTCCTTCCGGAACAACTGTACGGATAGGAGTTCTTCTACCCTTACCGTAGTTGAGGCCATTCTTGAAGTCATAACCCATCTTTCGGATGATGTCTTTTGATTGTTGACTATAACGACGAAGTTGGAGACGTCCCATATCATTATTTTTGCTATCATCCGTATAGCTAAATTTTTGTTCTGGCCCTTTTCTAAAAAGTATTGGACTCTCGCCTCTCTTTCGTGAAGGGACAACAAAATATGAATCATCTGGGTGTTCGAGTAAGACCTCTGTTAGAAGAGACTGTACAACTCCCATTGTAAATGACTGAAAGCTATCTAACATATCCAAATAGCATTTAGCATGATAAATGACATCAGTATACTGGAAAGGAGGTACTTTTTCATTGATTTGTACATCTGTATTTACAACAGGACCTTTAGCCTTAGCAGGCTTGGTCAGATTGATTACAAGAGGGGGAGAAGAAGAACGTGGAGGAGGATTGGACTTGTTACGACGGAGGTCGATAACAAGCGACTCAGAGGAGGTGAGCTTCCTTTTATCCTTGTTATGAGATAAATCAATAACAAGTGGCTCAAAAGAGGTGAGCTGCCTTTTATCCTTGTTACGACGTAGGTCGATAACAAGTGGCTCAGAAGAGGTGAGCTCCCTTTGATTTTGACCACAATCATTTGGTTGCTTCTGGACTGGCAAGTGAATAGCCAGTGGTTTGGAGGATTGAGGACGAGAAACACGCCCTTTGACAGGTATGATGAGAGTGTCATTGGACACTGCTTCTTGTTCTTTTTCAGTGTCCAGAGCCAGTACTACCTTCATGAACTCATCCTTATACTTGCGAGCATCTTTACAATATGCTTCGACACCTTTGAAAGGATAGAGATCCGCAACCTCTTTTTGAACCTCTCCATTGTCATCAACGTATTTGAAACATTGATGGAGAGTCAAAGGAATAATGTTGTGTTCGTGAAGGAATGGTCTCACCAAAAGAGCATTGTAAGAGCAACCATGGTTGTCAATAATATAGAAGGTCACCTTTGTACGAAGATTGCCAATTTGGAGTTTTAGGCGAATCTTGCCCAAAGGCTCACTTCTTCCTTGGTTAAACCCTAGGATGGTGGTGATTGTACTGGAAAGACTATGTACTGGGATCTTCAGTGCATCTAACATTGTCTTCGGCATGATGCTGAGTGCTGACCCTGGATCTATCAGAATACGATCGACTTTTATCGAGTCGACATATCCTGTATAGTATAGAGAACGGTCATGCCTATTATCTTCCATCAGCATATCATCCTATGTGAAGGTAATGTTTGGAATTAATTCCAATACACTGTGACAATGGAGACAAGAGACAGGCTCTGCTTTCGGCTTCTTCAGAAGGGTTAGACAAGTTTCTGCCTGCATTAGAGCTTCACTCAGAGTTTCTCGAGTCTCTTTAGGGAGGCGCAAGAGCTCGAAGATCGACAGTCTGGCCGGTGTATTAGCTAGTTGAGCCAAAATATCAAAGTTGTATGGCTTCTCAAGTCCAGAAGGAGATGACTTCTTCATAGGCTTGTTGAAATGGACTTGTTGTTTGCCTTTATCGACTGCTGTCAGCTTAGGGGGAATGGGTTATACAACTGGTGAAGACACGGCATGGATGCCCTCAGCAGAGATAGGTTGCACTGGAGCAGACTCAGAAGAAGAAGCAGGGTTTTTTTGATTTTCAGAAACTTCCCGTAGGTAGGCTTTCCCTGACCTGGTACCCAGCAGGATTTCCTCTTCAACTATGGGGTCAAAAGACACCATATTACAGATCTTTGTTTTGCCCTTGGAGCGATCTTTTTGCTTAAAAGGAGCCTCGAAGTCAGAAACAAGATCAGGATGAATCCACATAATCTCACCATTATCAAGGGATAAGGGGACGAGACCTTCACTCTGTGGAGGGAGATTCTCGATCCCAAGAGTGACCTTGGGGATAGGGATGACACCATGTTGTACCATCTGTGGAGGAAAGTTACCGAATTGTACTGAGACCATGTTCGCGGTAATAGTCTTCTCATCTTATTGAAGAGTGACAACACCAGCGTTGACTACCTCTTGAATTTTGCCTTTGAGCACGTAACATGCTCGAGTGGGATGACCAATGAACCTGTGATAAACACAGTATTTGGGATGATCAGTCTTACCGACCTCGTCGGGCTTCTTCGGGTCTGGGAGTTGGAGTTTATTGCTTTTGATTAAGCAATCGAAGATGCTCACGGTGTCGTTCTCGTCAAAGGAGTATTCTACTTTCGGACGAGTTATCCTTGGTGGAGGGGCAGAAGGAGTAGAAGCAGACGTAAGTGGAGCTACGTTGACAGCCAGAGATTCTTTGTTCTTCAGATTGATGTTCAAAGTTTCTTTATCCTTGCGATTATTCTGGCGATTACCGCTACTAGCTGTCGGGTGTTCATCCCGGTCGAGGTTAGACATGTGTACCCCCAACTGCTTGAATTTGTCAGCGCTAACTTCAGCTGCTTTAGCATTGACAATGAATGATGGCCAGTCTTGAAATTGAGTAGATCCCGTCCACATGCTGATGATAGGCAAAAGATTTGCCTTGCAGGTATCTATAGTGACAGCGGCCGGAGTCCTAGGAGGCATCTTTAATGCTTATCGGCGGAATCTTTTAATAAAACTCTCAGCGGTTTCATTATGTCTTTGTTTGATCTTGATGAGGGCCGACATGGTCATATCGTTGATTCCTTCGTAGAATTGCTCTAAGAAGATTTGTTTCAAACCCGAGAAAGAGGTGATACAGCCATCGGGCAAGCTCCTGTACCAATCGTATGCTACACCGGCTAAACTGCCGACGAACACCCTGGTAAGAAGAGCATCATTTGGCTAAAGTTGAACAGTCATTACCTCAAAGTGGTTAATGAATTGACTTGGAGAAGTCTTGCCGTCAAACAGCGAAATTGTAGAGATTTTGTACTTTGGAGGAAATGGGACTTCCTTCCATTCAACTGGAAAGGGTTGTTTGATCCCCAATCTCTGTAAGTTTTCCTTCTCTTTGAAGGCCTCGAATTGAGTGCGCAAGAGTTTGACAGCTTCATTAGCATCCTCCGATGATGCAGAAGGAGCAGGCTGAGTGTTAGGGGGAGGAACAGCATGGTAAGTGCTACCCCCAGCTCCTGACTGACTGGGTGTGGGTTGAATTTGTACAGGAGGTATTTGAGGAGATACTACCCCCAGACCTGCATTAACAGGCACCGACGATGCTATAATCTCAGGATTAATAGCAGGTGCGGTCGGTGGTACTGTATGTTGGGCCATGATTATAGAATGCATACTTGCGACCATTTCAGCCATGGTCTTCAGCTTATCCTCCAGTGCAGCTATTCGTTGTTATTGATTTGCTGAACTGGAAGCATCTGGATCTTCAGTGACAACGTATGCTGTCACTTCTCTAGGTACAGTAGAAGACACTGTCTGTTCAGAACTTTCGCTGTATGTATCATAATCAGAGAATGAATCATCTCCTGAATGAGAAATAGGAAGATGACCAGAAGGAACTTGGAGAAGATTCCCATGCCCCATTGTGTCTCGACTTCGGGATCGGGTATGTCGAAATACTCCTTCAGAAGATTCTTGGAGTAAATCTAAGTACCGCTGGCTGGGCCTGCGAGGCTTGCCGTGTTTGGAGCACTTTCTACCCCCAGTGTCTCGAGAAGCCATGTTGACGGAAGCATACAACACTTCGTCTTCATCTTCTGACATTGGTTCAGACGTTGCAAAATTCAGACGATCGAAAATAGATCGTTTTATTGTCTGGCAACAGCACTTGATGACGACCTTATGATTACAATGATGTCCAAGTGGTTGAACTGGAGGTGTTGAGATGTTGTCCCATTTTTGCTTGAGGTGCTCTCGGAGATCAGGAACAATGACGAAACGTGAAGAAGTCTGAGGAATATGTTCTTTGACCACATTCGGAACATGGTTCCGGTTCTTCAAGTATTTTGTCCCGTGAGTATACAGAGAAGTACTCACCTCATTAGCATAGGTGTCAGAATTTTTCATACTGGAAGTTTGTCTCTGATGCAGGTTGATCTTCGGCATTGGCTTCTTGCGTTTCATAGAAGCTGGTCTATTGAGATAAGTCTGTAGATCAGCAAATTCACCCCCAGGAGTTTCTGTCTGAGACACCAGTAATATAACACCCAGTTTTCCAGATGAGGGTATTTTTGAAATTTTGTAATTATAATAATTATTATTGATATTTAAATTATATTGTGATTTTTGGTGTTTTTTAATAATTTTTAAACTATTTAAAAACTGCCTTGAGTCATGACTTATGATTTTGATATGCTGTCAGTGAAACCCTAGTGACTACATGACCTAGAGCCTAACCATGCCATTAGGATATTTAATTATCATTTTTTTAGCCTAGGGGTATTTTGGTCATTTTGACTTTTTGAATTATTTAATAATTTATTGAATTGATGATTCCTAGTTTGGGCTTTGACTTATAGAGACTTGTAGACTAGTCTAGAACCTAACCCTAGCTATTGTAACCCTAGACTAACTTAGGTTAACCTACTTTTAGTCATTAGAGACTAATTTTGGAATAGGAGGATTAGTTTGAGTGAAATCATTTCGTGATTTATGGTTTAATGAAATGACTTATGATTTTATGACTCAATGACTTATGACTTGGCCCATGGCCCATAACTAGAAGCCCTAACCCTAACCAAACCCTAAATGACCAGCCACATAGGGATTCCCACCCTATTTAAACACTTATTCATTAGGGTTGCCTCTTTTTATCATTCCAACACTTGGAGAAAAGAGAGGTATTCTTTTCCCCTTCCAAAAATCCCCATAAATCTATTTTAATTCCTTTTTAATCCTAGTCTTTTGCAATAGGTTCTAATTTCTGTATATTTTATAATTCTGGAGGTTAATCTCAGCTTTGGGCTCATTTGGAGCATTTGGCCATCAAGAGGAACACCCCCCATTTGGAGCTTTTCCATACAATTTGTACCTATAGGTAAAACTCCTCAAATTGATTTAAATTGCTATTTTCTTTGCATTTAGGGCTAGATCTAGGAGTCCCCTAGCTGTCCCTGGAATTTAGGCACAATTAGTGTCAGTTTTGTGTCCGTATCGGACACGTATCCATTTGATAGGCTAGGTGTTCGATAGAATGCCCCTTAGGAATTTATTTTCGATTTTTGAAAATGTAATTACATTGATTGATAGATCTTGGTATGTACATTAAATTTTGTGAAGGGTATTAGGTATTTCTGTCTTCAGGATGACTTCCTTTTCGATCTGTCTTCAGGATGGTGGAGACACGATCTCATCGCTCTGGTACAGTAGCCGCTGCAGAGGGGTCTGCCACCTCTCACCTTCAGCAGCCAGCTTCCGGTACCGCAGCCCCAGTCATGCCAGCTGGGGTGGGTGTCTCAGCAGCTTTCGGAGGAGCACCTCCACTAGCTGGGAGGCAGAGTCCGGTGCTTCCCGAGATTCTTCTACCGCAGCAGCCTCCACCTGCGGGGATGGTAGATGCTGCTCATCTATTTTCTTTCGTGGAGAGGATTCTGGCGTCTCACCAGCAGCAGTAGCAGCAGCAGACTGCCGATTATCGTCAGGGGATTGACGAGGCCCACCAGCTGGTTCGTACTACAGTAGAGATGGTGACTGCTCGGGGGGAGCAGCAGCAACCTTACCGGAAGGAGAAGGATATCCAGGACTTTCAGAAGATGCATCCTAGAGAGTTTCTGGGCACTGAGGGCATCCATTTTACAGACGATTGGATCGAGCCCATCGAGGAGATATTTCGACTGGCGGAGATACCAGCTCGACTCCATATCGAGGCGGCGGGCAGTCAGATGCAGGACTTAGCCCGTGCGTGGTACCAGACAGATCCCAGGGTGGGAGTTGAGGGCCAGACTTGGGCCCAGTTCAAGGAGCTGTTCAAGGAGCTGTTCTTTCCTGATGTTGCCTTGGAAGGTATAGAGGCACAGTTTGAGAGCCTGGTTCAGGGAAACCAGTCAGTAGCTGAGTATGCTGGGGAGTTTTATAGATTAGCCCGGTTCATAGATGACTTGACTGAGAAGACGAAGGCGAGGAAGTTCCGTAGAGGCTTGATTAGAGAGGTTCGGTCGCTGACTAAGAGCGATCGGAACGCTACCTACACGGAGATATTTTCTGGGGCTATGGCAGCGGAGGACGACCTGGGGTTGAAGTTGAAGAGGGGTCGGGACTCACAAGGTGGTAGCAGCAGCGGAGGTCAGGCCAAGAGGCCTCACGTGCAGATTCAGCAGGCACAGGCACCAGTGAGAGTGCAGCAGGCACAACATCAGCATAGAGGACAGGACCGCGAGGTGCCGACTTGTGCCTACTGCAGGAAGGCAGGGCATATTTGGGAGTCTTGTAGGAGGAGGCTAAAGGTTTGTCTATTTTGTGGGTCTGGTGCTCACAAGATGATAGATTGTCCCGCTATACCTCCTTATGAGGGAGCTAGGCCACCTGTAGCTCAGCACCAGAGGGGTAGAGCTTTTGCGATGGCAGTCGAGGAGACCGACGCTGCAGGTGATGGGTTAGCAGGTTTGTCCTTCTCATTCTTCCTCTCCACTTCCTGTGTGATTCCCTTAGTACCTGCCAGGATATTGTTTGTAATTGTTAGATAGTGTAGCTACCCTGTTCGAGACTGTGTAATCACGACCAGTAAGATTTTGTTGCATGATGATCCCTTGACCTTGATTGTTTGGGTTGACCTAGAAAGGGTGCGATCATTTTAATTTCGAGGACAAAATTTTTCTAAGGGAGGTAGGATTGTAACACCCAGTTTTCCAGATGAGAGTATTTTTGAAATTTGGTAATTATAATAATTATTATTGATATTTAAATCGTATTATGATTTTTGGTGATTTTTAATAATTTTTAAACTATTTAAAAACTGCCTTGAGTCATGACTTGTGATTTTGTTGTGCTGTCAGTGAAACCCTAGTGACTACATGACCTAGAGCCTAACCATGCCATTAGGATATTTAATTATCATTTTTTTAGCCTAGGGGTATTTTGGTCATTTTGACTTTTTGAATTATTTAATGATTTATTGAATTGGTGATTCCTAGTTTGGGCTTTGACTTATAGAGACTTATAGACTAGTCTAGAACCTAACCCTAGCTATTGTAACCCTAGACTAACTTAGGTTAACCTACTTTTAGTCATTAGAGACTAATTTTGGAATAGGAGGATTAGTTTGAGTGAAATCATTTCATGATTTATGGTTTAATGAAATGACTTATGATTTCATGACTCAATGACTTATGACTTGGCCCATGGCCCATAACTAGAAGCCCTAACCCTAACCAAACCCTAAATGACCAGCCACATAGGAATTCCCACCCTATTTAAACACTTATTCATTAGGGTTGCCTCTTTTTATCATTCCAACACTTGGAGAAAAGAGAGGTATTCTTTCCCCCTTCCAAAAATTCCCATAAATCAATTTTAATTTCTTTTTAATCCTAGTCTTTTGCAATAGGTTCTAATTTCTGTATATTTTATAATTCTGGAGGTTAATCTCAGCTTTGGGCTCATTTGGAGCATTTGGCCATCAAGAGGAACACCCCCCATTTGAAGCTTTTTCATACAATTTGCACCTATAGGTAAAACTCCTCAAATTCATTTAAATTACTATTTTCTTTGCATTTAGGGCTAGATCTAGGAGTCCCCTAGCTGTCCCTAGAATTTGGGCACAATTAGTGTCAGTTTTGTGTCTGTATCGGACACGTATCCATTTGATAGGCTAGGTGTTCGATAGAATGCCCCTTAGGAATTTATTTTTGATTTTTGAAAATATAATTACGTGGATTGATAGATCTTGGTATGTACATTAAATTTTGTGAAGGGTGTTAGGTATTTCTGTGTCATTTCGTGTCTGTTTTTCGTGTTGGACACGCTGTGCACACACGTACACTGTGTCCTGCTACTCGGGCACAATAACTCCCTATGTAGGATACGTGGGCACGCCATTTTTGGCGAGGATGATGGGGCATAGACTGACATCATCCTCCCAAAAGATGGGGCCCTATGGTTCAGTGTGCGAGGAGAAATCCTCCTCGCACTGGCCGTACTGGTCGCGCGTGCGCACTGTACATGCGTGGGATTCGACCACTGACACGGCTCTAAAGCCGACATGACACGCACCTAGGACACTGTGCAGGGGCATACACGTGTAGCCCTCTAGGTGGAAAATACGTGGGCACGATCACGAGTCGTGTCGTGCCCCGTGTCACGCGCGGGACACGCGTGCATGCGTGCACGACGCAGCGCACTGTCTGTGCACATGTACGTGTCTGTGTGTGTTTGGACATGCTCGTGTCCACTTAGTTGGACACGAATGACTCGTGGGACACGGGTACAAGTGGTGAATGGGTTACCAACCATTTAATTGGTGTTTTTAACATGATTTTGATTTCGAAATTGGATTTTCTCCTTGGACTGGTACTCGTATCAGACTGTGTATCCTGAAATCTCATTTCCCTGTTTTTAAACTAATTTTTCCATGTTAATTACCTTGTTTAAATTCATGTGCAAATGTATTAATTGTTGCTAGGATGGTTACATGTGAGTTGGGGTTCGATTGGCCATTGGTTGGATTTTCGAAATGTAGAGAGGACTGATACATAAACTGTTTTTATTTTTTCTGAATTTTAAGTTATTTTGAACTGTTTCCTGAGTATACTATAATTCCTGAGATTTTGCTCTCCTTTAATGGTATTAAATGTATTCCAGTTCCACATTGTTAATGCTACTGTTTACCTTTAATATTCACTGTTGTTTCCTTGTTAACTGAGATGCATGTTTAAATTCAAACCCTTGATATCCTAAATAGGTTTCCCTCCCCTTTTTCCTAAATAAAATGTTAGTGTTTAATTGGCATTTTTAATCTATTTACATGTGTATTAGCTACTGCTAGGTGGGATTTTGGGTTAGTTTAGGTTTTCACTCAAGTATTTGGAATTTGAACATGTGGGTTGGCTGTGCTAGGTGGATTGATACACAGTCCAGGGAAATTCAGTTTCCTAAAATTTCTTTCTTCTAGCAATGATGGAAGTTCATCCTTTTTTTTAACCCATTTAATTATACTAGCTAGATGCCTTTTGATTTCAACTGAATATGTATTGGGATGTGGGGGTTTTATTTGTGTAGGGATATAGGATTGGTTGGTATGGGAGTTGGGGCTTTGAGTTAATTGGTTGAACTGTCAATTGATCTCAGTTTTCCTGAAAATTGGAAATGTTCATGTATGCTTTGCAGCCTTTACACACACTATTGTTGTATAAAGTCACACACACAACATCCCCTTCACATTAGCTCCCTGCCATTCACCATGTTCCTTTACTGTCATTTCATGTTAGCCTAACACTCTCACATCCCCACTAGCACACACACCCACACACACAAGTGTCTCACCCCTCACCCTCATTCTCATGTTACACTAGCACACACACAAGTCCTCACACCTATGTATAACCCTCTTCACCCATACACTAGTAAATATATATGTCACTCTCTCATATACCATATGACACACACACTCTTGTATATGACACTCTCATGTGTATCACACACAAGCCCACATGCCTATTGCCTCTCTTGACACACACACCCTAGTGCATGCCACACTGTTTTTTTTTCACTCACACACACTTTGAATATTCTTCACATGTTTCCCTTTCACTCTTTTCATATATATATATATATATATATATATATATATATATATATATATATATATATATATATATATATATATATATATATAGGTTCCTGTAGATAATGTTGTGTGTTAATGTATATGTATGATATAAGGTATTATATATTATGATATAGGGTATGGGTGATATTGTATAGTGGCTATAGGTTATGTATTTCAAGTTACATTATATAGCCTTGTTAATGTGTGTTTTTAGATATTAATGTGTGTATCCTATATTAGATTATATATATATATATTGGGTGCATTATAGTTAGGCTTATAGAGTGTCATGTAGATGAGTTTTGGGTTGGCTATGGCATGGTATGCCTAGTTTGGAGTCTAGAATAGACTGTTTAGTCTTGTTAGACCTAGAATGGCTTGTTAGACCTAGATTAGACTAGTTGACTTAGGTTTGACTTGGTTGACCTAGTTTGACTTCTAGGGTTGACCAGAGTTGACCAAGAGTTGATTTTGGTCTATATTGACCTAGATTCATGTAGTATGCATCGTAGTGCATCTTATTACTATTCTGGACTCGTTGTGACTTGTACTATTCTATAGGAGACAGACACCACTCCTCGGATAGTATATATTCTCCAGATTCACCGGATACAGGCGAGTACATTCTCTGATAGTTCTTTCATTTACTTGTCAATTACTGTACTTCAGTTCCAGATAGTTTTATGTGATTCTTACAACACGTATGGATATTTCTGGATTCATGTATGCGACACACATACCATCTGTCTGGCCTCTATTTTTTGGAACCACTACTGGCATCACCTTCTGGAATCACTACTGGAATCACCTACTGGAATCACCCTAGAATCTTTTGCTGGTATCATTATGTTTGGCTGGACTCATCCCAATTTCTCGTGTCGTTTTCTGGATTCACTTGTACTTGCTGGGCGGAAAAATATTGGAATAGGCATGTGAACATACCCAAATACTGGAACCACTCCCTTGGAATTATACTGGAATATGATGTGCCGTATGATGTGCCGTATTACCTACAGCCGTTCACATGTCGATCCCGATATTTTAAAACACACTGTTAGAGTATAGGCTGGACTCACCCTGGAACCTTTGATCACCAACTGGACTCACCTCATATCGGACTCATCTTGTACTGGAATCACCTGGTATCAGATTCATGTTGTCTGGATTTACTTAGGTTTGCACTTGATTACATTTACATTCTGGACTTATATCATGTTGCTCTAGTTCAGCTAGTTTCTATTTACAGTCCTTATTGCTATGTTTCTTCTCTTGTTTTTACTTACCTTACTTTTCTTGCATCTTAACTGTTTCTCTATACCATCACCTGTATACAAACTGCCATATTTCATCAATAAAACTGTTTATAACTGCTTTATAGTTCTCTGTCATTTAATTAGGATTTCTTGATGAGTTGTACTCGTTCCTGTCCTGACTGAACCTGTTGAAATTTTACAGATGATTGCCGTGAGGACACATGCCCTACATATTATGGACCCGGAGACGGGATGACTACCTTTGGCCCCGACACTCAGGAGTGATCGGGATTTAGTTTAGTAGACTAGCATTTGTTTCCATGTTGAACTTGTTATAGAAGTTTTGAGACTTGTGTAGTATTTGAGATTGTTGAGAGTTGTTATTATTTTAGTAGTTCTTCTTCTATTCTTAGTTTAATTCTTCTGTGTTTATCTTATCGTGCTTAGACTGTGATTGAGTTCAATATCTTATACTTGTCCTCCGTTCGGAGTTGATCATGATGAGTACATTATATATTACGTGAGTTGCTGGTTAGATAGTAACCTAGGACAGCGCTCTACCGCCGACACTGCGGCGTAGGCTGGGCGTCGTTACGTACTCGTACCCTCATAGTGGGTACGGATTATGACACATTTTTAGTGGTGGCCCATGCATGTCGAGAGTCGCATTAGTGCGATATCGTGGTAGTACGGCGACTTAGTTGTACTGCTGCGAGCCTGCGATAGGATTGAGAGATAGGCTTTAACGGAGAGGTACTCAATCACAGTTAGGAAAATTCTGCTTCAAATCATGCCATCTACATATCTTACTAACTTGCCTTCTTTGCAATAAACTGTCCTCCTTTGATTTTATCGATTCCTGCTCAGTATTGACTTCCTTTTCGATCTGTCTTCAGGATGGTGGAGACACGATCTCATCGCTCTGGTACAGTAGCCGCTGCAGAGGGGTCTGCCACCTCTCACCTTCAGCAGCCAGCTTCCGGTACCGCAGCCCCAGTCATGCCAGCTGGGGTGGGTGTCTCAGCAGCTTTCGGAGGAGCACCACCACTAGCTGGGAGGCAGAGTCCGGTGCTTCCCGAGATTCTTCCACCGCAGCAGCCTCCACCTGCGGGGATGGTAGATACTGCTCATCTATTTTCTTTCGTGGAGAGGATTCTGGCGTCTCACCAGCAGCAGCAGCAGCAGACTGCCGATTATCGTCAGGGGATTGACGAGGCCCACCAGCTGGTTCGTACTACAGTAGAGATGGTGACTGCTCGGGGGGAGCAGCAGCAACCTTACCGGAAGAAGATGGATATCCAGGACTTTCAGAAAATACATCCTAGAGAGTTCATGGGCACTGAGGGCATCCATTTTGCAGACGATTGGATCGAGCACATCGAGAAGATATTCCGACTGGCTGAGATACCAGCTCGACTCCATATCGAGGCGGCGGGCAGTCAGATGCAGGACTTAGCCCGTGCGTGGTACCAGACAGATCCCAGGGTAGGAGTTGAGGGCCAGACTTGGGCCCAATTCAAGGAGCTGTTCAAGGAGCTGTTCTTTCCTGATGTTGCCTTGGGAGGTATAGACGCACAGTTTGAGAGCCTGGTTCAGGGGAACCAGTCAGTAGCTGAGTATGCTGGAGAGTTTTGTAGATTGGCCCGGTTCATAGATGACTTGACTGAGAAGACGAAGGCGAGGAAGTTCCGCCGAGGCTTGATTAAAGAGGTTCGGTCGCTGACTAAGAGCGATCGGAACGCTACCTATACGGAGATATTTTCTGGGGCTATGACAGCGGAGGACGACCTGGGATTGAAGTTGAAGAGGGATCGGGACTCCCAAGGTGGTAGCAGCAGCGGAGGTCAGGCCAAGAGGCCTCACGTGCAGATTCAGCAGGCACAGGCACCAGTGAGAGTGCAGCAGGCACAACATCAGCGTAGAGGACAGGACCGCGAGGTGCCGACTTGTGCCTACTGCAGGAAGGCAGGGCATGTTTGGGAGTCTTGTAGGAGGAGGCTGAAGGTTTGTCTATTTTGTGGGTCTGGTGCTCACAAGATGATAGATTGTCCCGCTGCACCACCTTATGAGGGAGCTAGGCCACCTGTAGCTCAGTACCAGAGGGGTAGAGCTTTTGCGATGGCGGTCGAGGAGACCGACGATACAGGTGATGGGTTAGCAGGTTTGTCCTTCTCATTCTTCCTCCCTACTTCCTGTGTGATTCCCTCAGTACCTGCCAGGATATTGTTTGTGATTGTTAGATAGTGTAGCTACCCTGTTCGAGACTGTGTAATCACGACCAGTAAGATTTTGTTGCATGATTATCCCTTGACCTTGATTGTTTGGGTTGACCTAGAAAGGGTGCAATTATTTTAATTTCGAGGACGAAATTTTTCTAAGGAGGGTAGGATTGTAACACCCAGTTTTCCAGATGAGGGTATTTTTGAAATTTTGTAATTATAATAATAACTATTGATATTTAAATCATATTGTGATTTTTGGTAATTTTTAATAATTTTTAAACTATTTAAAAACTGCCTTGAGTCATGACTTGTGATTTTGATGTGCTGTCAGTGAAACCCTAGTGACTACATGACCTAGAGCCTAACCATGCCATTAGGATATTTAATTATCATTTTTTTAGCCTAGGGGTATTTTGGTTATTTTGACTTTTTGAATTATTTAATGATTTATTGAATTGGTGATTTCTAGTTGGGGCTTTGACTTATAGAGACTTGTAGACTAGTCTAGAACCTAACCCTAGCTATTGTAACCCTAGACTAACTTAGGTTAACCTACTTTTAGTCATTAGAGACTAATTTTGGAATAGGAGGATTAGCTTGAGTGAAATCATTTCATGATTTATGGTTTAATGAAATGACTTATGATTTCATGACTCAATGACTTATGACTTGGCCCATGGCCCATAACTAGAAGCCCTAACCCTAACCAAACCCTAAATGACCAGCCACATAGGGATTCCCACCCTATTTAAACACTTATTCATTAGGGTTGCCTCTTTTTATCATTCCAACACTTGGAGAAAAGAGAGGTATTCTTTCCCCCTTCCAAAAATCCCCATAAATCCATTTTAATTCCTTTTTAATCCTAGTCTTTTGCAATAGGTTCTAATTTCTGTATATTTTATAATTCTGGAGGTTAATCTCAGCTTTGGGCTCATTTGGAGCATTTGGCCATCAAGAGGAACACCCCCATTTGGAGCTTTTTCATACAATTTGCACCTATAGTTAAAACTCCTCAAATTGATTTAAATTGATGTTTTCTTTGCATTTAGGGATAGATCTAGGAGTCCCCTAGCTGTCCCTGGAATTTGGGCACAATTAGTGTCATTTTCGTGTCCGTATCGGACACGTATCCATTTGATAGGCTAGGTGTTCGATAGAATGCCCCTTAGGAATTTATTTTCGATTTTTGAAAATGTAATTACATGGATTGATAGATCTTGGCATGTACATTAAATTTTGTGAAGGGTGTTAGGTATTTCTGTGTCGTTTCGTGTCTGTTTTTAGTGTTGGACACGCTGTGCACACACGTACACTGTGTCCTGCTACTCGGGCACAATAACTCCCTGTGTAGGACACGTGGACACGCCATTTTTGGCGAGGATGATGGGGCATAGACTGACATCATCCTCCCAAAAGATGGGGCACTATGGTTCAGTGTGCGAGGAGAAATCCTTCTCGCACTGGCCGTACTGGCCGCGCGCGCACGCTGTGCACGCGTGGGATTCGACCACTGACACGGCTCTAAAGCCGACATGACACACACCTAGGACACTATGCAGGGGCATACACATGTAGCCCTATAGGTGGCGAACACGTGGGCACGATCACGAGTCGTGTCGTGCCCCGTGTCACGCGCGGGACACGCGTGCATGCGTACACGACGCAGCGCACTGTCTGTGCACATGTGCGTGTCTGTGTGTGTTTGGACACGCTCGTGTCCACTTAGTAGGACACAAATGACTTATGGGACATGGGTACAAGTGGTGAATGGGTTACCAACCATTTAATTGGTGTTTTTAACATGATTTTGATTTCGAAATTGGATTTCCTCCTTGGACTGGTACTCGTATCAGACTGGGTATCCTAAAATCTCATTTCCCTATTTTTAAAACTGATTTTTCCATGTTAATTACCTTGTTTAAATTCATGTACAAATGTATTAATTGTTGCTAGGATGGTTACATGTGAGTTGGGGTTTGATTGGCCATTGGTTGGATTTTCGAAATGTAGAGAGGACTGATACATAAATTGTTTTCATTTTTTCTGAATTTTAAGTTATTTTGAACTGTTTCCTGAGTATACTATAATTCCTGAGATTTTGCTCTTCTTTAATGGTATTGAATGTATTCCAGTTCCACATTGTTAATGCTACTGTTTACCTTTAATATTCACTGTTGTTTCCCTGTTAATTGAGATGCATGTTTAAATTCAAACCCTTGATATCCTAAATAGGTTTCCCTCCCCTTTTTCCTAACTAAAATGTTAGTGTTTAATTGGCATTTTTAATCTATTTACATGTGTATTAGCTACTGCTAGGTGGGATTTTGGGTTAGTTTAGGTTTTCACTCAAGTATTTGGAATTTGAACATGTGGGTTGGCTGTGCAAGGTGGACTGATACACAGTCCAGGGAAATTCAGTTTCTTGAAATTTTTTTCTTCTAGCAATGATGGAAGTTCATCCTTTTTTTTAACCCATTTAATTATACTAGCTAGATGCCTTTTGATTTCAACTGAATATGTATTGGGATGTGGGGGTTTTGTTTGTGTAGGGATATAGGATTGGTTGGTATGGGAGTTGGAGCTTTGAGTTAATTGATTGAACTGTCGATTGATCTCAGTTTTCCTGAAAATTGGGAATGTTCATGTATGCTTTGCAGCCTTTACACACACTATTGTTGTATAAAGTCACACACACAACATCCCCTTCACATTAGCTCCCTGCCATTCACCATGTTCCTTTACTGTCATTTCCTGTTAGCCTAACACTCTCACATCCCCACTAGCACACACACCCACACACACAAGTGTCTCACCCCTCACCCTCATTCTCATGTTACACTAGCACACACACAAGTCCTCACACCTATGTATAACCCTCTTCACCCATACACGAGTAAATATATATGTCACTCTCTCACATACCATATGACACACACACTCTTGTATATGACACTCACATGTGTATCACACACAAGCCCACATGCCTATTGCCTCTCTTGATACACACACCCTAGTGCATGCCTCACTGTTTTTTTTTCACTCACACACACTTTGAATATTCTTCACATGTTTCCCTTTCACTCTTTTCATATATATATATATATATATATATATATATATATATATATATATATATATATATATATATATATATATATATATATATATATATATATAAATATATATATATATATATAAAATATATATTTTTTATTTTTAAAAATGGTTGTCCGGTCGCATCGGGAACTCACCGACTGCACCCAAATCCGTGGAGCCAGACACGTGCGTCCAAACCACTTTATTGCCCCCACTTGGGTTATAAATATATATATATATATATATATATATATATATATATTTTATATATATGTATATAGGTTCCTATAGATAATGTTGTGTGTTAATGTTTATGTATGATATAAGGTATTATATATTATGATATAGGGTATGGGTGATATTGTATAGTGGCTATAGGTTATGTATTTCAAGTTACATTATATAGCCTTGTTAATGTGTGTTTTTAGATATTAATGTGTGTATCCTATATTAGATTATATATATATTGGGTGCATTATAGTTAGGCTTATAGAGTGTCATGTAGATGAGTTTTGGGTTGGCTATGGCATGGTATGCCTAGTTTGGAGTCTAGAATAGACTGTTTAGTCTTGTTAGACCTAGAATGGCTTGTTAGACCTAGATCAGACTAGTTGACTTAGGTTTGACTTGGTTGACCTAGTTTGACTTCCAGGGTTGACCAGAGTTGACCAAGAGTTGATTTTGGTCTAGATTGACCTAGATTCATGTAGTATGCATCGTAGTGCATCTTATTACTATTCTGGACTCGTTGTGACTTGTACTGTTCTATAGGAGACAGATACCACTCCTCGAATAGTATATATTCTCCAGATTCACCGGATACAGGCGAGTACATTCTCTGATAGTTCTTTCATTACTTGTCAATTACTGTACTTCAGTTCTAGATAGTTTTATGTGATTCTTACAACACGTATGGATATTTCTGAATTCATGTATGCGACACACATACCATCTGTCTGGCCTCTATTTTCTGGAACCACTACTGGCATCACCTTCTGGAATCACCTACTGGAATCACCCTAGAATCTTTTGCTGGTATCATTATGTTTGGCTGGACTCATCCCAATTTCTCGTGTCGTTTTCTGGATTCACTTGTACTTGCTGGGCGGAAAAATATTGGAATAGGCATGTGAACATACCCAAATACTGGAACCACTCCCTTGGAATTATACTGGAATATGATGTGCCGTATGATGTACCGTATTACCTACAGCCGTTCACATGTCGATCCCGATATTTTAAAACACACTGTTAGAGTATAGGCTGGACTCACCCTGGAACCTTTGATCACCAACTGGACTCACCTCATATCGGACTCATCTTGTACTGGAATCACCTGGTATCAGATTCATGTTGTCTGGATTTACTTAGGTTTTGCACTTGATTACATTTACATTCTGGACTTATATCATGTTGCTCTAGTTCAGCTAGTTTCTATTTACAGTCCTTATTGCTATGTTTCTTCTCTTGTTTTTACTTACCTTACTTTTCTTGCATCTTAACTGTTTCTCTATACCATCACCTGTATACAAACTGCCATATTTCATCAATAAAACTGTTTATAACTGCTTTATAGTTCTCTGTCATTTAATTAGGATTTCTTGATGAGTTGTACTCGTTCCTGTCCTGACTGGACCTGTTAAAATTTTACAGATGATTGCCGTGAGGACACATGCCCTACATATTATGGATCCGGAGACGGGATGACTACCTTTGGCCCCGACACTCAGGAGTGATCGAGATTTAGTTTAATAGACTAGCATTTGTTTCCATGTTGAACTTGTTATAGAAGTTTTGAGACTTGTGTAGTATTTGAGATTGTTGAGAGTTGTTATTATTTTAGTAGTTGTTCTTCTATTCTTAGTTTAATTCTTCTGTGTTTATCTTATCGTGCTTAGACTGTGATTGAGTTCAATATCTTATACTTGTCCTCCGTTTGGAGTTGATCATGATGAGTACATTATATATTGCGTGAGTTGCTGGTTAGATAGTAACCTAGGACAGCGCTCTACCGCCGACACTGCGGCGTAGGCTGGGCGTCGTTACGTACTCGTACCCTCACAGTGGGTGCGGGTCGTGACAAGTAATTTTCCCTGTTTTGAGCGGGATATCTGGAGAGTTGGTAGATCTTGGAATTCTGCTACCGTAGTAGGCAGAATACCTCTTTGATCAGTACATTTCTCTTTGGCAAGGAGGAAAGAACTCTTGTTTGAGAGAGTTCTTGTACTGATTGGTGCCGAGGCACGTTCAGATTGATCTTCTACGATAAAAACCGAAGAAGACTGAGAAAAGACTAAAGGACCTTTTTCCTTATTTTGTGAAGAAGGGTTAGCTAAAAAGCATTTCCCTTTATTGTCTTCCAAGTCTTGGAACGAGGAAGTTTGAGAAAAGACCAACGAACCTTTTCCTTTGTTCTGAGGAGGAGGAGGAACAGTCAACAGACTACCCCCAGTGGATTGCGCTGGGGCAACAGGGTGCTTGGGAAGAGGAGCAGAGTTTTTTCCCCTTGCTGTGAGAAGAAGGGAGATTAGCCAAAGGACTATCCCTATTAGATTGTGCTGGAACAGCTTGTACTAGGGTTGATTGCGCCTGGGGAGCTTTGACAGATGGCCTTTTGGCCACAGAAACTGTAGTTTGCGCAGAAGGAGTTCTGGCTTCAATGGATTGCACAGGAAGGAAGGAGGTCACCAACAGCGCCAAGGGGAGAAGGGTCTTAGATTTTGCCATAGCAGTATAGGAAGTGGCTTGCGCGGCAGCAAGAGGAGTAGTACACTGCGCAGGAGTTCTGGCTTGTACTTTGGTAGTGTGGGTGGTATTTTACGCAGAAGCAGAAGTGGCCAGTGGCTCTTTAGCGGCAGAGACAGCAGGTTGCACAGATGATTGTGCAGAGGACTGCACAGAGGATTACGCAGAGGACTTTAGTGTCCACACTGGACGAACCTTGTTCTTGGCAGAGGTTACAGTGCGACGAGTAGCCCCGGAGTTGATCATCGCCTCGTAGGCAGTCTGGTTGACCTTCATAACCAGCGTCTTCTACGTCTTTCCGATAGACGCAACGTCACATTGAGTTGTCACTTCCTCGTCGGAGGAGAAAGTCGTCCCCAGCAGAGTCGCCATTTTGTTTGCAAAAATAAAAGTTTTTTTTATTTCACAAACTTTGTAAGAAGATTACAATTGAATTCTGGAAAAGTACAACTATAGAAATCCAATCTGAAGACGATCGTTTTATCCCTTGGACGATGTGAACTGTAAAGATGATAGCCTCTGAAGAATGCAGCAGTACTTGGGCAAAAACTCCTGATCTCTCTGATGATCTTGAATGATCTCCTCTTGATAATGAAGGACTTAAAACTCTATTTATAGAGTTCTGGAAAATAACTAATTATTAGTTATTTCTGGATTGCGCAGGCTGGATTGCACAGGCATTGGACTGTGCAAGCAGCGAACTGTGCTGGCAGTTACTCGATCATGGCTCAACTGTATTAGATGCGTGGCATTGTCTGATTGAAATACGCTTGGTTGTGTACAGACGGTTGCTACGTGGTGAGCAATTGATGGCATGTAGGCCACGTATAAAGTGTCAGTTATCTTGATGGATTGTGCTGCTTGACCTGCGCTAGCCTCAGACTGCGCTGGGATCGAACTGCGTTGAAAAGGATCTGGTAGACTGCGCTTCGGTTGAGCTGGCAGATTGCGCTGGCTGTACAGCTGTCCTCGAGCACTGTGCTGCACAAGAAACGAAAGGACTCCTCATTTATCGGGCTGTCAGCTGTCAGAAGATCGAATTTTTGTCAGGTAATGATGACGCCCAGTTTTCTAAAATTGGGGTATTTTTAAAAATTTATTATTTTTATTATTTATTAGTGGTATTTTAGTCATGGTATGATTTTCTGGTGATTTTAGTTAAGTTAAACCATTTTCTAAGTCATGACTTATGACTTTGTGACTTACTAGCACAACCTTAGTGTAAACCCTAGTTTTTCATAACCTAGAAACTAACCATGATCATGTGAGCCTAACCATAGGCTTAGAACACTAAATTAGTGATTTTGGCCAAAAAAGGTATTTGGTAATTTTCTAGGATTTATTTAGAATTATTTGGATATATGTGTTTTTATTATTAATTAATTATTGTTAAGTGTCATGAGAGCCCCTAACCAAGTTAGCCTAATCTAGAGGTTAGTTACTAACCTAGAATGACTAAGAGGATAGATATTTGGTCATGGTTAAAGTGATAAAAATATCTTGATAGTACTTTATGGATATTTTCCATGAATTACTCAAAATATCTTAAACCTTTACCTAAAGTCTTGCCTTAGCCTAGAAGAAAGCCAAGGACACCTCCCCTACCCCCATGGCAGCCAAGAACACCCCCTTACCACTACCCCCTTCCTATATTAACCCATCAAAATCATTCATGAATAATTTACATGAACTTTTAATCTCACAAAAATCCCATTTCTTCACAAGGCCACAACTTGATCAATTTTGATCCAAATCACCTCTAGTTTCTTGCCTTGGACTCCCCTACACTAGAGGGTACTAGTTAGGGCCTGCTATCAAGGAATTTGGAAGCTTTTGGCATCACCAAGTGGAAGGAATCACACCCCTCTTTATTGATTTTTTATTAGATTTGCACAAATAGGTAAATACCCTCAAACCATGTTAATTTTGTGTTTTCTCTTCATATTTGCATGCATCTAGGTATAAGGGAACTGTGGGTCAAGTTTGGTAGGATTTAGAGTTGGTTTGGTGTCCGTATCGGACACGTATCCTAGGCTAGGAAACTGTGTTTGTCGAAATGCCACAAAGAAATTAATTTCATTTTTTTGTAAAACAAATTTCATAATCTTGTAGCCCTAGACTTATAGTTTACACCCACACTTGACTGAATACGACACGGTGTCATTTTCGTGTCGAAAATCGACTTGGACACGCTGCCAGGACACCGCACTGAGGTATACAGCCTCCCCTGCTACCACACCCTTCGTTCTCTCTGTACAGACCACTAGGACACACCAAAATTGGTGGACACGAGGGGGCAGTGTCTGCGCACATGCCCCCAAAGTTTTACGACGTATCGTTTTGTATCGGACACGAAATCGGGGCCACACTGGCCATACACGCGCACAGTTTCAGTCAAAATTCGACTTGGACACGGCCTTCGTGTCGCATGGACACGAGTCGAGGACACCTCGTGTTTGCACGAGTGTGTAGCCCTACACGTGGGCTACACGTGGGCGTGTCCACGAGGCCCCACGTGGCTCGTGTCGTTACCACGAGGCGCGTGAACACGTGTACGACGCGGTGCCAAACACACGTATCAGTCGTGTTTTTACGACTGATACGGGCTTCCCATTTAGACACGACGACACGTGGGTGCATGTCAGGGTCCTAGGTGTGTAGCCTGACCCTAGGCGAACCTAGGGACACGAGCACGACACTTCACGTGTCCTGTGTCGTGAGCACGAGGCACGTGAACACGTGCACGATGCTGTGACACTGCACAGTGTCAGGATTTACCCGAGTGAGTTTTTGGGTGTTTGGACACGCCGTGTCGTGTCGTGGTGGACTCTCGTTGACACCCACGACACGTATACATATGGGGCACCAATTACCAACCACTAATTTCGAGTCTTAGCTCGTGTAGGTGCGTGAAATCGGATTACCTACCTGTCGAGTGCACAGTGCACATGTTCCAGGAACTGGGATATTTCCCAGATTTTAAAAGTGGATTTCAAATCTATTTTGATTAAGATTTATACATGTACATGTGTATTTTCAGTGTATATATATGTAGTATATATGTTTGTGAGTGTGTGGGTGAGTTTTTAGGTTGTGTACATGTATATACTTATGTATATACATGTATGTGTATATTAGGTGCTTGTGTATATTAGGGGTGTGTGTGTTGGGGTTGTTCCTGTTCTCAGGAAACTGAGAACAGTCCCCCCCTTGACTGTCATCTCTCTCTCTCACTCTAACTCTCCCTCACTGTCATCCCTCTCTCTTCCCTCTCTATATATATGTAATGTATATATAAGTTTTATATATATATATATATATATATATATATATATATATATATATATATATATATATATATATATATATATATATATATATATATTTAAAAACAATGGCTAAGGCCTTCATTGAAAAAGGAAAGAAGGGGTTGGAACCGGAAGATAGCCCAAGTTCCTACAGGGTTAGGGGGAAGCCCTAAACAAAGAACCTAACTGAAAAAAGCAAACTTAAAACTATTTTTTTTTTTTGGTGCTCTGGATTTCAAAATTTGAACAATCAAATTCTGAAACCGACAGCTAGCAGAGAGTGGGGCACATGGCCCAAGGCCTCTCCACGCGGGAGGGCGTTGGGCCCAAGGCGGCGCGCATACCGAGGGAGATGGCGGCCAGCCCGAGGGGAGGGGGGCGCTCGCCCCGAGGAGTCTCGGGCTCCCCCTCCCCCACGCGTAGCCCGGAGGCGAGGCTCCGACGAGCGGAGCGGAGGGGTCACGCCAGCGGGGGCCGCGGGCGGATGCGACAGAGGGTGTTGGGAAGCGCCGACGGAGGAGGGCCAGCAGCAAGGGGATGGAGGGCCCAAGCGACGGCGCTAGGGGGGAGCAGCTCCTGGGGTGGTCACGAGACCAGGCGGGGAGGGGGAGCGAGAGCCCAGACAGAAGAGGGAGCCGCACGTCCAGGCGAAGGGAGAGAGACCGAACCGGCGGCGGGGACCGCAGCGGGAGGGGGACCCCGCCGGAGAAGCCGGGGTGGGGGAAGATCCCTAGTGCTAGGGGTGGCGCCTCAGGCCCAGGGCGAGGAAGATCGCATCCGCCTGAGGGTGGGAGGGGAGCCAGTACCTTTTTGTATATATATATATATATATATATATATATATATATATATATATATATATATATATATATATAAAGACACTGTGTATATGTAATACAATATATATATATATATATATATATATATATATATATATATATATATATATATATATATATATATGTGAGTTTGATGTATATATATATATGGGTTTGGTATTATATATATAGAGTATTCCTATATTGACATATAGGTATTAGATAGATGGGTATATCTATATATAGGTATATATATATATCTATATATATGACTTTCTAAGTATAGGTTATATAGAAACCTATAACCACTAGCCTATGGAACTTGGTTATATGGCCTATGGCCAAGGTACTAGCCCATGGCTTTGGGGCTAACCCCAATGGCCTAATGACCCGAACACCACTAATTGACCCTTGTTGACTAAGTGTTGACCAAAGTCAACCTTAGGTCAAATTTGATCTAGTTAACCTAGAATTGACTAGGATTGACCTACAATGACTAGTTTAACTAGTTTGACTAAAATCCTAACTAGTTTGACTATGGTTGGCCTAACTTTGACTAGTTTGACTAGTCTGACCATGTTTGACTTAATTACCTTATTGACTAGTCTTTGTTTGACCTAATTACCTTGCTGACTAGTCTTGTTTGACCAATACCTTAGTTGGTCTAAGTTTGACTTAGACTTGACCCAGATTGATCATGTTGACTAGTTTGATTAGAATGTTGACCAGGAGTTGACTTTAACCTAGATTAAACATGTTTGACCTTGTTTGATCTTGTTTGACCTTATTTGACTTAGTATGACTTCCTGTGACCTAGTTTGACTATTAGAGTTGACCAAGAGTTGACTTTTGACCAGATTGACCTAGAATCATGTAGTATGCATTGTATACTTTATTTTTACCATTGTGGATACATTGTGACATGTATTGCTCTGATTAGGAGCCATACACCTCTCCTCAGACAGTATATCCTCTTCAGACATTCAGTTACCAGGCGAGTACATTCTCTGACTGTTTCATACTTGCCAGGATTTATATTCTTGCTCTAGATTACTTTACTTGATGCTGACACGATTGTTATCACGGATTGGTACTATATGGATCTTTTTATGAGATGTTATCCCCCTCGGGAGCATCAGATACTTTTGTCACGTGTGTTTCACTTACATCATGTATCTCATGCTTCTATTCTCATGTATCTTCATGTATCAGCTAGTGACTCATGTACTCTCATGATCACCGAGCCTCCATGAATCTTCATGAATCACTCACGTATTACCCAATTGTGGGCTTATCACGAATCTTAACGTAACCTGAATGGATCCTTGTGTATTGATTGGGGAAACGGGAGAGTAGAAGTGGACATGTGAATAATTCCAAAGTAGTGTAATCATGTGCAAACTCTGTAGTGTAATCATGTATAAATTCTAGCCATTCACATGCCTATCTTTTGCTCTACATTACTAGACACTTACAGTTCTCTATATACAGTAGATATTTCCTTTTCAGCTATCTCTTTTGCTACATGTATCTTCCTTCAGCAGTTCCTGTATTTTACTCTATTGCATGCTTTATATTTCCTATCATACTATGCACTGCGTGAGATGAATTGTGCTCGTTCCTGTCCTGACTGGACCTGTTGAAAATATTACAGAGGATGAGGATGAGGCCCTGGTGACTACCTATTATGGAGCAGGACTAGATGATACTTATGTTGTGGACCCTCAGCAGGATCCACCTTCAGCTGAGGATGTTGCCCCTGTAGTCTAGGCTAGTTTAGCTAGAGTATTTTCTGTATTATCATTTTTGTCCCACATTTTGAGTTGTATTTCGAGACGTTGAGATGTATAGACTCTTAGACTTATTCTGTATATTGGGTCGACATTCTGGATATTATGTTGTACTAGACACTTAGACTTATTCATCTATGATACTGTTCTCTTGAGTTACTATCTATCTATCTATCTGTCTTTCATTCTTCTACCCTAGATGTGTTTGAGATGTATATTGTTATGTCACCTCCATGCGGAGAGTATAAACTGTACAGGTACTTTGGTATTGTTAGATGATTGACCTAGGACAGCGTTCTACCGTCGACACTGCGGCGTAGGCTGGGCGTTGTTACGTTCTCGTACCCTAACAGTGGGTGCGGGTCGTGACACCATGTCAGCATAGCGCGCCTGGATGTTAGCACGGTTCGGCCTCGTGCAGTTGATTTATTGCGCAGTCTGTCTTCTGTACAGTTTATTGAAGTGTGCGCAATTTGGTTTTCATTGCCTTTTTGATGGGTGCAACTTGATTTTTAGGACCTACAGAAGGTATGCCCAGTCAAGTTCAAAGGACGTGCAACATAAGTGGTCTGTATTTTTGATACCCCACACATTGGTAAGAATCCAAACAGAAAAATCCATATTTATGTGTACACCGATGAAAAATGACATAAAAATTACTCATGATATTGTGTTTTGTTTTTGGGAAACAGAACATCGTTGAACGTGCCATTGAACCAGAAGCAAAAGCCGACGCCCTTGACACTTTCAAAATAGATGTAGAATACTTCGTTATGGGTTTAGAGGATGACATAGAGTTAATATTCATCCACACTTTCATGTATCCATCAAACACTATACGCTGCTCACATTCAACTTTATCTCCTACGACTAGACACACTACAACTCCTTGAGGCAATCCACGTACGAAAAGGGCAAGGTGGATGCAGAATTAAGGAAGAAGACCTTAGAGCCTATTGTCAGGAGGAAAGTTGATATGATGAGGTAGAGATGCCCGACGAAGATGGAGTATGATAGCACGGTGCTGAATTGTTCTCCTTGATGCCTACAACAACAGGCACCCAACTGCCTCTTGTACACGGCTATTATATGAAGAGGTTGATGACTACTCCCTTCGAAATACCGAGAGGAAATGATGATGACATTCACCAGAAGATTACAATGATGAGGTTGGGATGGGCTAAGAAGTTGCTCTCAAGCAAATATGTAACACTACCAACCTAGCAATGATATTGTAAAACAATAATGTAATTGTACAAGGAACTTATGTCTTTTGTAATGTCTGGTCTGCTCTGTCTTTTATAATAAAATTATTTTTGAATTACATTTACATTGTTAAAATCACGGAGGATGGCCATTCTCCGTGTCAAAACCACGAAAAGTTTGACTTTTATTTACATATGAAAGTCTGAACTACTACACAAAATCCTACTACCAAAAAAAAGCCTAAAAGCTATAGCTTTGACATAGTGTGGGTTGGCAATCACTTCATCGTCAACATGCATAGGCGTAACATCGTCAGAGCAAATCACTCCATCGTCCGACCCCGACAACCAGTGGCTCTGCCAGCATAACAAAAACTGGGACACGGCAATCCCAGACCCAGTAACCTGATGGAACTGGAGATTTACAGGACCCTTCCTTTGGTGTGCGTATTGATCGATAGAAAGTTAAACAGATCTAATACGTATTCTAACCCTTCATAGGCGGAAACTAGGGTTCACGAATTATACCAGCGGCGGAAAGGAGACAGGTAATTCCTGGCAATCTCGAGCGGACGACCCTAAGATCTTCTGCACATATTCCTTCCTCGAGTTAGACGTCGTGTGGGCGACGATCTCCCAACCTTTTCTTTTCCTTGGCAGTCCTCTCTTTCTCTCCTTACGTGAATCATGAATTTAGAGAAAATTTTAGATTTTTGATCAGTAATCTGGCGGCCAGAGAATAGAGGATATATATAGGCTACGGCAGGGACCATGAGGAGAAATTAGGGTTAGGTCTCCTAACGGATCTGGATATCCCGTGTTCAGCCCGAACACACAATCCAGGCCTATTAACAATAGCTTGGTCCACTAATGAGCTATTGTTGCACTACCTCCCTAATCCTAAATTATGTTTGTGGGCTCCTTTTATTATATGCTCGTTTGGCTCCCCATGTTAAGATATCGTATGTCTGTCGATCAAATTAAGTTACTGACAACTATATTGATTTGACATCTTTTATCCTTAAGTAGTATCACTCAATTTTATTTGTCATGTCGGATATAATCCACCTACAGGGTTTACATAACAATCCTTATGAGCTCCTTAAGAGGACATCATCAACCCGATGTATCGGGACATGGATTCCATTTATAATCAACAGTCCATCATACATACAATGTTATTACCCAATTCATAAAGGTTGTTGATCCATAATGAATCTCACTCTTTTATGAGTCAAAGTAATGCACACTGCATATACATGTCCGTTATTATATTCGGATTAAGAGCACAAGCATCCATAATAACAGAGATGTTTGTTCTCTTATGTAGTCAGTACAAAGAGAACAACCTCAAGTGGTCCTGTTCAATACACACAAAGTGTACTAGTGTAAATCTATAGTCAAGATAGACTAATACCAGATTACACTACAACCTTTCCAATAGATTGTCCAAGTCCATCTAGGTTGTGAACTATTTATATACTCCATAGAAAACTGATAATATGATCTTCTGTGTGACACCACACACCATATTATCTATAATATAGAATATCAGACATTTGCATTAACACTTGCAACAAACACAATATGCAAACATTTGCCCATATGATTCTCATTCAAAATTTAAAGAAATAAGATTACTACAAAAGTGATGCTTTTAGTATATAACCCTAACAATCTCCCACTTATACTCAAAGCATTGCTTTTCAGTATACTGTTACAAATCTCCTACTTATACTTAAAGCCATGCTGCTACACATCTGACTCCCATTCCCTCAACATGACTATCAAAAGCCTTAGCTGGTAAGCTCCTTGTAAAGGGATCAGCTAGGTTGTCGGCTGATGCTATCTTGATCACAGCAACTTTTTCTTTCTTTACAAAATCTCGTATCAGGTGGTACTTACGCTCAATGTGTTTTCCAGTCTTATGGGCTCGTGGTTCCTTCGAGTTTGCAACTGTACCACTATTATCACAATAAAGTGTAATAGACTTAGGCAAACTAGGTACCACATCCAAGTCCAATAGAAAGTTTCTGAGTCAAACCGCTTCTTTGGCTGCCTCAGAGGCTGCCACATACTCGGCTTCCATGGTGGAATCAGCAATACATTTTTGCTTGATACTCCTCCACACAATGGCTCCACATCCCAAAGTAAACACATAACCTGAGGTAGATTTCCTGGAATCCCTATCTGACTAAAAATCTGAGTCTGTATACCCCAAGGGAACTAAACTATCTGCCTGATAAACTAGCATATACTCTTTAGTCCTTTTCAGGTACTTTAAAATATGCTTTACGGCAGTCCAGTGCTCTTGTCCTGGGTTAGACTGATATCTGCTGACCATGCCTACGGTAAAGCAGATGTCTGGTCTCATACATAGCATTGCATACATTAAGCTTCCTACTGTTGAAGCATAAGGAACTGCCTTCATGTTCTCTATCTCTTTAGGTGTCCTCAGACACTGCTCCTTTGATAGAGTAATTCCATGTCTAAAAGGTAAGAACCCTTTGTTAGAATTTTGTATACTAAAACGAGTTAATACAGTATCGATATAGGAAGCTTGGGATAAGCCCAATATCCTTTTCTTGCGATCTCGTAGAACTTTGATCCCAAGGATGTGACCTACTTCTTCCAAGTCCTTCATATCAAACTGTTTGGATAACCATACCCTTACATCAGATAACACCTTCACATTGTTTCCAATGAGCAAGATGTCATCCACATAAAGTACTAGGAACACCACCACATTTCCGTCACATTTTCTGTATACACATGATTCATCCTGACATTGATCAAATCTATAGGATTTTATCACCTGATCAAAACATATGTTCCAAGATCTGGAAGCTTGCTTAAGTCCATAAATGTGAAATAAATTATGAAGTTGACATGGTAAGGAGAATGTGAAGTTGGTTGTCTAGATCTAGACAATGCACTTCAAAATGACTTTATGTCCACATCATCAATTATGAATAAAAATATATATATATATAAAAGAAGAAGTAAAAAAGTTGTCTTGGAAGTTGAAAAAAAAGTAATTTTATGGTCTTCTCAAACTTTTGCATTTGAGAACATATTTTTATCTCATTATCTTGTGTGAATGTCATCTTGCCACATAGGAAAGACATTGTCTTATGTCTCATGCCACATAGGATTCACAACACAAAACAAGACAATAGGGTTGGAGATGCTCTTAAGTCAACGATGGTTCATTTGATTCCATTTACTTTTTGTCGCAATCTCGCTTCCGTACTTTACAATTACAAAAATAGTAATCAGATTTTCTATAAACTCAAATTTTTGGCTTCCGGATAGTCTGACTTACTTTAGGCTGGCTTGATTTTCCTTGAGAAGGCCTTCCTTTTGTTGCTACCGGATTTGGCTCTTTAAAAGACTCACGCACTCCATGAACTACATCAGCTACCATTTTTTTTCTTCACCAATATCGATCACCATTTTTTTCAACTCCATCAAAACATACGACATCAACTCCGTTCCCTTCTCTTGAGTTTTGCTTATTTTTTACAATAATACGTAAACAGATTAACTTGTTCATTAATACCACCATACCTTCTGCTCTCAATACTGTCTGGGTGGATGAATCTTCTTTTTGTGCCAGGTCCAGAGAGATAACTCTCTTTGCAATCCTTGAGCCAACGAGTTTTTATCAAGTTCTTTGGAATATCTCCCAATTGTAATCTCTTCATTGCTAAAAAAAATATGCCTACAAGGAATTCCCTTGGTCTCCATCAACAAGCAGTCACAGTTTATGATGTTGTCGGCCCGATCAAATGTAACCTTCCGGTTGATACTGCTTGGCGACATATACTTTTGGATAGAGCAAACTTCTGCCTCTCTTATGATGTGATGGTAGAGAACAGTATATGTATCAGAACGTGTGATTTCCTTCCTTACCTCTATAAACACCATTTTAGTGTAAATTGCGACAAATTTATCTTCTATTTCGGCCATGCTAGTTTACTTCATAGCTGGTGTTGAGAGTTTATCAGTGACATGCTTACTTATCTGGCCGTAACGTAAGGCGCCAAACCATGGTCACAATTTTGAAGGGCCTTCCATAGTGGCAGCTTCTCATTCAAAACTCTTTTTAGAAATGTGTTCATAGATTCAGATCTATTTGTTGAAGTAGAACCACCAAAATAATTTTCACGTAGGAATGTGTCCGCCCATCGCTCCCTCGTTCTGTACAATGCAGTGGTCCACTCATTGTTCTACACATTATAATCCCTTAGCATCTGCTGCCAACGGTTTTCAAATTCTTCGACTGAATAGTACCTATTTAGAAAACAAGGATAGTAACTAAAGTTTTAATATTGTAACAACAACATACTTCAAAGTAAAGTAGCAAGTGTGCGATGTACCTTTTAATCAGAAGACTCAATTTATTTGTAAAACCATCTCGGTGTACATGTTTGGCTGAATTGTTTAGGATATGCCATGAGAACGTTCGATGAACTACGCTAGGCATTAAATCCTCAATTGCTTTATTCATGGATCTGCAACCATCCGTGAGAACTGCCACTGGTAATTTGCCATTCATACACTTAGAATTTTTCTAAAACCCAAGAATATGTCTCTGCAGTCTCATTATGGATCATTGCAAACCCAAACACACAAGTCATTGCATGATTGTTTGTACCCACTAGAACCACCAACGGCATTTGACTTCTAATTGTTTTATATGTAGAATCAAATTCTAGTAAATCTCTAAATAATTCGTAATCGAATCGACATGCACCGTTAGCCCAAAAGAGATGGGTCAATCTGGAATCTTCGTCTACCTTGTACGTGTAGAAGAAATCTGGGTCAATGCCCACCTTAGATTGAAGAAATGTAAGTGTTGTCGTAGCATCAATATCGTCTAGTGATCTACTATCTTTAGCTAAAGCGTTGTATAAATCTTTTTTCGTCCATCCAATCTTATCCCAGCCACCTTTCTGGTGGACAAGTAAATTCCATATATCTCCAGTCCCTATCCCTGATTGCTTCATAAGCTTAGCTTGTTCCAATTCTGCGGGTGATATCTTATGATGGGATCTCAAAAAAACTGTTTCAAAATCATTCGTCAGGTTATGGTTGTGATGTACTTGAAATTTTTTGACGACCCACAGCTTTGTAGAATTGGTGTACCCAATACGAAAAATTGCTTTACAACCACTTCTGCTTCCACTTCTTGGCTCATGAACCTTGTTAGGAGCTTCATTGTATTTCTTCTGTCTGAATCCCGCATTCGAACAACACCAACTACAGACCATCACCATCCCAGATATGTTTTTCTTTACTTCGTTCTTTCTAATACTGAAACCAAATGCTTTTGAATATATCCGGTAGAATGTCTCTGCTTCTTCAATAGAGTTGAACTGTAAGCCAACAATATCTTCATCTAAGAGATCCATTGGCTCTTTGTTAATGTTGGCAGACTGCAATATTTTTTTATGGTCGTTGCATCGAAATCCAATAGAGATTCACCATCGTCCCTAAGAACAGAATAAAACAAAATAAGTATGAGAAATCAATGTAAAAATATAACACATTTCTTAAATCTATTAGAAAGGGTGATGCGAAATAACATTTCGTTGTTTCCGTTGATGTCGTCGTCATCGCTATGATGCATTCCTCCGTTGTTTTCTTCCTCTTATTCTTTATTGTCTCCTAAGTTAATAGCTTCCAAACTTTGCTCATCATCCAAATCATCTGACACTGCTCTTGAAGCGAAACTTTCTTCATCAATTAATTCTTCCACACGACGAGCAGTTTCTCTATGTGACGTCGCTATTGAAGAAAATAGAGTGTGTTAGAAACCAACAGAAGAAACGAAGGACAAGAAACAATACAAAAGAAAGAGTAATGCTATTTACACCTCCAAATTGTCCATCTAATATATCCCTCCTTATATGGCAGCTGATATGGCATGTTAAATAATATTGTGTGTCATCTGACATGACCGATGACATGGCAAATTTTAACCCAAAAAGTTAACTACCTAATTTTGTCCATATTAATTTAACATTAATATTAATGTTAATTTAATTTTAATATTAATTAATGTTAATATTAATGTTAATGTTAATATTAATATTATTGTTAATGTTAACGATAATATTAATGTTAATGTTAATGTTAATGTTAATGTTAACATTAATTTTAATGTTAATTTTTATTTTTATTTTAAAATTTGCCATGTCAGCTGCCACATCAACATATCACGTCAGCTGCCACGTAAGGAGGGACAGTTTGAAGGTACAATTTAGAGGTACAAATAGCATTATTCAGAAATAAACAACTTCCAACAAGGCAACAACACAGCCTTTTCGTCTTCCTTGTACCTCCGTCCCGTGGCCCTCTTCTGTTGGCTCATGAAAATGCTTGAGTGATCCTAAAAGCAAGCATAATTTTAAAGAAACAACTTCCAACAACACAATTTCTCGTCTTCTGCGTACATGTATTATTAAATTATATAGGATAACGCATGCAGCAGCATTTAATGCTACGTTTACTGTTGTATAATTATTTCTAATGATATGGTATTAGTGAACACAATCTGTGAGAGAGAACCCGGGAGAGAAAGAGGGAGAAAGAGAGAGAGAGAGAGAGAGTGGGAGATGGGATAAAGAGAAAGGATCGAGCTCGACTAGATTTTATTTCGATAGCTCCTTTTACTAATAACTAGTTTTAAATTCGCAACTGAAAAATAATTAAAGTTAAAATTCAATTTTTGATTTCCATTACTAATAATTAGTTCTCACGTACGAGTTTAGACGAACACTAACCGAGCCCGAGCAACGTGACATCAGCTAGGTTTCTAATACCGTGGCATTCCTGTTAATTTAAAATTTATAATATTATTGAAAATAATATTAATACTATAATTTAAATTAGTTTTTTATTCTTTTTTATTTAAAATGTACAATATTATTGGAATTATAATTAATATTAACATTCGCTAGTCCCGTAATTTAAGTCATATTTTACTGCTTGTTGCTTAAGTCTAGGCACCCAAGAAACTTGATTGTTCAAGTCGAACGCGTGCACAACACGTTTCCTCGATGCAAGGCTTGACGTAGCCCTTGCTTGTCAAGTCGTTGCACGAACACGTTAGACAAGAGTTTTGTTGGGCTATCGAAGTTATAGCAAGCACTGTCTCATGTTGTCTGCGGTTGTCAAGTCACTTAGTCCCACGATCTCAAAGCTCGTAATATCACTACTAAAATAAGTCAATTTAGCGACGTAATTAGCGACGCTGGACAAAAACTTCGCTAAATTTTAATAAATAAGTGACGTAACAGCAGGACGTCGCAAGACGTCACTATCAGCGACGTTCGACGACGTATGGCGACTACGTATTTTATTAAAAAATGTACGTCACGGATATGTCGGTGAACGTCGCTAATATCACTAATATTAGCGACGCTTACCGACGTATTGACTAAGACGTTGTTAATATCACTAAAGTTAGCGACGTCTTTAACCGACGTCGCTAAGTTTTTACTATAACGATTCAGAATTTTCATTTCCCTCTATTCCCGACCCATCTCTCTCTCTCTCTCAAATTTCATTTCGAAGGAGTTCTCCTCCACTGCCTCTTCCGTCGTCGAGAGCCTCTGCCCCTCTGCCGCCTGCCCGCTCCTCCGCCCCTCTTCCATCGTCGAGAGCCGTCCCCTCCTCTGTCGTCCCCCTCCTCTGAAGGTAAACCCTAACCCTAGGTTTTCTCTTTTTGTACTCTGCTGTGCCCACACACTGCTACGCTGCCATCGCTAGCCCGTGCACAACGGTCGTTCCTGGTGGTGGAAGTGGTGGGGGTGGGGGTCGGGGGGATGCAGGGCAACGGAGGGGCCGGGGGGGAGAAATATTTTACATGCTAACACGCGGGAATATACTACTATATAAGAAGGCCCTAGATTTTTCTAGGAGAATCAAAATTTTTGTGAAAATTTCAAAAAATATATTTAGGGATAATTATAAAGGATAAGTCACTCTTAGAGGAATTGTCAAAATTATTGTGGAAATATCAAAATTATTGTGGAAATGTCAAAATTATTTAGGGAAATGTCAAAATTATTGTAGAAATGTCAAAAAATTATTTGAGAAGACACAAATGTTTATTCATGGGGATAAGTCACTCTTAGAGGATGCCCAATTATAAGAAGAATGAGTCACTTAAGGAACACCAAGTGTTCTTTCAACAAGGGGTTAGGTCGCTTATAAGAAATCATATACTTATTTGCGAGGGGTGAACTATCATGGGAAACCATATAATTTGCAAGAGGATGAGCACTATTGGAATTAAGATTGTGATATCTAGGGATGTTGTTCATTAATCTTGTCATCATGTACAATGCTTTATTTGAATCTTCAAAGCATTATTGTTGTGGCAAATGCATTGAATAATATCTAGATATTTGTGTATGTCTTGAATGGTCTCTCCTTTTAGTTTTTGGTCCATTTTAATAAAATTTGATAACTAATATTTTGGGGAACAAAAAAATTAGAAGACCATGATGGAATAGGAGGACGTGGGATTAGAATCGAGATCAACTGGTGTATTTTTAATTTAATTTTTTAGAGTGAGGAGGTAACTGTTAAAACTATCTTCAATCTTCGTCTATGGAGTAGGCCACTATGAATGAACCATGTTAGATCTTTGTATTTATTTCCTCTCTATTTTCATTCATTTATGTGTTCGTTCTAACATACCCTTATTAATTAAGTGATGCATTCTAGCTATGATAAACATTAAGTTTGCTTGGTCGTCTCATATTTATGTAGTTAGTAATAATAAGTACATTAATTAGAAATTAGAAATTATAGAGAACTATCCATACTTTCTAGGCCGAGTATCAGAGGCTGCGGGAACGGGCGGCTGCTACTGCACCTGATGCAGGAGAGGCCGGTACTTCCTCGTAGCCCACTCAAGCTCCGTCGGTGGACGAGCTGTGGATGACCGCCGCTGGTGGACTCCGTAGGAGTACGTACTACGGTACGGGATCCTATGGCACCCTAGTTGCGACCAAGTCCTCTAGGACATCTCCTGCTAGTATGCATGGTCCACAGCCGTCCCAGGAGTCTGCCCGACTCCACCAGATGATGGAGTCTCTCCGTGACGACCTGCTACGACGGATCGAGAAGCAGTCTCAGCACCCTACGGACTATCCTGTGCTGCTAGCATGGTTGGATGCGCTCGACCGCGGCATTATGGAGCTCATGGAGACGACTGAGAGGACAGAGTGCACCGTTGGAGGGTTAGAGCGCAAGGTGACGGAGCTGCAGACAGGACAGATTACCATGGTCGAGAGGCTGAGATTGGCGCAAGATTCGATGGTCCAGAGCAGTGATAGAATGTTATCTATCATGGATTCATACCACCAGCGACTTACAGCGTTGGAGCGTGATGGTCCTCCGGGTGCGCCTTCATCGTCGTCGACTCCGCCGCCTCCGCCGCCTTCTTCTTCGACACCGACTCCACCGACGTCACTGACTTCTCCATCGATATCAATTTCACTTGAGGAGTATGAGTTGTTCTTATCCCTTCGTCGCGGTGGTGCCCCTCCTGCACGAGATCCCTAGTAGTCCTAGTTAGGACTGTTTGTTTGTGTTTGTTTCATTCTTTGTTTGTGACTTGGATATTTGTTGGTTGTGTAGACTTGGATGTTTGGATCCTATTCTATTTGTTGGTTGTGTGTAGACTTTGGTTATTTGGTTGTAGACTTTGTTACTTGGTATAGACTTGGTTATTTGGATACTTGTTGGTTGTGCCTATTCTATTTGTTGGATCCTATTCTATTTGTTGGATCCCATTCTATTTGTTGTCTGCTACATTATGTTATACTGTTGTTTATGTTATTATTCGTTTCAATTGGATGTTAATGTGCTTCTGTGGTTTACGTTTAGAAGTCAATTTAGGCCAAAGTCAACTCTTGGTCAACTCTGGTCAACCCTAGAAGTCAAACTAGGTCAACTATGGTCAAACTAGGTCCAACAAGTCTAAATTAGGTCAAACAAGTCATTCTAGGTCTAAACAAGTCTAGGTTATGTTAACTAGGTTTAACAATCGTTCTAAGTCCTAACAAGTCTATATTAGTCTAATCAAGGCTAAACTAGCCTATGCTAGTATATCAAGCCCATACAACCTATACAATACAAAGTCAAAACCAACATCACACAACCTATTATTGCATCTAGGCCTACACATGAAAATCACATATTACATACATATATATATATATATACATATAGGCTACCTATATGTATACCACACATACATATATGTATATATATATATATATATATATATATATATATATATATATATATATATATAATGTAATGTATAATATGTATGTGTATGTAATATGCATCTAAGTATATTATGTATATATGTAGGTATTTTTTTTTTTATTATGTATATATGTAGGTATTATATATATATATATATATATATATATATATATATATATATATATATATATATATATATATATATATATATATATATATATATATAGGAAGATAGAAAGATAGAGGGTTAGAAAGAGTGAGGTAAAGGGAGAGTGACAAGTGTGTGATAGAGAGTGAGTGTGTGTGTGTAGGAGTGACTGAAACCTGTGTATGTAGGGACTGAAACCTGTGTAGTGAGGGAAAACAGTGTGTGTGTGTGTGTGTGTGTGATTGTGTGTCATTCACATGGGTGTGTGTGTATATGGCCTGTGTTCAGCAAAACAGGGAACCAAATGTTGCGTTTATATATTCCAGATTTTGAGGAGACTGTGCATACCAAATCTCAGGTTTACATATTCCAGATTTTGAAAAATAGTCCTATATTGGTTATGGTTATCTTTTTAAACTGCAGGAAGAAATGGACATTCTGTATTTTATTTTTTTATTTTTTATACAGATTTAGCGACGTTTACCGACGTTTACCGACGTCCACCGACGTACGTTTGCATCGGTAAACGTCGGTAAATCTGCAAAATTTTCCAGGGTACCGACGTTTACCGACGTCCTTATACGTCGGAGAACGTCGGTAAATGTCGGTGCACGTCGGTAATCATCGCAGGAATTACCGACATTTACTGACATTTTAAACGACGGTAAACGTCGGTAAACGTCGGTAAATTTCTAGGATTTTACCGACGTGTAGCGACTTTGTACACGTCGCTAAACCACCGATGATACGACGGTAATCGTCGGTAAATTCCCAGATTTTTACCGACACGTAGCGACGTTAAACACGTCGCTAATCCACCGACGACACGATAGTAGATGTCGGTAATATACCGACGTATATATACGTCGGTAAACGTTGGTACTTGCGACGTTTGGCGACGTTCTGAAGATCAGCGACTTACATTTTTGCGACAAGCCCAAAACGTCGATAATTACGTCGGTAAATATTTTTAGCGACGAAATTTGTCGATTTAGCGACGTCTTTAGGCGTCGCTAAAACGACTTATTCTGGTAGTGTATAAAGTATGACTTAGGCGATGGAAACACTGTAAACATGTCGGGACTGTAGGTCAGCATCAGGTTTGGACGTATGAAGATGAAAGATGGAAACACTGTACCATGTACCGAGTTTGCGCTATAACTTGGTTTCGGTAGAGAGGCTGGCAGATGATGGTTGTCACAGTCTATTTGGGGACAAAGATTGGATTCTTGTGAAGGGTTCCCAACAGTTGGCTCGGAGGGATTTGTGTAGTGGCATGTACAGGCTCAAGCCGTTGAGTTGTACAGGTCGACCACAGACACCGAATAGAGGCTCGAGGGGTGCTCGACAGGAAATATACCGTCAAAAACTTGCTGAGGAGGGGCTTCTAGGTGCTTTGAGGGATACGGAGGATTCGGTTCGTCGAGACAAATCGAAGAATGGTGGTGAGTCAAAGATTGAGGGTCAGTCTGTCGATCCCATGACAGCTGGTCGGTCTCCAGGTGGGGGTTGCTCTACGGTTTTACGGTGCGACATCGATTTCAGCAGTTCGAAGCCATAAAGGAGATCAAGATTTACAGCAAACTCAATCTGAGGCGGGCGCATCATCATTCACACAGTTCAGGAAGAGCTATGGGTCATCGACGTCCAAGGATGAAGAAGCTTGTCGGAATGTTAACACTTTCTGGTGGAAGATAGAAGTTGGGGACAGACAGCCGAGACTTGCGATGAGGCTGATCCCAGTAGTGCAAGAGGTGCTACGCATGGAAGCTAGCGTCGACATGACAGTCGAGAAGATGGAGACGAAGAAAGATGCAAAGTAGCTCCGGGGATCGAAGATCAGTGGCATGGGGGGCAGATACTCTGTCGCATGACGACGATCAGTTTCTCCATGTTACATGTTGATAAGTTAACGTTGCAAACACGAGAATGGTCTAGAGGCATGGATAAGGAAGTTATCGGTGCGTTAGCCCGACGAACGGTCTAGACACAAATAGACAAAGATGTCTATGTCTTAATATTAAAATTGATCCTAAGGTAAGACTAGAAAGACAATCATAAGGGGACTATGTTGCACAAAAGTAAAGTAACGTATCGATTTTGCATGGGTGGGTGAGGAGCTCAGTCTACCAGTACAGTTGAGTACTGACACCCCACCAGTTTTATGTGCAGGTGATAGGTACCTCCTTGTTCGGGACAGAGCTCGCTTGGATGCATCGAGGCGTGGAGCTCCTTGGAGTTTCAAGGCACGCGGGCGCATTGAAGAGTGGACTTATACGAGACATAATGTATAGACATCGCCTATCCGAAGCTTCCGCTGGTCTACTCAAATTGTATTAAGAGATGAAAGAGAGCAGAGTGACTTGTAATGTGAGAAGAGTGAGCTTGAGTGATTGTAATCTTGGCCTCGCGCCACAATTGTAATCTTTGTTTCAATATCAGTAAAGAGCATTTTGAATGACTTGTGTTTTGTATTTAATTTTCCACTGTTGTTATTCAATATTTTTGCTTGGGACTTCTGTGCGACGTCCCCGTCGCTTAGCTTGTAATCGGTCGTTATGAACCTGCCATGCGTGAGCGCAATCTAGGCTCTCGCGGCATCACGCTTTAGCGAGGACGATCGCTCCTATGAGAGCGGGGCGTGACAAGCTAGGTTTCTAATATGTTGGCGTTTCTATTAATTCAAATTTTACAATATTATTGAAACAAATATTAATACTAAAATTAAAATTAGTTTTTGATTTAACATTTAAACTTAGATTTAAATTCATAACTTAAAAGTAGTTAAAGTTAAAATTACATTCTTTTTATTTACAATCTACAATATTATTGGAACTAGCATTAATATTAAATCTACAGTGACATTTCTGTTAATTTAAAATTTATAATATGACTGAAACTAATATTAATACAGTGGCATTACCGTTATTTCTAAAGAGTCTTTTCCTTGTTCGGTCACACCACTCCACGAGCGGGTTACACCCACGAAACGAGCGGGTTAAATAGCCTTTTCCAAAGAAAAGAACCCATCCGACTAGAGAGAAACAAAAGAGAAGAAGAGACGCAATGGAGAGGGGCAAGAGCAAGATCAACTACAGCGGATGGGCCGTCATCCCTACGGAGATTCTTTCGATGATACTGGTACTGTCCGGGATGCCGACGGACGAGGTAATGTGCAACGTGGCCCCAGTTTGTCGTTCGTGGTGGAAGACGCTCAACGGTCCCTTAGACTATTGGTCCAATGTGGACTTGGAATAGTGGTGTCGGAGGACCCATCAAACCGCTAAGATTAGTTTGACCGTAAAGAAGCTCGTGGCTCGCAGTGGAGGATATCTACTGTCCTTCTCCGCGTATAAGCTCGACGAAGCAGCCTTCCCTTTTGCATATTTAAGGCATGTACAAAATTTTATTTTGTCTTATTCTAATACTTTATTTTTCTATTATAAAATTTTACGTATACTTTGTTAATTTCTATTGATATTTTTTCCTTTTTATAATACAGTAAAAAAATTTTAAGGGTGCTGCGCATTCCGAAGTACGACTTGAGCGATGAAACTTTCGTGAGACACTTGGAGTTTCTTCCGGTGCTGGAAGAACTCAACATTAGCTACTGTCTCTATATCACGTCGACTGGAATATTTTTCGCCGGCAAGTATTGCCACCGTCTGGTCAAGCTAAGGAGGAACATGCCCCTCCATATTTCATGGTCATGAACAGATTCGTACTGAACACGTCGAACGAGACGGAGGGAAAGGACGTGGCTGATTCGATGCTGCATCTCGAGCACATAGAGATGGGATCAGGCATGTTCAATGGAGACACGCTGCGATCTATCATATGCAACTGCAAGGGTCTTCGTGTGCTCGACATATGTGGGTACTTCAACGTGCACTTCAACGACGACCTCAGAAAAATTTATAATTTAATACAGACGTTTAAATGACCCTTTGATGATGTAATCCCAGGGGAACGTGGATACGGGATGTATAGTGATTTAGATCTCATCAATCAGTCCTGGGGTGAATGGTTCTTCTGACATTAGCATGCATGCATGCATTTCTTTCTATTTTTCATATTTACTAGTAAATGTACTTGTTTTACACGTATAAAAACGTATAATAAGAATTTTATCCAATTATAGTTAAATACGCTTCTAACTCATTTGGTTAAGGTGCAAGGTATTTTGTTTGGTTTGGTTGAGTTCGATTCTCCATTTTGACAAAATTTTACTTTTTTCAACAATTTTTTACATGATTAATTTTTTAAAATAAAATGGACCGTAATATAATGACGGCTAAGATGGCTCACTTTTGAGCCATTTTGAAACCTCATTATATAGTGGAAGATATGATATCAGTATCCTAACATTAATACAACATCTCAGTGTAATCATATCCAAGAGATTTCGACATTTTTTCATACAGATTTTACCTTCTTCAAGATGAATTTTGGCGGTGCAAATTCTACTCATATTTACGATATCAGTGTCATTCACCATAATTAATAGTGATCGATAGACATTTATACAAGAAGAGTGGCCCGGGGGAGATACGAAAAAATTGGTTTCTTTTTCATAACCTTTTAAAATCTATTTATACAGCCAAACGGCTAAGATGGCTCACTTGCGTCCTCTCCGATTGTTCTTTGCTGCAGGGAAGAAGTAGATGTTTAGGGTTTGTAGAGGCTTGGGTCGGCTGCTTCTACCAACATATATATATAGTGTAGATGATAAAAGGAAATCTTGATGGGGTTTATCAAGGGATTGAAGGATCGATCCTTTTAGGATTCAAATTTCATTCGGATGCAGAGGTTAAGCAAGGGCAGCCGTAAGCAATTTAAATTTGAATCGCAAATTTCTACTTAAGCCCTTAGTAAAATGGGTATTACTAATCCCACCTTTCTCCATTGGTTTTGAAGTGAAAAGTAATAAACGCATGTAAGCTTTTTAATAATAAATAAATAAGAAAAATTGGTCTAGGTTTCACAAATATATCCCCCTTAGAAAATATTCGTCCTCAAAATTTGATGAAGCTATGTGTCACGACCCGCTACCCAAATTGTTGGGCCAGGCCGAGTCATGCCCAGCCTACGTTTGAGATAAAACGTAGTAAGCTGTTCTAAAGACAACAGGATAAGAATAATTGTGCTAACAGTTCTATAATTGAATAAAAGTCATAAATGCTCCAAACATAAAAGTCGTCTCAGATAGCATAATGTCCAAAGTACAAGTCTGAAATGTAAAACTGGATACATATCCAGTTACAAAATATGTAGCCTAATACATGACTATACTAAATATCCCAAACAGCTAAGCAAACTAGACGAGTCTCCCCGCAGGAACATCCTCGTATGGAAAAGTCGGGTCCTCGGCAATATCTCCATAATATGAGTCGTAGAGTAACTCCTCCTCAGTAAGGACATCTACAACGTTATCTTGTCAGGACGGGAGCAAGTACTGAAACTAACAAACTAGCATATGAAACATGGAAATGAACATAGGAGAAAATAACTGGAACATGGCATCACACAATCTATCATGACAAGGACACATATGTCATAGAGACAGATGTATATGTAATGTTTAAAACTGTAACAAGTACGTGATCGGTCAATAGATGTACAATGTACTGTGGTACATGTAAATAAAATGTACATACGTACATGTTAACAAGCATAGGTGTACATCCATACAGAAATGCGGGATAATGGCCTACGGCAAGGTATGCATATAAAATACGACCTCGCTCGCTACTATAGGGGGTCATGATCACGTACACTACTATCAGTTTTCCCATAACCCATATTCTAATCATGTGAGAGATACATCAAGACTGTTCTAAGCATGGTAGTAATGGAAAGTACAACATGTGATATTTTAACTTGCTACCCCAAGGATCAGCATTTAACATGGTTGGATTAGCAGTTCATTTATGTAACCGTATATAAAGTTTGTAGAAAGTACTTGCCTCTAGCAAAGCAAAGCAAAACAAGCTACGATAAAAGTGCTATGGATGTCTGGTAACTCGTCACTGTAGAAATAAATGCAATAACTTAGTTTTTACACTAAGCTAAAACGCTAAGACACTAATTGGTGAAACACGACTTGTGACTGGGCACCTAGCCAAAATGATGACTCTGGCATAGGAGACCAATGTGGGGTGACACACTACTTTAACTAACGTTCTAGGGTTTTTACACTAGTGAGGGGAGAGGTTTAACACGGCTAAAGCTCAAAGTAGCAAAAAAAGTTACAAGTCGTAATTAATCAAATAAATAAATCAAAAGACCATTATGTTTTAATAATTTTTGAGATAGACAAAAAGTTTAATTTTACATAAAATAAAGTACAAAAATGTTCTTTGCTAATTATAGAAATTTATTATAATTTTTCTGGAATTTATTAACCAATACAAGTATTTTATAAAAATCAGTTTTCCTAAGTATACAGAAAATGAGTTTTGGTTTCATATGCCAAACTAGTGGCAAAACAGTAATTTAAATACTACAAAAATTATACTAAATTAGCTAAATTAACATAATATCTAAATACTATTTTTCCAAAATTTTAACAGTACTTTAAGTATTTTTAGAAATCCAAAAACAACATTGCACACAATTGAAATTAAATAATTAATTATCTGCGTATTTTGTCCATGTACATAATTTCGACCAAAGTTCAAATACAGGACCCAAGGCCATGAATCAAGTCCAATATGACTTGTACAGGTCTTGAATGTGTGAAAACACATTTGGACCCAAAAATCCATGCTAGGTTTGGACACCAAATGGTTGCAGTAATTTAAATACACTAAAATACAATTTAGTAAAAATGCAAAATAAATATTAATATTTTAATAAGGTAAAATTATGCATCGTAAAAATATACATACATATGTTAAAAAGTACATATATATATATATATATATATATATATATATATATATATATATATATATATATATAAATATATATATATATATATATATATATATATATATATATATATATACATATATATATAGGCATTGGAAGGAGCCCCCCCGCTCCTTGGGGTTCCCCCGGTCACGGCCAGTGGCCGGCCGGCCCCGGGCACCACCGCCTTCGCCGGGCTGCTCCCGCCACCCCCAGCCATCCCGGCTTCTTCGGTCGGCCTGGCTCCATCAGCCCCCTGATCGGCGCCTGCGTGGCGTGCGGCGGTACCGGCCCCCTCTTCACCTCTCCTCCTAGCAGCCGCCGTCGTCATCGGAGGCGTCGGAATCGTCGCTCCAGACGCCTTCAGCCGTCTCTGGCCCCGTCTCTCCTCGGACCGTCGCCCGTCGTCTTCGGCGTCGCGTCGCTTCCGGCCGCGGCCGCCCCGAACGAGGCCCTCCCCCCTCGCCCCCCTCCCGGCGAGGCCTCCCCCGATTCCTCCGGCTCCCGCCCCGTCAGGTCCTCCCTCTCCGGATCCCCCTTCCAAGGTGCCCGCCTCCCCGGCAGCGGCCACTCTCCCTCCCGCCGCGCCCCCTCCCGATTCGGCCGCGGGCTCCCCCTCTCCGCCTCCCCCTCCCCCCGCCGTTGCTGAGCCCCCCGCCTCGCACGGCGCTTACTGGCTAGTTCCTGGCTCCGACCAGTGGTACTGGCTCCCCTTCCACCCTCAGGCGGATGCGATCTTCCTCGCCCTGGGCCTGAGGCGCCACCCCTAGCACTAGGGATCTTCCCCCACCCCGGCTTCTCCGGCGGGGTCCCCCTCCCGCTGCGGTCCCCGCCGCCGGTTCGGTCTCTCTCCCTTCGCCTGGACGTGCGGCTCCCTCTTCTGTCTGGGCTCTCGCTCCCCCTCCCCGCCTGGTCTCGTGACCACCCCAGGAGCTGCTCCCCCCTAGCGCCGTCGCTTGGGCCCTCCATCCCCTTGCTGCTGGCCCTCCTCCGTCGGCGCTTCCCAGCACCCTCCGCCGCATCCGCCCGCGGCCCCCGCTGGCGTGACCCCTCCGCTCCGCTCGTCGGAGCCTCGCCTCCGGGCTACGCGTGGAGGAGGGGGAGCCCGAGACTCCTCGGGGCGAGCGCCCCCCTCCCCTCGGGCTGGCCGCCATCTCCCTCGGTATGCGCGCCGCCTTGGGCCCAACGCCCTCCCGCGTGGAGAGGCCTTGGGCCACGTGCCCCACTCTCTGCTAGCTGTCGGTTTCAGAATTTGATTGTTCAAATTTTGAAATCCAGAGCACCAAAAAAAAAAATAGTTTTAAGTTTGCTTTTTCCAGTTAGGTTCTTTGTTTAGGGCTTCCCCCTAACCCTGTAGGAACTTGGGCTATCTCCCGGTTCCAACCCCTTCTTTCCTTTTTCAATGAAGGCCTTAGCCATTGTTTAAAAAAAAAAATATATATATATATATATATATATATATATATATATATATATATATATATATATAAGGAAATAACTTAATTTATAAAGTATATATACATATACAAATATTGTATACATATATATATTAATATATATATATATATATATATATATATATATATATATATATATATATATATATATATATATATATATATATATATATATATATATATATATATAATAATATATACACATGGAAATATATACATATATATATAAACACAAATATATATATATAAAGTTTACTAACTATAAAATTATATATACATATATATATTATACTGCCAAAAATACAGTATATAAAATATATATATACTAATATATATATATATATATATATATATATATATATATATATATATATATACACATATATATATATATATATATAAATATATATATATAGAAAAATAGAAAAAAGAAAAAGGAAAAGAAAAAGAAAAAGAAACAGCAGGGGGGGCTCGAACTCGGCCCACTTGGGTCGGGTTTTGAGTTGGGTCGGGCTGGCCAGGGGGTCAGCCCGAGCTCTGTGTTAGGGTTAGGACTTAGTTAATTTTATTTAGGTTTTAAGCATTTAAATAATAAAAAAATATAAACACAGTCCTGTGTCCTGACAGTTAGGGACACAGGTGTCTTGTGTCTACACTCAGCACGACACGTACGACACGAGTTTCACGTGTCCAGGTCCACACTCGTGCTCGCCAGGACACGACGAACAGCATAGGCCCAACACGAGACACGCACGACACGAAAAGACACTGCTACTCACGTGTCCAGTCGTCGAAGGGGGATTTTGAAGGTGCTGACGGGCGGAGGAGACGTCGGGACGGCGGTGCTCGGGTGGCGACGCGTTCGCCTTGTCACGACGAACCCTTTGGTGGTGGTGGTAGGGGGTGGCGTTCGTCGTAGGGGCGGCGCTGGGGGTTTAGTCGGAGTTTGGGTTCCGGTGGGGGAAAAGTGGAGGAGACGGTGGCGTGGGCGGTCGTGGTGGGGTTTTAGGGTTAGGGTCGAGACTGGGGAAGAGGGGGAAGTTTTATAGGCTAGTTAGGGCGGTCGGGAGGGGCTGTGCGCTGGCAGGAAATGGCGGGGGCAGCCGACGTCGAGTCGTCGGTCAGTCGGGGCAGGGATGGGTTAGGTTTTTAGGTTTTACAAAACAAACCCTAGAGTTTAGGAAATTGCAAACCAGTCCCTAAGGTCACTAAATGCAAATAGTAATTTGCATTCCGCAACTTAAAACAATTCAATAATTGCAAAATGATATATTAACAATTTAATAAATTGCATACTGATATAAAAAAATTTCTAAAAATTACAGAATGATATTAAAATATTTTAGAAATTTGCAAATTGATATTTTTTTAGTATTAAAACTCATTTAAAAATTATTTAAAAATTCTAGAAAAATTCCTAAAAATCCTAATAATTATTTTAAGGCTATAAATGACATTAAAAGTTAATTAACACTAATTAAAATAAAATTTGAAAAACAGGGGCTTACATGTCTTTTCTCCTTGAAAAATTTCGTCCTCGAAATTCACAAGGATTGAAGACCCGACAATATTCTAACATAGCAAGCAATGCAATAAATAACGAAGGCTATGATCGAAACTAACCTCTAAGGTATCAAGCGGGAACGGGTGGTTCCCTCGTAGCGGTTGGATCGAACAAGTAAGGGTATCTCTCCCTCATGTCCGACTTCCTCTCCCAAGTAGATTCACCTGGAGAGTGACGTCTCCAAGCTACTCGTACTAAGGGTATAACCTTATTCCTCAGCCTCTTCTCTCTCCTGTCTAATATCTCCACTGGCTGCTCAGAAACTGTAAGGCTCGGTCCGACCTCCAACTCTGAATGATCTAGCAATTTGACTGGGGTCTGGAACATATTTCCTCAGCTGAGATACGTGAAAGATGTCGTGAACTTCTGCTAGGTTGGATGGAAGTGCAACCCTGTAAGCTACCTCTCCGATCCTGCCAAGTACCTCGAACGGCCCGATGTATCTGGGGCTCAGCTTCCCTCCTCGTCCGAACCGGATCGTCCCTCTAGTAGGTGATATCTTCACTAGCACCATATCACCGTCTGCGAACTCCATCGGTCTGCGACTAGCATCAGCCCAGTATTTCTGCCTGTCCTGAGCTACTCTGAGCCTGTCTCTGATCATCCCGACTTTCTCTACTGCATCCGTGATCATCTCTGGCCCAAGCATAACTCTGTCTCCAACATCATCCTAAAAGAGCGGTGTGCGGCATCGTCGTCCATATAGCGCCTCGAAAGGAGACATACCGATACTGGCTTGGTAGCTATTGTTGTATGAAAACTCTACCAAGTGCAGATGGCTCTCCCATGATCCTCCGAAGTCCAGCACGCAGGTCCTCAGCATATCCTCCAGTGTCTGTATCGTCCTCTCGGACTGCCCATCTGTCTGCGGGTGGTACGCCGTACTGAACTTGAGCCTACTGCCCAACTCCTCCTGCAAGCTCCTCCAGTAGTGGGATGTAAATCTGTTGTCTCTGTCTGACACGATGCTTACCGGCACTCCGTGTAGGCGAACTATCTGCTGCATGTATAGCTCCGCCAACTTCTCGGTGGAAAGCCCCACCTTGAAGGGTATGAAGTGCGCACACTTTGTCAGCCTGTCTACGATGACCCAAATGGCATCCTTCCCTCCTTGGGAACGAGGAAGCCCTGAGACGAAGTCCATCGTAATACGTTTCCACTTCCACTCGGAAATGGGTAACGGCTGCAACAAACCAGCTGGCCTCTGGCGCTCCGCCTTGACCTGCTGGCAAACTAGGCATCTCGAGATGAAACGTGATACATCTCTTTTCATTCCGTGCCACCAAAGTTGTTCCCGCAAGTCACGGTACATCTTGTTAGCACCAGGGTGAATAGAATATCTCGACCGGTGCGCCTCCTGCAAGACTGCCTCTACCAGCTCTCCCTTCGGCACGCACAATCGGCTGCCATGCCTCAAGGATCCATCCTCTGCTATAGTGAAGTCATCCAGTAATCCTGCTAATGCCTGGGCTCGAAGTCTGCGAAGGCTCTCATCTGTAGGCTGTGCCTCCCTGATCTGCTCCATCAAACCTGACTGGATGTCAAGCGCCATCATCTGTATCACTAATCCTGGCCGAACTAGCTCGATGCCGAGCTTCTCCTGATCCTCCCGCAAATGCCGATCAATCATCAGGTACCATGCCATCGGATGCCTGCTCAGCGCATCCGCCACCATATTTGCCTTCCCGGGGTGATTTTGTAAATCGATGTCGAAGTCTTTCATCAACTCCAACCATCGTCTTTGTCTCATGTTCAGCTCTTTCTGTGTGAACACATACTTCAAGCTTTTGTGGTCAGTAAAGATCTCCACACGCTCTCCGTATAAGTAATGGTTCCATAACTTGAGTGCAAAGATCACCGCAGCTAACTCGAGGTCATGGGTAGGATAATTCCTCTCATGAGTCCGCAATTGCCTAGATGCATAAGCAATCACTTTCCCATGCTGCTGTAGGACACATCCTAGCCCCTTCCCAGAAGCATCGATGTATATGGTGAAACCTCCAGAACCTGAAGGTAATGTCAGAACTGGAGCGGTCCTCTGACCAAATGTGCTCTGCGTCCTTCCGCGTCAGCTTCGTCATGGGTTCAGCTATCCTAGCAAAGACCTGGACGAACTATCTATAATAGCCTGCTAAACCCAGAAAGCTCCTGATCTCTAAAACTGACGTCGGAGCCTTCTACGTCTCAACTGCAGCAATCTTTTTGGGATCCACCGAGATTCCATCCCCAGTGACTACATGGCCGAGACACTCCACTCGGTCTAAAAAGAACTCGCACTTCAGCAATTTGGCAAACAATCTCTCCTGCCTCAGAATCCCCAAAACTATCCGCAAGTGCTCTGCATGCTCCTCCGGCATCTTCGAGTATATCAGGATGTCGTCGATAAACACTACGACGAACTTATCCAGATACTGGTGAAATGTCTTATTCATCAAGTTCATAAAGACAGCTGGCGCATTTGTGAGACCAAATGGTATCACCAGAAACTCGTACTGCCCGTACTTCGTGTTGAACGCCGTCTTCTGGATGTCTGCTGCCCTAACCTTCACCTGGTGGTACCAGGATCTCAAGTCTATCCTGGAAAACACCTTCGCCCCACTCAACTGGTCGAACAAATCATCTATCCTGGGCAGAGGATATTTGTTCTTGATGGTGATGGCATTTAAGGCCCGGTAGTCAATACACAACCGGACTGTACCATCCTTCTTAGGCACAAAGAGCACTGGCGCTCCCCATGGAGAAGTACTGGATCAAATGAAACCCTTTTTTAACAGGTCATCAATCTGCTCTTTCATCTCTATGGCCTCCTTGGGATTCACTCTATAGCAAGCCCAGGATACTGGTGATTAACCCGGCACTAAATCTATAGTAAATTCCACATCTCTGTCAAACGAAAGTCCTGGAAGATCCTCTGGGAATACATCCATAAACTCCCTAATGATAGGGTATGGCGGTGCTACGTCCCCGACTGTCGCACAACAGTTCGGCTCTAGGCTGATCTCCGGCCCTGTCCTCCTGACTCTGAATGGTGTTGTGCCCGTTGGAATGAACAAAATACTACCCTCATGGCAATATAGATGCATGGGCATAGCTAAGCCAGTCCATCCCCAATATGATATCATAATCGGGGAGTGGCATCACAAAGAATCGCCCCTCAAACTCTCTCCCGCCTATCATAATATAGCATCTATAGCTAGCTCTAATAGGCACTGGTCCTCCTTCCGTCATTACTCTACTAATCTCCGTAGTAGGTGTAGATACTAAGTGATGTTCATGCACAAACTCTAATGACAGGAAGCTATGAGATGCACCAGAATTGAACAAGCATAGAGCTAGAAAAGTATGCAAATAAATATGACCTGTAATGACGTCAGCTAAGTAATCGGGCTCTGAAACCTGCTCCGGCTCCGGCTCAAGGGCTAGGCTATAAACCTTCCCCTGAGGTCCCTTCTGCTGCTGCAGATGCTGCCCAAACCTCTGTTGCTGAGTCGGGAGTGGTCCTCTAGGCTTCGCTACTGGGCAGTCCCGAATCTGATGGGTGGCAGACCCACAGACTAAGCACTGCTTCAACCTCTTCCTACAAATAGAGCTGTCGTGCCCTCGTCTTCCGCAGAAAGAACATATAGCTCCCCTCTGCTGCTGTCGGGGTTCCGGGGCTCAAACTGGCGGGGTCTGATGATGTGATGTAGGAGGACGGTAAGTCTACTGGGGTGGCGTCGGTGCTCTCTGCTGGAAAGCCTGACGCTTGGACGGTCCCTCATGATGTACAAAAGCCGGCCTCTTGCTAGACAGAAGATGCTCCTCAATGCTCCGGGCCAACTCTAGGCTCTGGTAATAGTCAGTCGTACCGTTCGCCACTATAAGAATGCCAATGTCTGGAACTAGACTATGGCAAAACCTACGGGTCATCTCCTCTGGATCTACAACCAGACTAGGAGCAAAACGGCTCAGGCGACTAAACTCTGCCGCATAGTCATCAACAGAACGGTTCTCCTGCTGGATGTTCTGGAATCGTAGCCCCATGGCTACTCTAGCAGTGGTCGAGAAGAATTTCTTCTTGAACTGGGTCTTGAACTGGGTCTTGAACTGATCCCAAGTGGCTCTCCCCCTCGCAAACAACGGCTCATTCCGGAACCAGACTTCTGCTAAGTCTATCAGCAGAAATCCCGCTGCCTCGACCTGGAGGTCATCTGGCATCCTAACTCCCAGAAGCTTCCTCTCTACCGAATCTATCCAGTCATCTGCTACTACTATGCCCTCAGTCCCTGAGAACTCCTTGGGATTCAGACCCATGAAGTCCTTGATCGTCCCTGCTCTCTGCCGTGGCTCTACAGGTGGTGGGACCACGGGACGTCCCTCAGAACGCTCCATGCTCTGGCGGAGTAGGGTAGTCTGCTCCTGATGGGTTGTTAGGAACCCCTGAATCAGAGTGAGCAGCTGGTTCCCGTCGAGTGTGACGGAAGCCAGGGTGGGTATAGTGATAGGGGGTGGTGGAAGTATCGGGGCCTGCTGGGACTGGGATGTGGACGGTGGTGGAGGCATCTGGGTCTGTAGATCTGTGGAGTGGGGGAATGTGGTAGGTGGAGGTGGGGTGTATCAGTCAACTGGTCAGCTGACTGGATATGGAGGGCTCCATTCTCGGGTGTAACATACTGGAATGAACGAGTAAGCACCATCTAAATTACAAATAAAAAAGACTTATAAGGACTTGTTTAAAGTAAGCAATCATAGACAAGAAAATCTAATTATAATAGCAAACATGTGATGTTTTCCTATGTTGCAATCCTAGCATTCCTCTAGGTGTTCTAAGCGTCATTCCTAAATGTTGTCTAATTACCTTAAGTTCCTAATTGCAGGCATGCTTGGTACAATAACGTAACCAAACAATTTAGTCAGGACCTGCATGGGCCACCACTAAAAACATGTCACGACCCGCTACCCAAATTGTTGGGCCAGGCCGAGTCATGTCCAGCCTACGTTTGAGATAAAACGTAGTAAGCTGTTCTAAAGACAACAGGATAAGACTAAATGTGCTAACAGTTCTATACGTGAATAAAAGTCATAAATGCTCCAAACACAAAAGTCGTCTCAGATAGCATAATGTCCAAAGTACAAGTCTGAAATGTAAAACTGGATACATATCCAGTTACAAAATATGTAGCCTAATACATGACTACACTAAATATCCCAAACAGCTAAGCAAACTAGACGAGTCTCCCCGCAGGAACATCCTCGTATGGCAAAGCCGGGTCCTCGGTAATATCTCCATAATATGAGTCACAGAGTAACTCCTCCTCAGTAAGGACACCTACAACGTTATCCTGTCAGGACGGGAGCAAGTACTGAAACTATCAAACTAGCATATAAAACATGGAAATGAACATAGGAGGAAATAACTGGAACATGGCATCACACAATCTATCATGGCAAGGACACATATGTCATAGAGACAGATGTATATGTAATGTTTAAAACTGTAGCAAGTACGTGATCGGTCAATAGATGTACATTGTACTGTGGTACATGTAAATAAAATGTACATACGTACAAGTTAACAAGCATAGGTGTACATCTGTACAGAAATGCGGGATAATGGCCTGTGGTAAGGTATGCATATAAAATGCGACCTCGTTCGCTACTATAGGGGGGTCATGATCACGTACACTACTATCAGTTTCCCCATAACCCATATTCTAATCATGTGAGAGATACATCAAGACTGTTCTAAGCATGGTAGTAATGGAATGTACAACATATGACATTTTAACTTGCTACCCCAAGGATCAGCATTTAATATGGTTGGATTAGTAGTTCATTTATGTAACAGTATGTAAAGTTTGTAGAAAGTACTTGCCTCTAGCAAAACAAAGCAAAACAAGCTGCGATAAAAGTGCTATGGATGTCTGATAACTCGTCACTGTAGAAATAAATGCAATAACTTAGTTTTTACACTAAGCTAAAATGCTAAGACACTAATTGGTGAAACACGACTTGTGACTGGGCACCTAGCCAAAATGATGACTCTGGCATAAGAGACCAATGTGGGGTGACACACTACTTTAACTAACTTTCTAGGGTCTTTACACTAGTGAGGGGTGAGGTTTAACACGGCTAAAGCTCAAAGTAGCACAAAAAGTTACAAGTCATAATTAATCAAATAAATAAATCAAAAGATCATTATGTTTTAACAATTTTTGAGATAGACAAAAAGCTTAATTTTACATAAAATAAAGTACCAAAATGATTTTTGCTAATTATAGAAATTTATTATAATTTTTCTGGAATTTATTAACCAGTACAAGTATTTTATAAAAATCAGTTTTCCTAAGTATACAGAAAATGAGTTTTGGTTTCATATGCCAAACTAGTGGCAAAATAATAATTTAAATACTAAAAATATACTAAATTAGCTAAATTAACATAGTATCTAAATACTATTTTTCCAGAATTTTAACAGTACTTTAAGTATTTTTAGAAATCCAAAAACAACATTGCACACAATTGAAATTAAATAATTAATTATCTGCGTATTTTGTCCATGTACATAATTTGAACCAAAGTTCAAATACAGGACCCAAGGCCATGAATCAAGTCCAATATGACTTGTACAGGTCTTGAATGTGTGAAAACACATTTGGGCCCAAAAACCTATGCTAGGTTTGGACATCAAATGGTTGCAGTAATTTAAATACACTAAAATACAATTTGGTAAAAATGCAAAATAAATATTACTATTTTAATAAGGTAAAATTATGCATCGTGAAAATATACATACATATGTTAAAAAGTACATATATATATATATATATAAGGAAATAACTTAATTTATAAAGTATATATACATATACAAATATTGTATACATATATATATTAATATATATATATATAATAATATATACACATGGAAATATATACATATATGTATATAAACACAAATATATATATAAAAGTTTACTAACTATAAAATTATATATACATATATATTATACTGCCAAAAATACAGTATATAAAATATATATATACTAATATATATATATATATATATATATATATATATATATATATATATATATATATATATATATATATATATATATATATAATTTATACATATATATATAAATATATATATAGAAAAATAGAAAAAAGAAAAAGAAAAAGAAAAAGAAAAAGAAAAAGAAAAAGAAACAGCATGGGAGGGCTCGAACTCGGCCCACTTGGGTCGGGTTTTGAGTAGGGTCGGGCTGGCCAGGGGGTCAGCCCGAGCTCTGTGTTAGGGTTAGGACTTAGTTAATTTTATTTAGGTTTTAAGCATTTAAATAATAAAAAATATAAACATAGTCCTGTGTCATGACAGTTAGGGACACAGGTGTCTTGTGTCTACACCCAGCACGACACGCACGACACGAGTTTTACGTGTCCAGGTCCACACTCGTGCTCGCCTGGACACGGCGAACAGCATAGGCCCAACACGAGACATGCACGACACGAAAAGACACTGCTACTCACGTGTCCAGTCGTCGAAGGGGGATTTCGAAGGTGCTGACGGGCGGAGGAGACGTCGGGACGGCGGCGCTCGGGTGGCGACGCGTTCGCCTTGTCACGGCGAACCCTTTGGTGGTGGTGTTAGGGGGTGGCGTTCGTCGTAGGGGCGGCGCTGGGGGTTTAGCCGGAGTTAGGGTTCCGGTGGAGGAAAAGTGGAGGAGACGGTGGCGTGGGCGGTCGTGGTGGGATTTTAGGGTTAGGGTCGAGACTGGGGAAGAGGGGGAAGTTTTATAGGCTAGTTAGGGCGGTCGGGGGGGGCTGTGCGCTGGCCGAAAATGGCGGGGGCTGCCGACGTCGAGTCGTCGGTCAGTCGGGGCAGGGATGGGTTAGGTTTTTAGGTTTTACAAAACAAACCCTAGAGTTTAGGAAATTGCAAACCAGTCCCTAAGGTCACTAAATGCAAATAGTAATTTGTATTCCGCAACTTAAAACAATTCAATAATTGTAAAATAATATATTAACAATTTAATAAATTACATACTGATATAAAAACAATTCTAAAAATTACAGAATGATTTTAAAATATTTTAGAAAATTATAAATTGATATTTTTAGTATTAAAACTCATTTAAAAATTATTTAAAAATTCTAGAAAAATTCCTAAAAATCCTAATAATTATTTTAAAGCTATAAATGACATTAAAAATTAATTAACACTAATTAAAATAAAATTTGAAAAACAAGGGCTTACACTATGTCCACTAGAAAGAATAGTCTACAACATAATCAAAGTCTAGTATAGTCTTGTCATTCAATACCACTACTTTACCTATTAGGTGTTAGGGTTAGCTGGTCCTTGCGGTGCCGTTGTATCCTCCATGATCATGGCGAAAGCTTGTCCTCCTGGTGTGGTTGGTGGTGGTGGGGCACTTGCGTTTCTCTTCGGACAATCTCGAGACCTATGTCGGTTGGACCCACAAGCCCAACACAAACCTAACCAACTCCGACAATTTTCCTGTACGTGGCCTCTCTTCATGCAATACTGACAGATGGGGACGTGCTGGACTTGATGTGGGATAGCTCGTGCCTGCTGAGGGTACTGCTGGGCTGCGGTCTTTCCTGGGCATTAGGTCGCTTGGCCGCTCCTGATTGGTTGTTGTCTCCTCCATGTGTGTCTCTGTCCCTCTTTCACTTACGCTTCAATTCTTTCTCTACCGCCTGTGCGACCTTCAAGATTCTTTCATATGTGGTGGCCTGGCTGGTGGCGATGGCAATGCAAATTTCATGTGATAGCCCTTTTCTGAACGTCTTGGCTTTGGCTGTAGGGGTCAAGGTATCTGCGAAGCGACTGAGGCGGGAGAACTCGGCGGTGTACTCGTCGATAGAGAGGTTGCCCTGTTCCAGGCTCTCGAACTCGTTCTCCAACTCTTCGTGGGATGCTTCGAGGTAGAACTTCGTCTTGAACAACTCCTTGAACTCTTCCCAAGTCACATCTGGCGCAGTGAATCGAGGCTCATCTCTATACCACGTGCGGGCAATGTCGTAAAGCTGCATGCTAGCGGACTCAACCTTCATGTCTTCAGGAACTCGAGTCATCCGAAGAATTCGATCCACGTTCTCTAACCACTCATCTACGTAGAGAATCCCTTTCGTCCCTTTGAATTCCCTGGGCCTAAGGTCCATGAAATTTTTGGAAGATCCAGGGCACGGTCGTGGAGTATCTCTAGTCTGTAGAACCTCTTTCAAGGTGTCGCGAAAGGCGTTGGCCTGCTCCGTCCGGGAAGTGATGAGCTGCTGGAAGATTTCGAGGAGAGCAATATTGTTCAGTGCAGGTGGCTGTAGAAGCGTAAAAAGTGCTTCATAGACTAAGTCAAAGAAGTTGAGAGCTTTACGCAAGTCAAACAGAGTCAAACTCAGACTTTACGCAAGACAAACAGAGTAAAACTCTACGCGAGCTACTTTACGCGAGAGCCATCATCAAAGCTTTTACGCGAGGGACAGGCTGTCAAATCAACACATATAATGCGCGTGATACTGTTCTGACATAATGATTTTCTGACAGCGGACGGCATAGAATTCGAGAGGATTTGATTTACACCAAATCCAACACTTGTCGGTTAGTGTGCAGATGGGCTACTTTACGCTCAAGAGATTGCTTCTTTTACGCACAAAAGCTATTCGAGCTTTTTACGCTCAAGGCTGTTGTGCGCGTAAAGTTTATTTGAGCTAATTTTACGCTCAAGGCTACTTTTCAGCCACTTTATACGGGAAGTCTATTTTGGGTTATTTTACGCCCAATCTGCTACTTTATGCGGAAAGTCTATTTTGGGTCATTTTTACGCCCGATCGTTTTTGGCTACATGAGAACGTGGTCTGCTTATATGGCTTTCATGCCACACTTATCGAAGAACGTGTGTACGTGATATCCCCATTTTGTTGAAGTAGTGGGACACGTGTCATCATGCGTCGAGACCAAAACTCTACATGAGACACGTATCATCATGCGTAGAGAATGATTTTCATCATGGGTGACAATTACTTGCATAAAGACCCAATTTTGTTACTTTTTACGCACAGAGGGTCTAGTCTATAAATAGACTTATTTTTAAACACAAAAGATCATAAGAGATATATAGGAGAGGAGATTCTGAGAAAACTCATACTTTCAGAGTGATATTCACAGAAGCATTTATTTAACTTTTTCTTAAGAACAGGGTGAAGCAAAGCAGGAAAGCATTCGACTGTGCCATCAATGTCGTTGCTCGATACCTTTCTGGTGACTTAGTTCTTTCGATTGTTCATCTTCTTCAAGCAGTTTTTTTCATCATCATCGTATGGTCCAAGGAACAAAGTGATCGCTCTCAGATCAGACTTCCATAGCAATACTTTCCAGAAATAATTTGTACTCTTGTATTTTTTCTAGTTTTCTTTCAAAAGCCAATTTTAGGCATTTTGTTAAGTGAAACAAAATGGCGACTCTGCTGGGGATTACTTTCTCCACTGATGAGAAAGTAATTGCTCAATATGATGATGTGTCGGTCGGATCGACAAAGAAGACTCTGGTTGTTCATTTCAACCAGACTGCTTACGAAGAAATGCTCCGAATTGGGGGTAGTACTCGCTGCTCCAATGTTCAGAAATCGCAAAAGGCATAAAAAGTGTGGATTTCTAAGTCTAAAACATCCTCGGATCTCCCTGCTGTCTCTAAAGGCAAAGGAATCCTTCTCACTCCTGTTGTGGAGGCTCCCGTCTGTGACGAGGCAGTCTCTACTTCAATAATACGCCCTGGGCGTAAAAATCAGTCTCCCGTCTATGACGTGGCACACTCTCAAGTTTTACGCTCTGCGCATAAAAATCAATTTTTACGCTCTGCGCGTAAAAATCAGTCTCATGTCTGTGACGAGGCAGACACCGAAGTTTTACGCTCTATGCATAAAGGAAAATCTCCCGTCTGTGACGTGGCAGATATTCATGTTTTGTGCTCTATGCGTAAAGATAAATCTCCGGTCGGTGACAGAGTAGATAAAATTCAAAATGATGCCTCTGCATCTAAAGTGAATTTGCCTACACGCATGCAGCGTAAAAACAAGAATCCTATTGTTGGTAAAACTTCAGTTTTCTACTAACAACCTTCTTACACTGCTTTACGCAAGGTACCAAACCTTCAGATTACGCGTAATGCTGATGGAGTCCTTTGTGCACAAATCTCAGGATTTACGCACGCAACTCCAGGCGCGTAAAAATGTGCAGTTTGGTTCTGTTAATGCAGTCAGTAATCTTCTTTATACACAAGGGACTAAACATTTCTCTGTCCCAAATGTAATAAAGAAGACAAATCCTTCTACTCCTTCTGATTTACGCGAGTAGCTTGTACAAAAGCGTAAAAACAGAAAATCTCCAGTGACACTCCCCAAAGAAAATCATCATTATGAGTGTCACCAGATTGTAATCAAATGTTGCTGTTCGGCTTCTAAATGGTCAGTTTTTGACTGGCTAAGCTACAATGTGCCTCAGCAATCAGTTGATGACCAAGAACATGAGGTGTCATATGCATCAGTCAATATGGCATCTCATACCAACAAGGGACGACGTCCAAGACGTAATTCGTCCCGGACTCCAAGCCATCAACAGTTCAATCGACTCCTTGATACTTTTGAAGGGGTATATCAGAATACTCGGTCAAGAGTTCAAAGATCGTTGCAATCTTCAGATTCAGAAGCTGGGGGTACCCAGTCGTTGGAGTCAGAAACTGATAGTGTTGATTCATACCTTTACACCAATCCCTCTGTATGTTTAAGGGAGGTTGAATCCTATGCTATCGGAGATGAAACGGAGACGTCGACTGCTAATATAGAACAATGTCTCTCTGCAGTTGAGCAATCACTGAAGGACATGCTTGCCATGATGCAAAGTATGCATCAAATAATAATTACTCAGCAAACTGCTCAGCCGGCAGTAGTAACACCGGTGCAAGTAGCAGCACAGACTCAAGATAGTCAAGGGGTTGATATATCTTTGAATAATCTTAGTCAAGAGCCTGCCGTCAATCAAAATTATGCATCTCCAGATCCTCTCATTCCAGAAGATGTACCACCTCCGGTGGGGTTTATGGTACATCCAATAAATATTCAATCAAATGTGCTTCCTCAAACTAGTGAAGCTATTCAAGCAGTGCATGAGCTAGAAGTACAGTTTGAAGTTCTGAAGCACAAGGATCAGCTCCAGAGGTTAGGGATTAAGCAACCTTATCCTCCTCATTGGAATGATGTACCCTTTCCTCCAAAATTTAAGCCACAGTCGATGGTATTATTTGATGGAAAGGCCTCTCCTAGTCAATATATCAATTATTTTGATATTATAACTGTGCATCTGCAGAAGAATGATGCTCTTCTCACCCGAGTTTTTATCGGGTGCCTGACGGGTTTAGCTTATGACTGGTATCTCAGTTTACCCAACAATTGTACATCGTCTTTTGACGAGTTTAAAGCAATGTTTCTCTTCCGCTTCTATGAAGGAGGCATGGACATGAATATGTCCTCCTTAATAGAGATTAAACAAAAGGAGAAGGAAGATACTCGGACGTTTATCGAATGTTTTCGACAGGCAACTTTGAAAATGCCTCCTGGTATGCCAGATTCAGTATTGATTGATACGGGCAAAATGAATCTGCGACCATCCATTGCTGTCTTTACGGGCTCTTAATTCACAGATTGGACCTCGTTCATTATAGCAACAGTTTCAGCCGAGACCAATGGTAGGTTGGCTCGTGAACACGGGATGATCTTTGCCTCAGAAGATAAAGGAAAGAAAGGCTCTTCAGGCAATAATTTCGACAATCGCAATAGAAAAGGGAAGAAAACCCTAGTGGTTAATCTTTCAAAACCCAAAACGACGCCAAATAATTTGAAGTCTTTCAAACCAAAAGAAGAGTACTCTTTTGATGATAGTGATATTCCAAGGATATTCTAATGTCGTGTAAAGAGTGGCAAACTCCAGATTCCAGAGCCAAAAAGGCCTAATGAGATGAATCTGACTGACAATCCCAAATATTGTATCTATCATAGATACATAAATCATCCTACCAAGGCTTGCTATGTCTTAAAGAAGAAAATCTAAGAGTTGATAAATGCCAATGCCATCGTTTTAACCAATGATGAGCATACGGTTACAACTAATATGATTTCTCTTCAATTTGGAGGTTTTCCTCCACAGCAAGTTATAGGTGGGGTTGTCCCAATTCCAAAGACGACAATGAAAATTGAGAATCTTCCGCCTGTTAGAGAGCAAAATGAAGGATTATTGCCTCTCACATTAAAAAATGGTGAAATCATATGGGTACATCCTGACTTAGTACCTGAAATGGAAGATGAAGGTAAAACTTCAAAATCCAAGAAAGGTAGGAAAGTCAAAACCTGTAATATGATTTCTCATATTGTTAATCCAGATCATGATGATTTGGATCATCTTTGGGACGGCAGCCCTTTGGAGGATAGGCTGAGGGGTTTGAATATCTGTCCTCCAAGTTTGGCTCCTCCTACCAAACTCAGACTTACTCATCAGCAATGGTGAGCAACAAATAGTGTCCCCTTATACAGGGCACAATAAGTTTTTGCTGCTTATGAGAAAGCTCTTGTGGGGATTTTTCCTCATGTCCTGAGTATTTCTCCTTCTCTTGTGGCTACAAAAGTTTCTATTCCTCCTTCTCCTGTGGCTACAGAGGTTTCTATTCCTCCTTCTCGTGTGACTACAGAGGTCTCTATTCCTTCTTTCTCTGTTGAACCATCTATTGAAAGTCCGCTACCCACTCATATGTACAGTCAACAATCAGTCCATCTTATGAAAAAGATGGGCTATGACTTTCAAAAGGCGATAGGCTTGAACTATGATAAAGGAATGCGACTTTCTTTACAAATTCAAGGTCAAAAATCCATTGTTGGATTAGGTTTTAAGGTCCCTCATAAAAATCCTCGCAAGAAGAAGGCTAAGGAAAAGAAGAACAAAACCTGTAATATTGTACTTCATTCTCCTGAGTCTGAAGAAGAAATCTTTGCTGGTATGAGATCTGGAAAAGAGTACAATAAAGATTATGAGGGAACTTCGAAAGAAGCGGAGGACGTTGTTGAAACGCTATCAGCTCAACCATCTCCTGTTCCTGCTGAGGTAAGATCTTCCAAACCATCTGTGGTTGAGAAAGGAAAACAGAAATCAGTACGCTTTGACGTCCCATTGAAGTTTGCTTCAAATCAAGGGGTAGTGATGAAGTCCTACAAGTTCGATATTCTAGCCTAACTAGCTAATACTTCGGCTAGACTTTCTATCTTCGACCTGCTTCGTATTTCTAAAGAAAGCAGAGAAACTTTGAGCGAAGCTTTGCTACAAGCAGACTCATGCTTAGCTCAACTCAAGAGTCCTGACAATATACCGGTGTCGTGTCCACAATGTCATAGTGTGATGGAAGCAATTCCTAACATCACCTTCACATAAGAAGATATGATGTTGAAGCATAATAAACATGATAGGCCTCTGTGCTACACAGGGTATATTGAATCTACTGAAATTGATAGGATTTATATTGATCTTGGGTTTTCTATTAGCATTATTCTTCAGAGTATGCTACGACCCTTGAGGATTCCTACTAGTGATTTGACTTACACTAGTACAACAATAGTTGGTTTCAACTCTGGAAAGAGTAAACCACTAGGGAAGATTCGTCTGAAGATTCAAATTGGGGATCTTCAAACTATGGCGACTTTTTATGTTATTAACTCAGATGTATCTTACAACATTCTTCTTGGAAGACCGTGGATACATGAGCATAATATTGTGCCGTCAACTCTCCACCAATGCTTCAAGTACGTGGATTCTTAAGGGATTATGAAGACTGAATTCGTAGATATCAATCCTTCTAAGGGTATTGAAGCCTATTTCTCTGATTCAATACTCTACAAACAAGTGCATGTGAAGGAGATATCGGATATGGCCGAAGATCGATCACCTGCAGAAGATCAATCTGTCAATGAAGATCCTCCAGAAGAGGAACCTTTGAAGATTAAAGTCAAAGGCCGAATCCAACTCCAACATGTCAATGACCAACCTTTGGTGATCAAGGTTAAAGGAAGAACTCGGGCTTCGTCTGAGGAATCAGTGAGTATTACAGTTAAGATCCAGGTTCAATCTCTCATGATCAAGGTCAAGGGACGTACTTTTCGTACGAATGATCCAGAACCACTGATTATCAACCTTGGCAAGTCTACGCAGAAGACGGATGACGGTCCTTTGATGATCAATCTGAAGCGTAGCAGTTAGTTTATAAATGATGTAAATATTGATCATTCTGTACTTTCTAATATTAATGAAGATTTCCTTTTGGAGCACATGGCTGTCAAATTTATTGAAAGAATGACTTTATCTGCTGATAATCAAAGTCATCAACATAAAAATGATATAAATACAGAAAAAATCTTATATATTAATCATAAGGAAAATTCTTTTCCTCCTCATGTCGATGTTGGACCTTATGCTCAAAGGTTCTTAACATCTTCTCCCTATCTACTTCATGTAGCCTCATCATCACAAGCTTGTGTAACTTATAGACGTCACAAAGAATCTTATTTTGTGATTCCGTCTAATAAGAAAAACAAGCACCAAATTGTGTTTTACCTGGCTACAAATATCCCTGTTGCTCAGACAGATAATCTCAGAGGAAAAGATAAAGGAAGAATTAGAATTGACAAATATAGTCAATAATCTCTTAAGATTATCCAGAATATGGGATATGACTTGAAGACTATGCAAGGTCTTAATCAAGGCAAAGGTAGACGGTTACCATTATGTGGTGATCTATTTTACCAGAAAAATCGACATGGGTTGAGATACGATCCATCTCACATGTTTAACGAAGATATACAAGAACAATTTTCTTCTAGTTTTTCACAATCCTCATATTCAGAAGAAATTCAATTCATCGAATCTGATCCATCCCACATGTACAAAAAAGATATGGAAGAAGAATGTTCTTCCAATTTTTTACAATCCATATATTCTGGAGGAAACTATTATGATGAATCTGAGTGCGTCTTTTCTGTCAACATGGTTCAAACTGATGGTGAATCTGAGCCCTTTAAAAATGACCCTTGGGCACAACAAATGGACACTCAATGGGAGCTTTATTTTGAACAGCGACAGCCACCTACAGAAGATAAAATTGTCCAAATTGAGGTTGGAGACGGAACTACGTCTAAGCTAATATTCATCAGTAAAACCTTTCTGAAGATGAAAAGGAAGAGTTGGTACAACTAACTAAAGAAGATATTGATATTTTTGTATGGAGTTATGAGGATATGTCGGATCTAGATCCTAAAGTAGCTACTCATAAACTCAATATTCTTTCTAATGCCAAGCCTGTAAAACAACAGCAACTACATTTTCGATCAGATAAGATGGATTCAATTGAAGCAGAAGTCAAAAAGCTGATCACATGTGGCTTTGTTCATGAAGAACAACACCCAGACTGGGTTGCCAATATTGTTCCTGTTATGAAGAAAAATAGAAAAGTTCGAGTTTGCATAGATTTTCGGGATCTTAATGCAGCTTGTCCAAAAGATGAATTTCCACTTCCTATTATCGATGTCATGATAGACAATACATGTGGTTTTGAACGCATGTTTTTTATGGACGAATTTTCAGGATACAATCAAATTAAGATACATCCAGGAGATGAAAAGCATACTGCTTTTCGTATACCCCTTGGAGTTTACTGCTATACGGTTATACCATTTAGTCTAAAAAATGCCGGTGCTACGTATCAACGGGCCATGAGCAATATTTTTCAAGAACATCTACGAAAAATAGTTGAATGTTATGTGGATGATATTGCTGTCAAAAGTCGATCAAAAGATGATCAAATTCAAGACTTAAAGACAGTATTTGAATTCATGCATCAGCATCAACTGAAGATGAACCCTACTAAGTCTTTCTTAGGAGTTTCTAGTGGCAAGTTTTTAGGATTTGTCATTACTTCTCAAGGTATCCACGTTGATCCTGATAAAATCAAAGCAATTCTTGAAATGCATCCTCCACGCAATCTAAAAGAACTCTGTGGCTTCCAAGGTCACATTGCTTATATCAGGAGATTTATATCAAATCTTTCTGGAAGATGTCAACCTTTCTTCCGCCTATTAAAGAAAGGTGTATCATTTATTTGGGATGAAGCATGTCAAAAAGCCTTTAATGACATCAAGCAATACCTTACAAATCCACCTGTCTTGGTACCTCCAGTGGTGAGAAGACCATTTTTGCTCTATGTTCGAGCCTTAGATCATTCTCTCAGTGCTCTTCTTGCACAGAAAAGTGATAAGGGCCATGAACAGGTAATTTATTATCTTAGCCGAATGATGGTTGGAGCTGAACACAGGTATACTCCTGTGGAGAAAGAATGTCTAGCCTTGGTTTTTCCTGTTCAAAAGATACGATATTATGTGTCAAGACAAACTATTCATGTCATCTCCAGAATAAATCCTATTCGGATATTAATGAGAAAACCGAGCATTCTTAACTCCAAGTTAGCCACCTGGGCGATATTGCTTACTCCTTATGGTACGGTCTATGTACCTCAAAAATCAGTAAAGGGTCAAGCTGTTTGCCATTGATTGTAAAAGTACACAACAATTTTATAGGAGGACTGAACTTAGACTCACAATACAAACTCGCTCGTACAAAAAAAGCCTAGGGACGAAAACCTAGGTACAGTAATCTAAGTACGATTGTTTATTTTTGATTCTGGGGGACGACGGTAGAGGCTCGGGAAAGCGATGACAGCTCTGCCTTACTCCTTGGACGATCGGACGTAGCCTTGGCTCTGAAGAAGAAATGCTCTCGAAATGTGTGAGGAAACTCTTCTGTGCGTGCCTTTGTCTCTCTGTGTGTCCAGCCGGGTTCTTCTCTCTCTTTGCGCTCCTTTGTGTTCTTTTTTTCTCCAGCCTTTTGTAAGAGAATGGCACCTTGCTATTTATAGGAGTAAAGTGTGATCATTAGGGTTTGCAATAATTTTCTCTTAAAAAGTCGACGGTTTGGGAATTAATTACCATTTTCCTTGATCCTGCTTTGTTGGCAATTAATCTGGGCCGTTAATCTTGATTGCAACAAATCTGGGCAGTTAATGTTGATTGTGCCAAATCCATATGGGCAATTAATGTTGATTGCCACGAATCTTTATGATTTGTTATGATAAGCTCGGATCTCTCGCTACGTGCTCAATCTGTTTGATTGTAATAAATCTGATTTGATCCGGGTAATTATGATGATTGCACTAAATCTGGGTGGATAAATCTTGATTGATTTGGTGCCACGTGTCCAACCATCATTATGCAGCGAGCTGGGGGGAACTGATCCTCTTCCACGTGTTCTATCCGCGAGCCACAGGGACAGGGTGTCTTGACAGAGCCGCATGAGGGTGGCTTCTCAGGATTTGAACCGCATGAAGGTGGCAGCCGCATAGGTATGGCCTCCGAAATCTGAGCCGTATGAGGATGGCTTTCAACTGAACCGCATAAGGCTGGCCACATGTCAAGGCTGTATGGACGTGGCCTCTCAGCATTTGAGCCGCATGGAGATGGTCCCCATGATCCGAGCCGCATGAGAGTAGCGGTCGCATGGGGTGGCCCCATGATCTGAGCTGCATAGAAGTAGCAGCCGCATGGGGGTGGCGGCCGCATGAGGGTGACAGCCACGTGGGGATGGCGGCCGCATGAGGGTGGCGGCCGCATGGGGATGGCGGCCGCATGGAGATGGTAGTCGCATGGAGATGGCGGCCGCATGGAGATGGCAGCCGCTTGAAGGTGGCGGCCGCAATAAAGTAGGTAACCACATAATTAGCTTTGGAATTGGTAGATTTGTGCCAGCTATAGAAATTTTCTTCGTTTCCCTAGGAGCACGCCTTCATGTCAGAGTCATCATTACAGCTTTATGTTAGAGCTGTCAGTTCTCCTTTATGTCAGAGCTGTCTTGTTGTGTCAGAGCGTTAAATGAGGCTGCTGCTTGATGGCCAGCTGTACGTTGCATTGAATGTGGCCGCATCATAGAACCGCATAGAGTTAGGGAGATTTTTGAGCCGCAGGAAACTCTAATGAACTTTTGAGCCGCAAGGAACTCTAATGAACTTTTGAGCCGCATGGTACTCTAATAAACTTTTGAGCCACATGAAACTCTCCTAGTCTTGAGCCGCATAGGATTTCCTATTTATTTCCATGCTTTTACACAAACATTAGCTGATTTCTTAGCAGCTCACCCTATACCTGAAACCTCTAAGTTATATGAGGACATTCCAGATGAAGTCGTGGATTGCAACATGACTTTGAATGATGACATTTGGCAACTATATTTTGATGGAGCATCGCGGGTTGGACCTAAAGGCAATATTGTCTCCGGAGTAGGCATTGTCTTTGTCTCTCCTAATAAAATGGTTATTTACCGTGCTTATTTTCTTAATGAACCATGCTCCAACAATGTGGCAGAATATAATGCTCTGCTAATTAGTCTTCAAGTGGCAAAATAATTAGATATTGAGTTCCTGGAAGCTTATGGAGACTCTCAACTGATTGTTAACCAGGTCAGAGGGACATATGAAGTCAGAAATCCTGACCTCATTCCCTATCATCAAGTGGTAATCGAATTGGTCCTTTCATTCAAAGGATTCTTCATCGAATTCGTACCACGTTCTCAAAATTTGGAAGCTGATGCTCTTGCTAGTTTAGCTGCAGACTTAGTTGTTCCAATTTGAAGATAAAATACCATTACTTTGTTAGATAGAGATCTATTTTGTGTAAAGAATAATTTACATATCGAGCAGAGTTATACTACAGAATCAAGTTCTCAACAAAGGGATTGGAGAAGTCCAATCATTGATTATGCGATAATGGAATTTTACCTAAAGATCCAAAAGAAGCTGCGTCAATCAAGAGACGATCATTTCGATTCTACTATGATTCTTCTTTACATATGTTATATCGTCGTTCTTATGATGGACTTTTGCTCCTTGTCTCTCTGAGAGTGAAGCTAAGAAAACACTCCGTGAAGCTCATGATGGTGTCTGCGGTACCCATCAACCGGGTCCGAAATTACAAGACCGTATCTAAAGAATAGGATATTATTGGCCCTCCATGATAGCAGATGCTGTGGATTACGCCAGACGGTGTAAAGCATATAGATTCATGCTGATTTTATTCATCAACCATCTGAATTCTTACATCCTACAGCAGCTTCTTGGCCCTTCGAAGCTTGGGGCATGGATATTATTGGTCCGATTAACCCTTCTTCTGTCAAGGGACATCGGTTTATACTGGCTATAACCGATTACTTTTCTAAATGGACGGAAGCGATTCCCTTTGTTGAAGTAAAAACATCTAATGTGGTTAGCTTCATCAAACACCATGTCATTTATCGTTTCGGAATTCCCCGAAGGATAATCCATGACAATGGACTACAACTTGCTAGTTAGACATTTTATCGATTCTACGATAAAAATCGGATCCAAAATCTGGCTTCTACTGCTTATAATCCAGCTGCTAATGGCTTGGCCGAAGCTTTCAACAAGACAATCATTAAACTTCTTAAAAAGTTTGTCTCTTCTAATAAACGTGATTGGAATGAAAAACTTGGAGAATGTTTATGGGCTTACCGAACGACAGTCCGAACTCCGACTGGTTTTACACCATTCTCACTAGTTTACGGATGTGAAGCTGTTCTCCCATTGGAAATCCAGATCCCATCTCTTAGAATAGCCATTGCTAATGAGCTAACGTCAGAGAATAATGATCGCTTACGACTCCAAGAACTTGAAGGATTGGACGAAAAACGTCTTCAAGCACAACAGCACATTGAGCTATATCAAGCCCGTATATCTCGAGCTTTCAATCGTAAAGTAAAAGAAAGGATATTCAAGGTCGGTGAGCTAGTTCTAGCTGTTCGAAGACCGATAGTGATGACTCATAAGAGCAAAAGAAAATTCCAAGCAAAATGGGAAGGTCCTTATGTAGTCGAGACCGTCTTCTCTAATGGTGCCTATAGGTTGTCTAAAGCTAATGGAAATTTGCTCATGATGCTAATCAATGGCAAATTCTTGAAGAAATATTATGTCTGAACTTCTTCTTTATTCTCCAGCTACCAATATTTGGTTAAGCTGATTATTTGTCTCATAAAAGTGAATTTTGATATTCTGTCTTACCAGCTAAAAAAAGAAAGAAAGAGGGGATTTATTATTTATCATGTTATTATGACCTCTGAATAAATATTAAGTCTACTTCTTTTCCTATCTATCATGTCCATATGGCCTCTGAATAGATATTAATCTATTTTTTTTTGAGTTGTTACGATCTGTCACGTTCATATTACCTCTGATAGTATCGTATACTCTAAACAGAAAACGAGATTCATTATCTATCATGTCCATATTACCTCTGGATAGATATAATTTATTGAGTTTAGAAGACTTGTCATGTCCATATTACCTCTGATAAGTGTTTTCTATCTCATACCTATTGTTTAAATTTCAAAATAAATGATAGGGACACAAAATAATTATTTCATTCATTTCTTCTAAACATTACAGAATGAAAAAGATAGAAGATTACAAAAATTCTTTATTTGCCTAAGGTGGAGCAGAGACATCTTCAAGCAATTTTTGTAGCTCCGCCAAACGCTTTTCACGAGTGCTCAGCACTATTTTGGTAGCTACGGAGCGTCGAGCTTCGGGAGTACAGAGATGAGAAAGTCCAGCAAAAGTGATTATCATCTTATCCTTGGCTTCGTCAAGGGTTTTGATGGTAGCTTCAGCTCCGAAGACTTTTTCCTCCAAAATTGAGCTCTGTGTTAGATGCTGGTCTCGAGCTATGATCAACTGCTCCCTCTCCGCCTTCAAGCGAGCCAATTCTGTCTCAACTTCTCGAATTCTATCATTCTGTTGATGAATTTTCATATTTGAAGTTTCATAGGCTTCTCTCTGGATATCCAATTGGGGCTTAGCTTCGGCCAAAAAAACTTTTTCTTTGGCGACCTTGATGCTATACTCTTGGAGAGATTCATTGAAGGTAGTCTCCCGAGCGGTATATTCAGCTGATAAAGCGTCATACTCGCTTTGGATGAGACTTTCAATAGTTTTGCTTGACAGCCTTAGATATTCTCTAATAGGATGTTCAAATTCCTCTATTACCTTCTACAATGCCGCTGCTCTTGCTTCATCATTGAACATGGCGACATTTCTGATCGTAAGAGCAATGGCAGCCTTCAAGCTTTCATAATTAAGGCCCTTCTTCAGGACCATCTTGATCAAAGCTGCCAGCATTTTGTAGAACGTTTAGTATGAATCTCAACTAAGAGATTCATTTCTGTATTTGAGCTCGGCGCGGCGGCGATGTCTACCAAGTCTCTTTTCTGAAGACTAGGGGCAGATGTTGTTGCTTTGGTAGCAGATTGAGATGAATTCAATGTTGTCGCTGCTACCATGGCTAACTGATCCCTAGGAGCTTTCGAGGCCACATCTTCAGTACTGTATTGAATTGTTTCTCCAGCCGTTTTTGGAGCTGAAACTACTTGAGTTTCAGTGGCGGTGATAGTTGCGAGAGGATTGGTAGTTATGGTGACTGATTCGGGTTAAGGCATTGTCTTCTCAGGAACTTGTACTGGATCAATAGTAATAACAGAGGATGCTATTACAACGTCTCCAACTTCAGTTGATGATTTGACCATGTCTTTATCACCTTCTTTGGCTATCGGCTGTACCGGCTCTTCAAGTAGTTCAGTTGTAGTGGGTCCTTCTACAACTGGTTCTTCATTGAAGTCTGTCAATTCTGCAGCAGATGCTTCTTCATCTACAGTGGGTTCTACTGCAGTTTGTTCTTTTTCTCCGCCTTCAGCAGGAGGAGACAATTCTAGCTGAGCCTGCACTTCAGGCTCTTGTTGTATCTCTATATCTTCTTCTTCTGAAGAAGAACTCTCTTCCTCAGATTCCATGTTTTCCTCATGAATATCTTCTTGAGGAGGAGGAGGAGCCACAGGCATTGATGCAATGATAACACCTACAAAAATTAAACAAAATAAGTTAATACACAAAAATCATAATTTTGTATAGTTTTTGTGTAATTTATATTTACCTGGAGTAGGTGTAGGACGCGCCAAGTATGATTCATAGTCCCCATCCCAGTCATCATCGTCGAAGGAAAGAGCTGGTTCATCTGATGGGATGAGCTCTCGATCAACAGTATGTGTAGTGGCAGCGTCCTCAGTAGCTTGTGCCTTTTGTGGCAAAGACAGATGAAGTGATGAGCTAAGACATCTAGGAGATAGGACCGCCACAGCTTCTGTTGACGCTGCTGGTTGAGATGCAGAGGATCCTTCTCCAAAATGAGTCGAAGAAGATGTAACGTGTTGAGGCTCCTCGACTGGAGTGTCGCTCTCTGGAGTAGCGGCTCTCTGTCTAGAAGGTCCTTTGACAGTAATTTTCTTCTTCTTCTCTGGAAGGGTCTTCTCTGGAAGGATAACAACTGCACCTGATTTCGGTTTCCAGGTTTTTCCAATAATAATAGGTCCCGCAGCTATTTCCCCAACTCCCGTAGGGATTACTTCCAGATACTCATCTGGAACAGCAGCGTCATCGGGTATGTCTGGAAGTACCCTGACTGGCTCTTCGACATTCCCTTCCTTGGGCCATCTAAGACTCCCCTTCATGTTGTAGCCATGGGCGAAGGAGCGGATGGATGCATAAAAGCGAGCATACGTATAAAGTATACGTAGCTCGGTTGTGCTGGTAGCAGTCGATACTCTGAATTTAGCACGGTACAAGCAGTGCTAAAGTATCTCCAGGCTCTTGCACCATCAATTAGCTTCCCATAATGGTAGAAGCTGGTGGAGGGATTACCAACATGAAGTTGGTCATATCCAAACTGGCGAACAAACCGACTTGGTAGATACGGTTCGAACGCAGAGTTGTCTTCATTCCTGTACATCAGATGGGAGGGTCTGATGCACAATAGCCATTTAAAAACTGGCACAGGCAGTGAAGTCCTCCCTTCGCCTCTATCTTCAAACTGTACATCGAGGTAATCATCTGGAACTTATGGCCTTGTGCAAAAGAAGTTCTATCTATGAGAATAATTCAGTACTTCCCGGGTGTCTGCCACTGTAATTGTAGTCTATGTGACTTTGTTGAATTTCTGGAGGAAGACCTCTGCATTATCTCCAGGGCCTGGTGGCAACAAACTACAGTTATGATACAGTAACCAGCCCATCAGATAAGTGTAGGGCATCTCCACCCTTGGGAATTTGTTTCGGTGAGGAGCATTGTTGATTAGTTCCTCACCAAAGGTTCTTAAACCTGTATTTATTCGGCACACCATTGTCGATAACAAGTTGATTCTGACCTTGAACACCAAACGTACTGCCGACCATAATACGTTTCGGTGAATTCTGTCTATTGTGCTGATCCCGGGCACAACCCATCTCCGTAGCCACAAAGATAGAAAGCCTGTCAGCAAGGCTTTCCTGGAGATCTTCTGACTGCAATGCCTCAGGTAGCTTAAGGTTTCAGTCCCCGCAGTGATGTCTCCGGTCTTTTTGGACAGATACTGGTCCGAAGACTTATGTGAGATCATTAAACTATTGATCAGATCTGAAGGGATTATTGAACAAGGGTTGATGGTTGGAGCCTTATTTTCTTGGAATCTCCCCTTCTTGTTCTTGGGTATCCTATTCTCATGGTAGAATAGATAAGTTGTCCATTTATTAGTATATGCCAAGTGTGACCCACTGTCATACATACTGGTGCAAATTAGGTAATGGCACATCAGTTCTTGGTAGACCTCAACCAATTGAGGATTTTTTTTCTCTGATTTCTGCTAGTTCCCGGTTGGAGGGAACATACTCTTCATAGGGAGCTTCTCTCATCGGCATCTTAGAGATGAATTGCATCTCGTGCAGGGCAAGACCCATCTCACCTAGTGGGGTTGCAAAAGTTCATGTTGAACTCATACACAACTCCATCAAAGCCAAGAACAGATTACTGTTCATCGATACACCTGTCACGACCCATACCCACTGTGAGGGTACGAGTACGTAATAGCGCTCAGCCTACGCCGCAATGTCGGCGGTAGAACGTTGTTCTAAGTCTCTAACAAACCATCAACTCATGCAGTATATAATGTACTCATCATGATCAACTCCGAACGGAGGACAAGTATAAGATATGGTGTAACTCAATCACAGTCTAAGCACGATAAGATAACACAGAAAATAACTAAGAAATTGAAGACAACAAACTACTGAAATAATATCAACATCTGAATAATCTCAAATACATCTCAAGTCTCAAATCTCTATACAACTCCAGATCTAAACAGGAAAACTAAAACAAGACAGACTAACTAACCTCCCGATCACTCCTGAGTGTCGGGGCCATAGGTAGCTAAGCCATCTCCTCAGTAAAATATAGGGCATGTGTCCTCAGGGCAATCATCTGAAAAATTTTCAACAGGTCCACTCAGGACAGGAACGAGCACATCTCATCTAGAAAACCCAAGTAAATGACAGAGAACTATAAAGCAGTTATAGGCAGTTGTATTGATAAAAATGGCAGTTTATATTCAGGTGATGGTAAGAAAGACAGATAAAGTACAAGGAAAGTAAATACTAAACAAGAGAAGAATCATAGCAATGAAGACTGTAAAAATAGAACTAGCTGAACCAGGGTAATATGATATAAAGTCCAGGCAACAATGTAGACCAGTGTAACTCTAATGTAAGTCCAGTACAGGATGAATCTCATACAAGATGAATCCAGTAAGGGACGATTCCAGTCATAGTGATCAATGATTCCAGGGTGAGTCCAGCCTATACTATAACAGTGTGTTTTAAAATACCGAGATCGACATGTAAACGGCTATGGGTAATCCGGCACATCACACACCTGGCCGGGTGTGTGATGGCTATCATTCCAGTATGATTCCAGTAAAGGGTGATTCCAGAAATGGGATATGTCTACATGTCTTACTCTAGTAGTTCCTCTCCCAGCAAGTAAATCCAGAATTCCGACACAATGATTCAAGATGAGTTCAGCCAAGTATAATGATACCAGTAAATGATTCCGGGATGATTCCAGTAAATGATTCCAGTAATAGAAGCCGAAAATGATGATACCAGTAATAGAGGCCAGAAAATAAATGTGTATCGTATACATGAATCCAAAAATAACAGTACGTGTTTGTAACAGAGAATCACATACAGCTAACTAGAACTAAAATACAGTAATTGACAAATAAATGAGAGAACTATCAGAGAATGTACTCGCCTGATACTCTGAAAAGAGTAGTGTAATGTCAGATGCCTGCACCAGAGTCACAATGTCCTAAATAAAGCAGTACAGGTTATAATATGTTTAAAACAAGGTAAATGATGTTTATGATACAATCTACATGATTTCTAGACCAATCTAGGTCAAAGTCAACTCTAAGTCAATCCTGGTCAACTGTCTAGGTCAAACTAGGTCCAAATCAAACTTGGTCAACTCTGGGTCAATCCAAGTCCATACACTAGTCAAACTAGGTCAAACTAGTCAAGGTTAGTCTAATCTAGGTTAAAGTTAGACTATCTAAAGTTTTGGTCAAACATAGACTAGTCAACAAGGCAATTAGGTCAATCTTAACTAATGGTCAACTTCTAGTCATTCTAGAATCAAAACTTGGTCATAGGTTAACTATCTAATCAACTCTACCTATACCATATCACACAATTAAGGATATAACACATTACCCATATCACATACATGTATATATCCCAAACTAATTTACACTACACAACCTATATAGGGTACTTACCATATCCTAAGTATCACCTATGTATACAAGGACTAATCTAGCATATGGATTGGCTAACTTATATAAGACTTGACATCACAACATATACCCCTAAATGAAACTCTCCCTCTAAACACCTATACCCTATACTCTCAACACACAAGCCAAACAATTTCTCAATCCTCTCTCACTCACAAGCTCAAGACATAACCCATTTCCCTCAAACCCACTCTACCTATATATAGCTAAATAGGGCACATATATATATATAGGCTTATAGGGACTGATTGTAGACTGGTTTGGGGTGTCAAGGGACTGTCCATATGGACTGGTACAAGGGGGTTTGAGCATAGCTAATAGGTCCTTTTAAGGGGTTGTGCTATGGTGAAGTATGGGGCTGGTATGGACAGGCTTTGGGGTACTACTAAGGCTGAATTTGGGACTGTGTTGGCTGTTATTGGGGTCAGGTTTAGGACAGTTAAAGGTTGTTTCCAGGTTATGTGGAAGGTGTGGGTGCACACTATGTTCTCAGATTTCAAACCCCCCTCCCAATAAATCAATATACATATATGTATATAGCACATACACACAAGCAATACTAACACATAATTATGAATTAATAACTGCTATAAGGAAAGATTCTAAGGGATGAACACCAGGAAAAAAAATGGTCTGCTATTGCTCTGATATACCCCTGATATGTAAAGTCCTATGAGGACTTATATGAAATCAACAAGGGCTGAACAACATCATAATCTAGCTAATAAAAGATGTTGACTCTCCCATGCCATGTCAAGGCAAGGTAATACCAACCAAGGCCAAACACCACATGCCACTATACTGCTGCCAGGAAATCAAGGGACTGCAGAAAAGATTGGTCACAGATTTCTAACATTCAATTAACCCAACCAAGTGACAGGTTCAGATTTTGTTGAAATGAAATGGGAAAAAAAAACTCAGATTTAAGGAGTGAATGAATGAGTGTAGGAAACCAACCAAATCAGTGAATGAGGGACAGTGCACATTGTCAATTTATCAACTCCATCATTCAATCTCCGATTCAGTGGGGAATATGAGTGTGGAGAGTGTGTTAGTGATACTATGTGTTCAGGAAAACAGTGTGTGAACGGACAGTGATGTGTGGGTACAAACAACCCAATGTAATGTGTTAGATGTGTATGAGTGTGTGTGTAATAAGAATTTGAAGAGTGTAAAGTATGTGTGTGTATTACAATGATGCGAGGGACAGTGAGCTGAGACTGAATGAAATATGGACTAACCAAATCACAGTGAACATGCCAGTCAATTACCAAGCCCCCATAACCATTTTACTATTTAAACCATTCCCAACTAACTCACATTGAAAACCTATCATGCGAACATGTAATCCCTAGTAAAACAACACATAAACTATGTAAATGAACATTAAAACTGGATTAAAACATTTAAAACAACTCTAGATTGGGAAGTTACTGTTCAGTATCAGAAAATATAGGTTTGACCCAAATTCATTATTCGAATTACATGAAACTTCAAAAAAATGGTTGACAGAGGTGTATAATCATAACATGGTGTTGTACAGGGTGATTCGTGTCCACAAAAGTGGACACGACGTGTCCAAATTGTGAATCATACAGTGTGTCAAAAACTAACATAGGGCAGCCTCGTGCTTGTGTGTGGGTCGCCCTAGGACACGACACAAGGCGACCTGTGTCTCGTGATCATGCGTGTGGGTTCTCCCATAGTAGGGCTAGGTGTGTAAGTGTCTGTATTGTGTCCAATGTGCATCGTGTCGTGTCAATCAGCGCACAAAAATGGGTTCGCATGTGTCAGTGTAAACCCAGTGCAGTGACGATTTCTTCGTGCATACTAAACGAGGACCCACGAAATTTTGTGGGAGTCCTGTCAGTCACTAGGGCCACGTACACACCAATTTTGGTGTCACGAAGTGTTGTGTCCTAAGAGAAATCGGACACGGGCAGCAGGGCACCCGACCGAGCCCCCGTGCTGCGTGTCCAGCATAAATTACGACACAAAAACGACACTAAACACGACTCAGTCTTCACAAAAGTTAATATACACATTTAGATCTACCAATTCATATAATTAGTTTTATAAAAATCGAAAATAAAATCATTAGAGGCATTTTAACAAACACCTACACTACACTACGACACGTGTCCGATACGGACACCAAACGGACACGAAATCCACCCAAATTTCGGGGACACCTAGGGGACTCCTAGATCTAGCCCTAAATGCAAAGAAAATTGAAATATAAATCAATTTAGAGGGTTTTACCTATATGTGCAAAAAGCTTGAAAAAGCTTCAAATGGGGGATTCTTCCTCTTGATGCCAAAAGCTCCAAATTGGCCCAAAGCTGGGATTAAACCCCCAAAATCAGAAAGTAGGAGAGTATTAGGTTCTAATGCAAGAAACTAGGATTAAAAGGAATTAAAATGAATTTATGGCGATTTTTGGAAGAGGGACAATACCTTTCTTTTTTCAATGTTGAAATGAATGAAAGAAGGAGGCAAGCCCTAGAGAATAAGTGTTTATATCGGGAGGGGATCCCTATGGCTGGTCATTTAGGGTTTGGTTAGGGTTAGGGCTTCTAGCTATGGGCCATGGGCCAAGTCATAATCAAATAAACCATTTAGCCATAAGTCATTTCATGAAACCACAAGCCATGACTTAAATGCACTAAACAAAATCCTTTCATTCTAAAATTAGTTTCTAAAGACTAAAAGTAGGTTGACCTAAGTTAGACTAGGGTCACCATGGCTAGGGTTAGCTTCTAGGCTAGTTCACTAGGTCTCAACAAGTCAAGTCAACCTAAAATTCACCAATTCCATAAATCATCAAATAATTCAAATAAGTCAAAATGACTAAAATACCCCTGGGCTAAAAATGATAATTAAATCATCCTAATGACATGGTTAGGCTCTAGGTCAAGCAGTCACTAGGGTTTCACTAGCAGCACGTCAAAATCACAAGTCATGACTTAAAACAATTTTTAAATAGTTTAAAAATAATTAAAAATCACCAAAAATCATAATGTAAAATAAATATCAATAATTAATAATTATAATTATAAAATTTCAAAAATACCCTCATCTGGAAAACTGGGTGTTACAACACCCTGGCTCGTAGAGGCTACCGCTTCATAAAGGCTGATGGTTTCCAACTCCGTCTTGAAGTTCTTCATGATCCAGGCACCAAGCTGGATCCAGTTCTGATTATAAGGAGTCAGCCACCCTGGTAGCCTAGGGTTGGCCTGAGGATATAATACTGCAGCCCTTATGAACTTGTTAATGAACATTGGAGTCTGCACCGGCTGGATCAGAGCTGAATCTTCGCTCGGTGTGAATCCAGACAATAGACCAGAGAAAAGGACAACACCACCACTAGGAGCACTGGTGTGGTAGCCCATGCCATTGGCTCTATCCCTCTTAAAAATGATTCTGCCAGGCCTACCATGACCGCTGGGAGTCAGGTTCCATAGCATCTGTCGAGAATGGGTGGCATGGACAAATACAGACAGGGGATAATCTCTTACCATGTCGGGGAGATACATTGCTCTCTCTCCAAACTTGAACACCCAGGACTCTTTCTTGGGGTGTGTTTGTGACTGGAAATCTACCGCATCCCCGAACAAGAAGGCTGGCTTCGAAAATTGTTGGTCATCTAGCGATACCAATAATTCTCCATTTATCATTGATAACAGCATTATGTCCCCCCTAAGCAGCTATTAGCTGTTGTCTCCCTTGAGGGTGTTCTAGATTTGACTGAGGGAACTCCACATGGGACAAATTCTTCAAGTAATTCGAGCCCACCATACCAGCTGGCAAGCCGAATATTTCTACAAGCGGATGAATTTGCAAGTCCACTGCCAAAAAAAAAGAAAAATCAAGTTAGTAAAAATCTAATTTAAATTTTTTTATGCAGATGACTTAGTCTAAATTTTACGTATCAAGATTAAAGAACTCTGTGCTAGAGAGCTTGAGTATGCAAAATTTTACGCTTAAGCGCAAAAATTAACTTTTTAAAGTGTAAAAGTTCTTTGTTTTATACAGTCTTTCACTTGTGAACTTTACGCTGGCACGTATTGACGTAAGCGTATTTTGAATTTTACGCTGGCACGTATTGACGTGAGCGTATTTTGATTTTTACGCTGCCACATATTGACGTGAGCATATTTTGAAATTTACGCTGGCACGTATTGACGTGAGCGTATTTTAAATTTTACGCTATCACATATTGATGTAAGCGTATTTTGAATTTTATGCTGACACATTGATGTGGGCGTATTTTATTTTTTATGCTGGCACGTATAACATGGGCGTATTTTGTTATTTTAATTTCTACGCTGACACATATAAACGTGGACGTGAAGTTTAAAGTTCGAGTTTTCTTCTTCTTCTCCGACGAACACGTGACCGAAGTTAGGTAGTGTCCTACCTTTCATGGCCGGAGCCACAGCGGGTTTGGACTGTCGGGGTGACACCGGTGAAGGGATGTTGGTTTCTGCGCGATCAGTCATCGACGAAGCGGCGGACTTCTTGCCCTTGCTGTCGGCGGCAGTTTTGCTCTTGGGGGCCATCGATTCAAAGTGAGAGTATATAGAGGAAAAGAAGGACGAGAGTAAACAATCAAGATTGCAAAGGACGAGTAAAGTTCTCTCTGTACTCGTAAAGCTCTATTTATAGAGAATTTTGAAATCGGTTCAAATTCCCAAAATTTACGCTGACGGTTGGATATCTAGACTTTTACGCGGACTGTTGAGTATCCCGAACTCTACGCAGATGACCGTTGGGTATCCCGAATTCTACGCGGACTGTTGAATATCCCAGATTTTACGCTTCTGTTCAAAGTATTTCAAAATTTGAAAATATTTGAAAACTTTGATAGGGGTCTTGTAGGAGCGTAAAAAGTGCTTCATGGACTAAGTCAAAGAAGTTGAGAGCTTTACGCAAGCCAAACAGAGTCAAACTCAGACTTTACGCAAGACAAACAGAGTAAAACTCTACGCGAGCTACTTTACGCGAGAGCCATCCTCAAAGCTTTTACGCGGGGGACAGGCTGTCAAATCAACACATTTAATGCGCGGGATACTGTTCTGACATAATAATTTTCTGACAGCGGACAGCACAGAAGTCGAAAAGATTTGATTTACACCAAACCCAACACTTGTCGGTTAGTGTACAGATGGGCTACTTTACGCTCAAGAGATTGCTTCTTTTACGTACGAAAGTTATTCGAGCTTTTTACGCTCAAGGCTGTTGTGTGCGTAAAGTTTATTTGAGCTAATTTTACGCTCAAGGCTACTTTTCAGCCACTTTACGCGAGAAGTCTATTTTGGGTTATTTTACGCCCAGTCTGCTACTTTATGCAGGAAGTCTATTTTGGGTCATTTTTACGTCCGATCTTTTCTGGCTACATGAGAACGTGATCTGCTTACATGACTTTCATGCCACACTTATCGAAGAACGTGTGTATGTGCTCTCCCTATTTTGTTGAAGTAGTAGGACACGTGTCATCATGCGTAGAGACCAAAACTCTACATGAGACACGTATCATCATGCGTAGAGAATGATTTTCATCATGGGTGACAATTACTTGCATAAAGACCCAATTTTGTTGCTTTTTACGCACAGTGGGTCTAGTCTATAAATAGACTTATTTTTAAATACAAGAGATCAGGAGAGATATACAGGAGAGGAGATTCTGAGAAAACTCATACTTTCAGAGTGATATTCCCAGAAGTATTTTTTCAACTTTTTCTCAAGAACAGGGTGAAGCAAAGCAGGAAAGCATTCGACTGTGCCATCAGTGCCGTTGTTCGAAACCTTTCTGGTGACCTAGTTCTTTCGATTGTTCGTCTTCTTCAAGCAGTTTTCTTCATCATCATCGTATGGTCCAAGGAACAAAGTGATCGCTCTCAGATCAGACTTCCATAGCAATACTTCCCAGAAATAATTTGTACTCTTGTACTTTTTCTAGTTTTCTTTCAAAAGCCAATTTTAGGCATTTTGTTAAGTGAAACAGTGGCAGAGGCAGAACAGTTGTAGGATATACGGCAGGGGCTGGATACATTGCTGGTGTTGGATGAATGGTAGGCGCTGGATATGGAACATGTGCTGGATGGAGAACATGTACTAGATGTGGAACTTGTGCTGGTGGTGGGGCAGATGCTGAAGGCAGAACGGGTGTTGGTAGTGGAGTCTACGAAGGAAACTGCAGGGGTGGTGGAATGTCGTCTCTACGAAACCTCGAGAATTGCGGCTGAGACGGATTGCCCATCTGAGTAAGTTGGTCTCCCTACGTCGGTGGGGTCATGTACATGAAGAATCCTCCTGCAGTCGGTAGGGTGTTCAGGAAAACGTTGTCCCTGTCTTTATAATCCATTTACTACAATAAAAGAAAAACATTAGACGGTATGAAGATTTTAAGCAAGATGCAAGTCAAAGATTCAATAGAAATCAAGGACAGAGATCATTACGATTTTTAAGACACGTAGATGAGATCCTAAGTTTCTATTCCTATGTGCAGGCTCACGACGGTACACTAATATAACCGAAGTGATTAACGTAGACCTGCATGGGCCACAAAAAAAACTTATCACGACCCGCACCCGCTTTTCGGATAAGAAGCGTGTCCAAGCCCAGCCTACGCCGCAGTATCGGCGGTAGAACGCTGTCTAATATACACAAGTCACAGAATCTATAGAACTAACATGATAGTCTAGATCTCATCCACAGGAATATGATACAATCAACTAACTCAAATGAGACTGAATAATATAAAATAGAATCGCAAGTTTATCCAGAATCCGTGTCACGTCTGGTGGACACAAATCTACTATAAATAGACAGAATAAAGTAAAAACATGGAATAAATAACTGAGTACAAACTGTTAATCAAGAACAACCTCAGCTGCAAGGGCACCATGGTCCAACGCTGGCTCAAACCTGCTCGTGTGCAACTAGCTCAATCTCAGCTAAACCTGAAGAGATCATCGGGTCCTCAGAGGACTAGCAAGATACATAATATAAAAGCCTTTCTAACAGTTTATCATGCAAGAAGGAAATCTGGGATAAAACAGTTAAAGACTAAGCAAAATGTTACACGAAAATGAACAACTACGTATACATGAACTGTTGAAAGAAAAACAAGTGAACATGTGATCAACAAATAACCAAACCCTTGTCCCTAGTGTGGACTCGCAGGTTTGTAACTAATCACTAATCATCGCCCCTAGTGTGGACTCACAGGTTAGTTTAAGGCAATCACCCTCGCCCGTAGTGTGGACTCGCAGGTGCAAAGAGTCAACCCTAGCCCCTAGTATGGACTCGCAGGTTGAGAAAATGAATACAAGAATTAGCAGTTCATTTCTACGTACTCATTCTATGATAAGACTCAATCAAGGTGTGACGCATGTCCAATACGAACTCCATGGCTAACTGTGAACAAGGGCCACGTATTTATCAATGACATACACTACTAGTAACATGATATGAAATAAACACGTGTCAAGAATCAATCAATAGAAACTGATATAGAAAAACATGCAGATAAATTTGTAAGATTGGCAAGGTATACTTGCATGTGGACCTGAGCTGCGGATACGGGTCAAGTGTCGAGTCGAAGCCCCAAGAACCTATTTAGGAAATTTGTAATGTCAAATAGTAAAAACAAAGCAAGACTATCTTGGTTATATGGTTTTTAGGTCCTAAAGTCCATTTTAAACTAATTAGTTCTCTTAATTTGGGTAGGCTTCCCTTTGTGATAACTTCCTATTTCCTTTACTACAGTTATTAACCCATCAATTTTGTACTGATGTGGAAACACTTGTGCTTCAAACAGTGGTATGACTCTTAATGGCCTATACCGTTTCATAATTCTGGACGCCTACTACTGGCTTGATCTTTACATTTGTGTATCTCTAAGAGGCAACTGATACTTAAACTCTATTTCTCAAGTTCAAACACAATTACCTATCAATACAATCTTCTAATTTGGTATCCTCCTTAGATAACCTACCAACAGACCAACTGCTCTACTACTACTACAACTGTACACTGTCTATGTAGTCCCTGTTGTACTCTTGGCTAGTCCTAATATCAGGATACCCAGTCCTTGCTACTCTATCCTAGTTCCTTTAGATTGGTACAATTTTGCACCCATATAGGGCTGATTTAGAGAGGATAACCCTTCAGTTTTCAATCGTTCTTCCTATTCAGACATCCCACCTGGGTTTTCTGATAGCCTACATATATATGCCTAACTCCCTTCTGATATAGCTACCTCTCTGTTTATGCCCATGCTCTGGTATCCCTTGGCTAGACAAGGCTAATATTAGAAAACCCAACCTCTGATACAAAGGGACACTTAGCTGAGATATAAACTCAGTCTTATGTTTCAAAGTCATAAGCATTGCTTGGCCTTTTTACGGATACTACTCATCTGTTCCCAACTATAATAATGCCCCTCATGTGTAATTTTACCTACCTAGGGCTGATACCCTTTGTCACACTATACTGATGTATAAATCACCTATCCACTAAATCCCTATATACACCAATCATCTATACACAGGTTTTATGTTTGATACTAACATTCCTTTGTTGCCAAACCTATTAAATGGCAGCTAATATGTACTTTGCTAATCCTACAGGTACAACCTAGTCTTCTAGCTATGCACCTATATGTTAACTGTAGGTTATTCAGTCTTTCATGTTTAAAGGACTCTCGACTGGACATCATGCCTACAGTTGTTGTCCCTAACCCCATGATCATCCTATACTCTGTTTCCTTGCAATATGTACTACTGCTCTACCGATTATGGGGTGTCAACTGATACATGAACACATATCAGTGTTATTTGACTCTCGAGGGTTTCCTTTCATCTCTAAATCACTGGGTACCTGATTTGGCTAACTGCCATCTATCTCGACCACCTATATTACTATCTCATAGCTTCCTTCCCCCTTAAACTTGTGCTAACTTCTACTATAGAGTATGGACCAATACTATGGTCTGTGGGACTGATACATTAATTGGACAACCGATACATCAAGATGTATTGATCAGTACACTTGAAGTCCCTTGTTCTTCCTACTAGCTACACCCTATACACACTCGTAGGTTGAATACATTTGATCCTATTGTCTTTTGATACTAGATTGTGTGTCCTATTACATAATTTACAGGGCATTCTAAATATCCTATAGGTACAGTTACTCTAAGGTACGTATATGAAGCTGTAGGCAAAGGGCATCTATTACTGTATGAGTGTCTCTACATCAAAACGTGATACTCATAATTCTATTAGGCAACCAAGAACACAGAATATAACTCGACTAACCCTTGATACCTAATATTGGAGAATATTATACCCGGATACATGCTCTGGGTTGTACCACAGAGTGGGCTAGATACACATACTCATGGTTCTTGAATGTTAACAATGGTAACCACTCCCGCACGTATTATATGTATGACAGTTACTTGATGCTCAGTCTACGGTTTATTGCATCTCTATACTCCTAGATGATACATTCCCTGTACAGGTCAGTACCTTACAAACAGGAGTACAAGGAACTCCCCAATGCTCGACTGCGCAACCTTCATTATACTAGGTATCTATATATATCGTAGGTTTTTAGTTAGAACCACATACATCTAATGTTAGGATCTGATTATCAATGTTCTTCCTCTCTTGCTCTGATACTCGAGGTAGTATCAAAGGTACTCTTGTGTTCGACACACGAGCACACACATCCCTGTAGAAGCATGGAAAATATTAAAAAAAATGACCCATGCGACTTAGGAACCCCATGCGGCTCAGAAAGCCCACGCGGCTCAGAGAGTTATGCGGCATAAGGGACTATGCGGCCCAAGACATCCCATGCGGTTCAGAAGACACGTGGCGTAATATTGTTCCCCTCCAACCCATGCTGTATTAATTACTTTGACGGCTGACAACTCTGAAAAAGTGACAGCCCTGACACGAGGAAGTAATTATGACTCTGTCATAATGACAGATTTCTAGGGAAGAGAAAGATATCTCTGACACAATCCCCCGAGAGCCATAAAAATGCCACGTGGCCTTGCCACGTGGCCTTGTCACGTGGGCGTTCGTATGCGGCTCGAGCAAAGACTCCTCCTGCGGTTCAGAATGAAGCCACCCTATACGGCTCAGGCCGAGACAGTCTCATGCGGCTCGAGCAAAGACTTCTCATACGGTTCAGAATGAAGCCATCCTATGCGGTTCAGGCCGAGACAACCTCATGCGGCTCAAGCAGAGGCCTTTCCATGTGGTTCAAGAAGACCATTTCCATGCGGCTAAGGCGGATGTATCCCTATGCGGCTCGCAATGATCCCCTCCATGCGGTTCAAAGGCTCGAGGGAGGGCCACTACCCAGGAAGCCCTGACAGGTGGCCCTAACCTTATGCGGCCCAATATCATATGCAGCACAATTATCATACGGTTCAGATCCCCCCAGTGGCTCCTAGGACACGTGTCCTAAGCCGATCAATTTCTCAGATTTATTGCAATCAAAGATTGGGTCAAATCCCAATAATCTGGGACACGTGGCAGGAGAATAAATCAAATTTATTCGCAGATATCAGAAGATCATTATGAGGAAGATTTATTCTAATCAGCATTAATTGCTGATGAGATTTGGTGTAATCTACACTCAATGGTCCGGATTCGTCATAATCAAAAATGGATGGCCCAGATCGACCAATCCACAGGCCGTCGCCATCTCTAAGAGGCAATCATTGTAAACCCTAATGATGCTCCCACTATTATAAATAGCAAGGTGCCATCCCCTTGTGAAGGAGAGACATACAGGGAGATACGCACACATAGAGAGAGGCGCACACAGGAGCACTTTTCGAGATCAGAGAGAGCACCAGAGTACTTGGAGAAAAGAGCAGAGAGAGAGCAAAGAGAGCAATTCTTCAATGCTGAGCAAATCGTCACAGGAGCCAAGGCTGCATACCGATCGTCCAAGGAGTAAGGCAAGGCTGCCGTCGCCTTCCCGAGCCTCTATCGTCACCCTCCAGAATCAAAAATAAATAATTGTACTTAGACTGCTGTACCTAGGTTTTTGTCCCTAGGCTTTCTTTGTACAAGTGAGTTTGTATTGTGAGTCTAAGTTCAGTCCTCCCATAAAACTGTTCTGTACTTTTACAATCAATGGCAAACACGATGGCGACTCTGCTGGGGACAAACTTCTCCACGGCTGAGGAGTTGGTGACGCAATCGGATGCAGCCAAGCTTGGCTCCACGCAACAAAAGATGGTCGCCCGGTTCGACCAACAGGCGTTCGAAAAAATGCTCTCCGACAAGAGCGCTGGCCCGGTCCAGAAGCGAGCCCGCACAAAGAAGGCCCGCAAGGAGTGGAGACCCCGATCCTTCGTTCCTACTGAAGCTCTTGCAGAGATACCCTCTGTTGCTCAAGACGGCGGAGAAGACTCTCCCGCGGCCCCACTTCAGATCATAGACGACTCTGTTGTCCCCAAGTCCGACAGAAGAAAATATTATGATGCTGGACTTGCAGGGGCAAAGAGGAACTCTATGCGGTCCGAGCCGCATAAGGGTTCTAGCCGCATGGAGAAAGCCTATACGGTTACATCCGCAAACCGCAGAAAGAAAACTCACGCGGCCACATCTGTCAGCCGCATAGCTTATGCGGCTACAGTTGCCAACCGCATGGACGAAGCTTATGCCGTTACTAAAGTCAATCGCTTGCAAAAAACCCATGCGGCCACAATTGCCAATCGCATACGGCCAGCCTGCACGGTCGTGACTCCTAGTCGCACAAGGATAATCCATCCGACAGCTAAAGATAGCCGCATGCAGACAGCCTGTACGGTTTCCAATCCTAGCCGCATAACGGCTGTTCCACGCTTCTCTCAATCAGTCTTCAACCGTCTCTCATGCGGTCCTGATAATTCTCTGGATGATAAGCCAGACTCTGTGATATTCAACTTGGACTCTTCCTATTACGCACCCACGAGTGCTAAAAAGAAGAAGTCTAGGGCAGCGCGGGCCTACCAAGCCCAGTCAGCTGCCCCAACCTCTGACTATCAGGGTGCTAATTATTACGCGGGCCTCGGATGGGAAGTTGTACAGAACCACTCGAGTCCAGCCCCCGGCGGCAGACGGACAGAGAGGTTCCCAAAAGTCTTCCAAAATCCTGGAAGCAAACACGGTCGGTCCAGACCCATCTGACTTGCGTGAGGCCATCCTCCACAAATGCAAGGAAAGGAAAGATGCATCGGGATGCAAAGAGTCCTCCCACGGACGTCACTGCACCCAAATCATCGTCAACTGTTGCTGCAATGGCACGACGATACAAGAATACCAGCAGTCTGCCTTTCAAAGACTGCAACACCCATCTTCAGAAGACGAGGCACTACCCGTCGTCTCCTGCAACTCTGCTCGGAAAGTCCCCGCTGATGGAAGGGGGAAGAAGATGAATGTTTCCAGCCCGAAGACCTCAACCACTACGACAAAAAGACTGTCATCTAAGCGAGTGCCCACCACCGGAGTTTTCCAAGTAACTCGCTCTAAGACGAAATCTGCTACAGTGGGAGGCTCGTCGTCCATAACGCAGGGGGTTGCTGGGGCTGGGGGTAGCACCCCTCCGAGCCTCCACAATAATCCGATATTTCAAGAAGACGAGCCTGGGGAGGCAACTCTCCTATCGGATACAGCAAACCTCGACGTCCCCGACGACATCCACAACTCCCAAGACGAGGCGAACTCGAAAGCTGGGGGTACTGTTCCTTCCGAGTCTGAATCAAAAGGGAACATACCCACATACCCCGATGACTTCTCACTACAAGAGTACGATTTGGAGGGCGCTTCCTCCACCGCTCCGTCTATCTCTCCTCATATGAAGACGGTATTCATGACAGACAGCAACCAAGGTGGTTCTAGTGATCGCCAGCGCATCAACAATCTCGAAGCCATATTACTTGCTTTGGTCAAGTCTGTAGACGAGATTAAAGCAGCCCTTCCAACTCTGCAAGGAGGGACGCCTGGCCAAACAAGCGCGGGTCCCGCGGTCAATACGGACTCGAATTCGGCGGCACCGAACCCGGGCAACAATCCTCCGGAAACAACGGCCTCCACCGCCGTGGACGAAGCCCGCGAAGTAAGAAGAGAGGTCCAAGAGCTCCGAGCCATGTTCCACGCTCGAGAGAATTTCCAAGACTTCAGAATACGGCAACCATACCCCACCGCATGGAGGGATGTGCCATTTTTACCAAGATATAAGCCGTTCAATATCAATCCCTATGATGGCAAGACCTCAGCAAGTCGGTACATCACTTACTTCGAGGTCACCACCGACCATTTGCCCCATGACGATGCTATTCTCACACGATTATTCGTCGGGGCATTGGAAGGAGTCGCCTTCGACTGGTATCGCAATCTCCCGGACAACTGCATCCACTCCTTCGCCGGCTTTAAGCGCATGTTCTTGGAGAGATTCTACGAAGTAGGGCAGGACGTCACCATGTCCACCCTCATGGACGTCGTCCAAGGGAAGAAGGAGCTGACACGGAACTACATTGAGCGGTTCCGCCAGACCGCCATGAAGATACCCTCTGGAAATCCGGATTCCTCCTTGATCGAGATTTGCCAAAAGAGACTCCTCCCAACAATCAGTCTCTGGATGGGCGAAAGTCAATTCAAGGATTGGAAGACATTCATCATCAGTGCCACAAGCGTTAAAGAACGACTGAAGAAGGCTCGCCAACTGGGATTACACATCTCGGAAGAAGAAAACAAGGACAAGCGTCCCAACAACGATAATGGGGGTAGCCCCTCCAACAATCGGGACAGCAAGGGAAAGCAGGCTATGGTGGCCGATACAGCACAAAAACCTGAGCCAAAGCCCGCAGACAAACAATGGCTGTAAATCACTTACTCCTTCGAAGACGGTCATGTCAAGCCCATCTTGGACATGCTCACACAAGGGAACAGAATTCAGCTTCCTCCACCAAGACAGGAACCGCGACCGACAGAGATGGAGAATCCAAAGTACTGCCATTATCATCGCTATGTCCATCATGCTACACACGATTGCTACCAGCTAAAATGGTACATCCAAAACCTCATCGATTCGAACGCTCTGGACATCGATTTCGAAGAGGTAACCGTGGCAGCCAATATGGTGTCCGTACAATTCGGCAGCTTCCCTCCAACGGAAACTCAAGACGGGGTGGTCCCCATTCCTCTAGCGATAATAGAGATTACCAATCTTCCACCTCCCCGAGATCAGGCTGCTGGTCTAGTACCCCTCACCACATCACGAGGGGAGGTCATGTGGGTCCATCCAGACTTGGTATCTGAAATGACTCATCCCACCCCATCCTCTATTTACAAGAAGAAGAGTGGAAAAGTCAGGTCCTGCCGTACAACCTCGGCAGATATCGAAGAAGCTAAAGCCATCGTCACTCGGTCGGGGGCACAATCCCAACATGTGGTTGACAACCCAGCTGAAAATTATCAACCCACTACAACTGATGCTCCGGGACCGGCTCAGCCTTCAACGACCGACAAGCCTAGGCCGAGGGAGACTCGCTTCGACAAATCCCTCCGAAAAGAGGCAGCCCAAGGGCTAGAGAGGCCCTACAACTTTGATATCTTAGCGTAATTGGCTAACACACCGGCCAAGTTATCACTGTACGAACTCCTAAGGCTCTCCAAGGACGTTCGTATTGTATTGAGCGAAGCACTCCAAAATACCGATGTCTATCTGGCTCAATCCAACCTCACCGGGGAGGACTCACCTGTGGATCTCCAGGACAGTGCCTGTACTGGCGCAATGCCAAACATCGTCTTCACCCCGCAAGATATGCTCATTAAAACCAACCTACATGATCGCCTACTATACTATACGGGATACATCGGCGATGTGAAGGTGGATCGGATGCACATCGATCCTGGCTCTTCTATAAGCATTATCCGGAAGGGTCTGCTACATCATCTCCGCATCCTAATACAACGCCTGACACCTACAAGCACCGCCATTAGCGGTTTCAATTCGGGCAGGAGCTACCCAATCGGGAAGATTCGTCTGAAGTGTCAGATTGGCGATCTCCAATCCGAAGTCACCTGCTACGTCACAGATGCAGACACTTCTTACAACATCCTCTTGGGGCACCCATGGATACATGATTATATGATCGTGCCTTCTACGCTGTACCAGTGCTTCAAATATATCGACAAACACGGCTTCGTGAGGACAGAATTTGCTGATATCGATCCCTTCAAAGGGGTCGAATCTTACTACTCAGACTCCTACCTTTATGAAAAGTCGAAGAAGCACCTTGGTGAAGGAGACGTACAAGCTCATAACGAGACAGCTTCGGGATCAGAAGAACCTCTGACGATCCACCTCCAAGCTCGTAAATCGGGCAAGTTTGTACCCCTTACTGCCACTCTGCAGAAGGACGCGATCAGCCTCTCGGCGCAGGAGGAGCAGATGATAATTCGGCTGCCAAGGTCCAGCCAAGTGCCGAGATCCACAACGAGGCCACTGACAATCAGACTGCCGAGAGTCGGTCAACCCCAAACGGAGAAGCTCAATCCCTCCGATAGGCCACTGACGATACGCCTTCCCAAGAAGGGTCGTCACCCCGATGCGAGGTCTGACACTTCTAGTGAACCGGCCACTCCTCGCTCCATATCAAATGCCAAACTGGGGGTCGCTAGTCTGCCAACAACTCCATGCTCTGCTCCATCAACTGAACAACTGACAATCAAGCTTCCCCGGACGTCCTCTCAGTCTTCATTCACACAGGGGGTAGCCGAAGAAGAACCAGAGTTAGCCAAGTATATGGCCGCCCACACGGATGTTCCCTCCGCAGATGATGTAATCCCTCTAGAAAAGATACCTTACTTCATCAATAAAGGGTTATCTTTGAACTACACCGAGCTCAATAAGCTATGTACAATATATTCTATGGAACACGATATAGGCGCTCACCTACACACACAGGTGACAAATGTGTACACCACGATCTAGCTTACTCAAGTAGAAGACGCTTACCGAATAATCGAGGGAGGGGACCATCCAATCATCTTCGGCAGGAAGAACGACCCGCATCCCTTCACCGTAGAGGAAGCCGACCTCGGGTCAGATGCCGGAAGACTGCCTCTGTATCTTTATAGCCCCCAGTCCAAATATCTCATGCAGAAACAGGGGTATGATCTGGAGACGATGCCAGGTTTGAACTACGGCACTGGGCGACGATTACCTTTGAAGCCGCCAGTCCCGACGGGCAAACCACGGGACTACTATAGCAAAACTCGATGCGGATTAGGGTATGTAACGCCTACTACGACCCCTGAAAGTTCAGATGAAGAATGCGACTGGCAGTCACATTCAACCGGGTCACCAACTTCTGACTCGGATACCAGCATCGAAGACGTGTTCAGACAAGTCTTTTCAGTCAGTATGGCATTCGCCGACGCTTACGAGGAAGACGAAGACATCCTCGAGCTAGAGCCGTGGGCCCAGCAATTGGATGCACAATGGGAAAAATGGTTCGAACTGAGAGAACCTCCTACTAAAGATGAAGTCATACAGGTTGACCTCGGCAGCGAATCTTCTCCAAAACCAATTTTCGTCAGCAAAAGCCTAGCAGACGAAGAGCGGGAGTCGCTGCTAGAAATGTCAAAGAATACATTGATGTGTTCGCCTGGAGCTATAAAGACATGCCAGGGTTAAATCCCGACATTGCTCTTCACAAACTCAATATTCGGCCAGATGCAAAGCCAGTCAAGCAACAACAGCGACGCTTCCGCCCAGACATCATGGACGCGATCGAAGCCAAAGTCAACAAACTGATAGCCAGCAGCTTCATTCGTAAGGAGCAACATCCCGATTGGGTCGCCAATATAGTACCCGTCCTCAAGAAGAATAGGAAGATTTGAATCTGCATCGACTTCCGCAATCTGAACGAGACATGCCCCAAAGATGAATTCCCCCTTCCTATCACAGACATCATGATCGACAATACCTGCGGCTTCGAACGTATGTCGTTCATGGATGGCTTCTCGGGGTACAACCAAATCAAAATATCTCTTGATGACGAAATGCATACATCATTCCGAACACCAATTGGCATGTACTGCTACACAGTCATGCCTTTCGGTTTGAAGAATGCCGGCGCCACCTATCAAAGATCCATGAGCATCATCTTCAGAGACCACTTACGCAAGACAGTGGAGTGCTATGTTGACGACATAGCCGTTAAGAGTCGCTGCAAGGGAGACCATCTGCAGGATCTAAGGACGGTATTCGACCGAATACGAGCACACAATTTAAAAATGAACCCTACAAAGTCCTTTCTGGGCATATCCAGCGGGAAATTCTTGGGCTTCATCATAACTGCACAGGGCATCCATGTAGACCCTGAGAAGACGAAAGCAATCATGGAGATGGGACCCCCGAGAAATCTCCGCGAACTCAGAGACCTTCAAGGGAGGCTAGTTTACATCAGGAGATTCATTTCCAATCTCTTCGGGCGATGTCGACCATTCACCCATCTTATGAAGAAAGGTGTTTCATTCGTATGGGATGAAGAATGCCAGCGCGCCTTCGACAGCATCAAAGAATATTTGTCGAACCCCCAGTCCTGGTGGCTCCGATTTCTGGAAAATCATTCCTGCTCTATGTACGAGCAATAGAACATTCCCTCGGGGCTCTGCTCGCACAAAACAACGACGCGGGCCATGAGCAAGCCATATATTACGTCAGCCGAATGATGATTGGGCCAGAGCACCGATACACCGCTGTGGAGAAGGAATGCCTTGCTCTGGTGTTTGCCATTCAGAAAATGCGGCACTATGTCACCGGACAAACGATACATGTGATCTCACGAGTCAACCCTCTCAGGGTCCTCATGAATAAACCAGGGGCACTCAGCTCTCGCCTCGCTACATGGGCAATATTGCTATCCCCTTATTATATGATCTTCGTCCCACAAAAAGCAGTCAAAGGTCAAGCCCTGGCAGACTTCTTAGCATCCCACCCAGGCTCGGAGTCTTCCAGAATATATGAAGAGATACCAGATGAGGTCGCCGACTCGCATGCAACCTCTCACGATGATATATGGCGAATGTTCTTCGACGGTGCTTCGAGGACCGGACCTAAAGGCAATATCGTCGTCGGAGTCGGGGTAGTGCTGGTCTCCCCTTCCAGATTGGTGATCAACCGCGCTTATTCCCTCACTGAACCCTGCTCTAACAATGTGGCCGAATACAACGCTCTGGTCATTGGCCTCCAACTTACAAGAGAGCTGGGAATAGAATACCTTGAAGCATACGGCGATTCCCAACTAATCGTCAATCAGATCCGGGGCTTATACGAGGTCCGCCACGAAGACATGATCCCTTATCACCAAATAGCGATTGACATCATCTCGTCATTCGAGGGGTTCTTCATCGAACATGTCCCCAGACTCCGAAATATCGAAGCTGATGCCCTAGCTGGTCTTGCCGCTTCCCTAGCAGTTTCGAACTATGATCGCCAATCAGTAGATGTGATAGGCCACGAACTGGTATGTCCCAAGAAAAATATGCAATTCGTGGCGAGTTATTCCGCTCAGACGATCGATGATGCCCCAGATTCGAGACAACCGTTCATCGACTTCGTCGTCTACGACATCCTGCCCGAGAACCCAAAGGAAGCCACTTCCATCAGACGGCGTTCTCTCAGATTCTTCTATGATACAGAGACGAAAATGCTATATCGCCGCTCCTACGACGGATTACTGCTTCGGTGTCAGTCAAATGCGGAAGCCAAAGAAGTCGTACGAGAAGCTCATGACGGTATCTGCGGGGTCTACCAGCCCGGTCCTAAATTGCAGGACCGTCTTCGACGAATGGGCTACTATTGGCCCACGATGGTGGCAAATGCGATAGATTATGCTAGAAAATGCAAAGCCTGCCAAGTCCACGCGGACTTCATTCACCAACCTTCCGAATTTCTACATCCGACAGTGGCGTCCTGGCCATTCGAAGCATGGGGAATGGATATCATTGGTCCAATCACCCCACCTTCCTTCCGAGGACATCGCTTCATACTTGCGATCACTGATTACTTCTCCAAGTGGGCGGAAGCTGTCCCACTCGCAGAAGTCAAGACTTCAAACGTGATCAGCTTCCTTAAGCATCACGTTATCTACCACTTTGGACTGCCCCGAAGGATCATCCATGATAATGGTCCGCAGTTTACAAGTCACGCTTTCTATCGATTTTGCGATAAGCACCGTATTCAGAATGTCGCTTCGACACCGTACAACCCGGCGGCGAACGGGTTGGCAGAGGCATTCAACAAAACAATCATCAAACTCCTCAAGAAGTTTGTCTCCTCCAACAAGCGCGACTGGAACGAGAAGCTCGACGAGTGTTTATGGACGTACCGTACCACAGTCCGAACAGCTACCAGGAACACACCATTCTCTCTAGTATACGGGAGTGAGGCAGTTCTCCCATTAGAGACTCAAATACCCTCACTCCGCGTCGCCCTCACTTATCAATTGACGACGGATGACAACTACCGGCGTCGACTACAAGAGTTGGAGGCCTTAGATGAAAAGCGCCTCCTAGCTCAGCAAAGGATCGAGCTATACCAAGCACGAATCTCAGGAGCCTTCAACAAGAAGGTCAAAATCAGAACATTCTAAGTGGGCGATCTTGTTCTAGCAGTCCGGAGGCCAATGGTCATGACTCACAAGACCGCCGGCAAGTTTCAGCCAAAATGGGAAGGTCCATTTGTCATCGAGGCCGTGTTCTCCAACGGTGCTTACCGCCTCGCTAAGCAAAACGGAGACTTGCTCATGTTGCCCGTCAACGGCAAGTTCCTGAAGAAATATTATGTCTAAACAACATTCTCCAGACTATTGAGTCATGTAACCGCTGGTACCACTGAACTCACCCTCATAGTTTGTCAGATTTTCGAGTCATGTACCCGCTGGTACCGCTGAACTCACGCTCACCATTCTCTAGATTCTCGGGTCATGTACCCGCTGGTGCCTCTGAACTCACATCCCGGTCACTCTTTCAGATAGAAAGTTATGTATGATCATACCTCTTAACTTCCTTCCTGGAGAGGATCCTCCCCCATGATCCAATACCCGCACTTTCAGTGCACAAAAAAGGGTAATCGATCCACAAATTTCCAAAACGGCCATGTCCTCATTACCTCTGAGTCGTTCCACTTCCGCCAAAAATAAATCACCCCTTACATAGAACTTCCATGTCCTCATTACCTCTGAGTCGTTCTATGTGCCCTCCTTCATTGAGCCCACTCCTGTCATGTCCTTATTACCTCTGAATGGGAAGGCTCCGTCGAAGAAACCTTCATACTTGCCATGTCCTCATTACCTCTGAGTAAGTATGATGATCCCCTTTCGACCTATTATCTGTACCCACAACCGGAGTACGCCAAGGGTAATAGGTCCACAAATGTCTGTTGACCACAAATGTCCTTTGTTGACCACAAATGTCCTCTGTTGACCACAAATATCCTCTGTTGACCACCAATATCTTTCGTCGAGTTCACTCCTGTCATGTCCTCATTACCTCTGAGTAGGAAGACTCTACATTTAAAAAACTTTCCTGCTTGCCATGTCCTCATTACCTCTGAGCAACTATGTCGATTCCCCTTCATCTTATTATCCGTATCCTAAACCAGGGTACGCCAAGGATAATAGGCCCACAAATATCCTCAACTAAGTTTCTTAGCACAAACCTACCATCTCATCATGCCCCAGGAGCCCAGCTGCTCTACGGCATCCCTTTTCCCAATACCAAGAGCACCCATGACCACTTTGCCACGGCTGCTTCAGGTATCCTGACCAAAACTTGTTATCTATACCTAGAACCAAGGTATGCCATGGGTAACAGGTCCACAAATATATCCCCTATACGGGAGAGAACATCACCACAATATCACAGGCGCAGCAGGCAATACAAATGAAGGGTAGAATTGAAAGTACTCTTTATTTGAAGGAAGAAAAAAGTATTACATATTTCGGGATCACGTCCCTTTCAGAAAGAAAGAAAACAGAAACGAAACAAGAAGAAACGGCCGACTACAGCTCAGCATTACTCAATTCTAGGAGGCAGTTTCTCACTGAGGTGGTCCCCCGCTCAATCCGTTGTCGAGCCCGACGCTCGGCCTCCTGGAATAACCGTTCCCCATTGTCCAAGCCCAGGAGCGCCTGGCAGTCATTTTCTAATTTCTTCAGGGCAGTCTCCAGAGCGGTCGAAGCTTGATTAACCCTGTCAGCCTCCCGGACAATTAGCCCCCTATCATTTCGGACAGCCTCAAGTTCAGACTCCAAGAAAGTCAACTTCTTCTGAAGCGCAAGGATCTGCTCCCACGTCTCAGTAATCTCACGAGAGACAGACTCCTCCCGAGCTGTGACATTTTTATTCGCGTAACTCAATTGATCATACCGATCAGATAAGTCGCTGAGATCCTTCAGTATGGCCGGTCTGGTCTTATCCCGAGCACCTCTGGTCCTCTCTATAACAGCGATAAGGAAATCCCGCTCCTCGTTTATAACAGCAGACAGATCAGCCTGCCGCAATACTCGAAGCTCGGCCACCAGCTGATCAGCCTCCAACAATTTTGCCCCCAGAAGTGAAGCCATCCCTACATCACAAGGAAGATTCCTAAGGATATTTACTTGACCCTGGGCGCATTGTCGGGCCAAGGTGAAGGACGTCCCTCTTTCCACAGCGGCCTCGATTCCCCTCTTCAAATGACGATGAAAACTGGCAACCACGTCCTGCAACGCGTTGTCCAGAACTTCAGCAGAGGATGGCGTCAGGGAAGCATGGACGGCAACGTCGGAGAAGTAACGCTAGAGCTCGCCACAAGGGGGAACGGAGTCCGAGTAGAACGATGCATGAATGGCGGCCAACTCGTCTTCCGCCGCCCGGAGAGCTTGGATACTCGGTAGGGCAGAAAGGTCGATTCTCGGAGCCACCGGAGCAGAGGATGACGCAAGGACCATCGCTCCCTGCCCCGACTGCCCCGATAACTGGCCCACTAAACTCGAGACCCCAGAAGGCCCATCAAGACGAGTCAGACGGTGAGGAGGTACACCCTTCTCCACCAATGCCCCTTCGGTTGGGGTTGTCTCAACAACGTCCATCCTCGGCACTGGAAGGGCAGGACCTGTATGTCCAGAATAACAATCAATCGACGTAACCCGAAGGACGTGATGATAGAGCAGATAGGCTTCCTCACAGGTTAAGATTCGGCTAATCTTACCAGGGGAGGGGCATGAAGGCTGCAGCTCATCCACAACTGGCATGGTCCCCTCACCCACGATCCCCGAGTTAAACTCAGTCACGTCCTCTGTCCCCTCCACCTTGAAGGGGGATACAGATTGATCTGCGTCATCTTGAAAAGGAACAGGCTCACGGGAGTCCCCGTCATCCTGGGTCACCACCTCGACATCTTGAAACTCTTCTTCTCCTCCTGACACCTAAAAGAGGAAACGACGACGATTAGAATTGAAGCTCGAAGGAAAGAAGGAAGAAGGAATCGAGAGCCGTTTTGTTATCTCTGACGCAGGGTTGACTTCTTCTCCACTTTCTTTTATGGCTAGCGGGTGGTGCCTAGTCGCAACCAGCTTCCGGGATCGAAAAACACCGCCAACAGGAGAAACTTGCTTGCTACGTTTCGGAGTAGGACCAGGCGCAATGAGGGACTAATCCTCCAACATCTCATCTGACAAAATAGGCGACTGACCCACCTCTGCGTCTGCCGCTGGAAGGATAGAGTCATCTCTATCGTGCTCGTTGCCTTCATCACCCTCAGCAGCGGAATCCAAATCTGGCACTTCGGCTCTAGTCTTTCTTTTCTTGGCCCCTTGAGAGCCTTCCTCCAGACCGGTACCAACAATAAAATTGGTACCTGGGTTAAAACCGACCGAGGGTTTGTTCGCCATAACATGATACAAAGTCGCCATATACAAGATCTCCACTGACTCCTTAATGGCAGGAACCGAGAAAATGGTACGAGTATGGAATGAATCATAATATTGCCAAGTCCTGATACCATCAAGAAGGCTACCTTCATAACCCAGACAAGAACTGGGGCTGTCTAGACAAAGTTGGCTGTATCCAAACTGCCGGACAAACTTGCTAGGCAGATAAGGCTCCAGAAAGACATTATTGCGGTTACGATACACCAGATGTGCGGGACGGATGTTACGCAGCCATAGGAGCATCTGGCCATCCAGAAGCTGAGGGGGCACAATACCGTCATGATGTACAGCCTCTATGTCCCTGGCAGTAAAGCGAGGGACGGATACGAAAATATGATACTTATCTGCCCTTGCCAATGCCATCCGGTAAGCCCGCATGGTCTCACATTCCCAAGGCTCGTCACGATAGCGGAAGATAAATGCGTCATCATCAGTCACACCGTCTTCAGAGCCCGGTCTCATCAAAGACGGATAATGTATCAGCAGCCACCCCATTAAATAGTGATAGGGCAACTCAGTTTGTTCAAAATCCTTGGTCACGTCGGGAGCAATGACTTTGGATGTAAAGGTACGAAGGCCACGGTGTATGCTGCACACCATGGCCGAGAGGAGAGCTAGCCTGATTCGCAAAACTAACTTCACAGCCGGAAGGATGAAGTTACGACTAATTCTCTCAATGGAACCGGCTCCTCCCGAGACTACACAATTTCGTAGCCAGATCATTAAAAATCCCGCCAGAAGTGCTTTCTCGGACAGCTCTTGAGTATCCTGGTAAAAGTAACCAAAAGCGTCAGTCTTGCTCCCGAATCTGTCACTGGTAGTGGCCACTCTCTTAGCCGACGACACCAAGTCCTTAACCGCTTCCCGAGATCGAGGGCGACGAGAGGTAACTTGACCTGAGGCATCTGTCGGAAAGAGATAGTGCACCCAGTCCTTGGTATGGGGAGCATTCCCTTCCGAGTTACTATCCTTTCGGGTTATCTGATGACATGTGCTATAATGGCACAATATCTCTTGGTAAAGAGCCACGAAGCCAGGATACCGTCGTTCCAAATCTTCGAGTTCCTCATTAGTGGGAGTATACGCTTCAAAAGCTTCGTCCCCCCAAAGAAGCTTGGAGACCGCGTGCATTTCATGAAATGCGAGTCCCATTTCCCCTACAGGTGTGTAAAAGGTCCCCGTACGGCAATTATACATCTCCAGCAGAGACATGAATAGCTTCTTGTTTATGGACAAGCCATGACTGGTGCCTCGGATAGCGTGGTAAAGGCCAATCTCACACAAAAAGGCCTCATACTTCTGCAAGATCCAAGTAGAAAAATTGGTCCACGAGGGAATAGGGTGTACCCAACGAGGGAACATCAACCGACCAACGGGATAGGAGCCCTTCCGAGCAAGTTGATTTATAAAAGTATCGGCGGTAGAAAATGTGAAGTTAGGGCCTGCCACATTCAGGAAAGAACATGGGACCAACCCCGTCACAGAACAGCTAGTATGCACCTTGTCGGCAGTCACGGACTTCAGATTGTTATTATAATGGATGTTCCCCACGAACATCCCACTTCTGGTAGGGGTTAAAGTCACCTCCATCTTCCGGTCCAATAGGAGCATATTGAACCAAGATAATGGGAAGTGTCGCTCCATCTGGGGGATGCGGATCGCCATCCCGTTAGAGACAAAACTCCAATTCTCCGACACCTCCAGAACATGATTGTTCTCCACGGTCAAGGCGTCTCCAAAAAAGAACACAGGCTTCAAATACTCCCCTTCAAATTTCCCGGAGTTCATCATAGCATTAAGAAAATGGAAAGACTGATTCTTGATGGCATTCAATCTAGACAGAGGCTCATCGCTCGAAAATTGGTCCGTCATATGCTAAATAATATGGTCGTACCTATAGCCGAGTGCAGCTTGGGCGCTACCCACCAAGAGTTCTCCAGCAGCGTTAACCGGCAGATTCACTGAAGAAAAGACGGAGAAAGGTAAGTTAAACGGATGGATAAAGAGAGCTGATTGGGTGCTTCCAAGCCTCATGCGGCTCAAGAAAACATCCATGTGGCTCCATGAAGCCTTATGCGGCTCCAAAAAGCCTCATGCGGCTCAAGCTCAGAAGAACACTTATGCGGCTCCGTGCAATAAAAGTCTATGCGATTTAGCGTCGCTTATGCGGCTTCGCCGACGAAGCGAATATGCAGACACGGTGGTTTTCTTATACGGCTCGCAGCTCAGCCGTAGGGCGAACATACGATTTGCAAAGACTCGTGCATAAAGTATGCGATGTAGCCATGGCAGTTAGGGTTCTTTAACTCATACATTGTCCTTACCAGTAATGGGGGGGTGAGCGTCAGGATGAACATCAGGTACGACGACCGGCGGAGTAGCAGTCGCAGTCGAGGCGGAAGTAGAGGCTGCCTTCTTGCCCTTTGCTGCCACGGTCTTCTTGGGAGCCATTAGTTATCGAAGAGGGGAAGGGCAATCGAGATAGGGAAGATTTGAGAAAAAAGAAAGAAAGTAAAGAAGCCCTTTCTCTCTTCAAACGCCTCATATTTATAGGAGGACGGGAGAAGGAGGACACGTGGGCCAATAACCGCCTCATAAAAAGCGAAACCAACTCCTCGGGTTCCGTCCCCAAGATTTACCCATGGCGTAAAATCCGAAAGATTTAATGAGCTGACCCTTGGGATTCCCCCCTACAAAATAGCGCTGAAACGAATTTGAGGTAATTAAAGACCCGCACACGTGGCGAGAAGCTATGCGGCTGAACAGTCCCCTGCGGCTGAACCACCTCCTGCGGCTGAACAATCTATGTGGCCAAGATCTCTATGCGGTCCGGGTTTCATATGCGGCTAGAAGAACACAGCCATGCTTCTTATTCAAAGTATTTCAATTTTGCAAATTGAAAACTTTGAAGGGGGTCTTGTAGAAGCATGGAAAATATTAAAGAAAATGACCCATGCGGCTCAGGAATCCCATGCGGTTCAGAAAGCCCATGCGGCTCAGAGAGTTATGCGGCATAAGGGACTATGCGGCCCAAGATATCCCATGCGGCTCAGAAGACACGTGGCGTAATATTGTTCCCCTCCAACCCATGCTGCATTAATTACTTTGACGGCTGACAACTCTGAAAAAGTGACAGCCCTGACACGAGGAAGTAATTATGACTCTGTCATAATGACAGATTTGTAGGAAAGAGAAAGAGATCTCTGACACAATCTCCCGAGAGCCATAAAAATGCCACGTGGCCTTGCCACGTGGGCATTCGTATGCGGCTCAAGCAAAGACTCCTCCTGCGGTTCAGAATGAAGCCGTCCTATGTGGCTCAGGCCGAGACAGCCTCATGCGGCTCGAGCAAAGACTTCTCATGCGGTTCAGAATGAAGCCGTACTATGCGGTTCAGGCCGAGACAGCCTCATGCGGCTCAAGCAGAGGCTTTCCCATGCGGTTCAAGAAGACCATTTCCATGCGACTAAGGCGGATGTATCCCTATGCGGCTCGTAATGATCCCCTCCATGCGGTTCAAAGGCTCGAGGGAGGGCCACTCCCCAGGAAGCCCTGACACATGGCCCTAACCTTATGCGGCCCAATATCATATGCGGCTCAATCATCATGCGGTTCAGATCCCCCCAGTGGCTCCTAGGACACGTGTCCTAAGCCGATCAATTTCTCAAATTTATTGCAATCAAAGATTGGGTCAAATCCTAATAATCTGGGACACGTGGCAGAAGAATAAATCAAATTTATTCGCAGATATCAGAAGATCATTATGAGGAAGATTTATTCCAATCAGCATTAATTGCTGATGAGATTTGGTGTAATCTACACTCAATGGTCCGGATTCGTCATAATCAAAAACGGATGGCCCAGATTGACCAATCCACAGGCCGCCGCCATCTCCAAGAGGCAATCATTGTAAACCCTAATGATGCTCCCACTATTATAAATAGCAAGGTGCCATCCCCTTTTGAAGGAGAGACATACAGGAAGATACGCACACATAGAGAAAGGCGCACACAGGAGCACTTTTCGAGATCAGAGAGAGCACCAGAGTACTTGGAGAAAAGAGCAGAGAGAGAGCAAAGAGTGCATTTCTTTAATGCTGGGCAAATCGTCACAGTAGCCAAGGCTGCATACCGATCGTCCAAGGAGTAAGATAAGGCTGTCGTCGCCTTTCCGAGCCTCTATCGTCACCCCCCAGAATCAAAAATAAACAATTGTACTTAGACTGCTGTACCTAGGTTTTCGTCCCTAGGCTTTCTTTGTACAAGCGAGTTTGTATTGTGAGTCTAAGTTCAGTCCTCCCATAAAACTGTTCTGTACTTTTACAATCAATGGCAAACAATCCCCCCAATCTCTTACTAACCTTAATTCGAACACCTACAATTCATCCTCTAATGTTGGCAAATGACAGAAATTGCAAGTCTAAGAGTAGATCAATTTACTACTTTTGGTTTTGAAGGAAAACTTGATCGCTCCTTGCCTCCTCTCCGATTGTTCTTTGCGGCAGGGAAGAAGTAGATGCTTAGGGTTTGTAGAGGCTTGGGTCGGCTGCTTCTACCAACATATATATATATATACATATATATATATATATATATATATATATATATATATAGTGTAGATGATAAAAGGGAATGGGATTTGAAATCTTGATGGGGTTTATCAAGGGATTGAAGGATCGATCCTTTTAGGATTCAAATTTCATTTGGATGCAGGGGTTAAGCAAGGGCAGCCGTGAGGAATTTAAATTTGAATTACAAATTTCTACTTAAGCCCTTGGTAAAATGGGTATTACTAATCCCACCTTTCTCCATTGGTTTTGAAGTTAAAATTAATAAACGCATGTAAGCTTATCAATAATAAATAAATAAAAAAAATCGGTCTAGGTTTCACAAATTCATAACCCTTCAGAACAGTCTCAAAATGGAGAAGAGCAAAACCTACATTTGCGGATGGGCCAACATCATCAAGGAAATCCTAGCCATGGTTTTGGTACTAGCGGAGATATCGTCTGAGGAGGTCGTCCGCTTGTCTTTCGTTTGCCGGTGGTGGTGGAAGGCACTCTACTGTCCTTGCTTCTGATCGGACATCAAGTCGACCCAGTGGTGCCGCAGGTTAACCTAACCTTGAAAATTGACGAGGCGGTGAACAAGCTAGTAGCGCACAGTGAGGGAAAAGAAAAGGACTCAAAATTAGTTTAGATTAATCATACTAGTAATTTCTTGGTGTATTAGAACAAATTAAATTTGACTATAATTAGAATTCTTAATTTTTATAATATTAGGTTGTTAATTTGAATTGCATTACATTAAATCTTTACATAGATTGGACTCTGAATAATAAATTAGGGTTAATATTTTGTATATACTTGAACATTCCCTGTCCTAAATGTACCATTCTCCGTGTTAGAAGAACAGAGAATGGCCATTCTCCGTATTAGAAGCACGGAGAATGGCCATTACCCGTCCCAAATTGTTCCATACTAAGTTAAAAACATATAATAGCACCCAAAAAATGTTAACAATATAAAAATTCTACAGAACCCACACACCAGACTCGAACCTAGGCCTTCCATGTAAAGCCAAACAGCACAACCAACTAAGCTTGGAATAAGAAGAGTCACTGGAGGTCATTGAATATCCCCAACTTCCAATAAGGAATAAGGAGAGTCGGTTAGGTACATGTATATATATACATAGGGGTCCCCATTCATTTGAGTAGGTTGCACATTTAACATGGCTCCAAAAAGATCATCTGGTTGGGAACCATGGCCAGAGTCTTCTTTCCGTCGTCGTCGAGCCTCTCCGCATGGAGCACCCTCTGCGTCGCCTCCGGCCCATGACTGACTGGCAGAGGCTGCGGACTTCCTGACCTCCTGCAGATTGTCACTGGAGGTCATCGCTCGACCTCTTAATCCGGCGCCCAACTTTGACCTGTTGCCGATCACTCCGGAGGAACGGCATTCTCTGGAGAAGAGGGAAGGGTTTCGCCGCCTGTGCCATAGGGCAGGTGTGCGCACCCTGTAGGACTTTGTGAAGATCCTCCGCGAGGCTAGTGAGGGGTCTACGTAGACCTCTTATTTTTATATTTTTTTTAGTTTTTTACAGTTTTTTTCCTCCTCTTGTATCCTTCGCCGGAGAATGTTTCGACGAATAAGCTGGAATTTAATACAATATAATATTTTGTTAACTCAATTTAGTTTCGGCTGCAAGCGACTAATTATTTTATCTATTTTTCAATTAACAAATCTTGTTACGTCAAATCCATATATCAGCGACGATATCCCCATCAATGACTTGTTACGTCATAGAATTGATTATGCTGCCAGCGTCAAGTTCTTGCCGTCAAATCCTTCTTAAATATGATTACAAAGTAAACTAGAGGACAACTTTGAGTGTTTTAATTTTACTCTTTTTAAGTACATAGTCTTGTTACCAAGTCGTCAAATGTGAAAATTTTGGGATGGCAAAAATACGAGTATAGATCGGCTCAATGCAAAAAAAAATGCGTTCAAAAATTTAATCAAATATTCGAAAAATGGAAATAATGAGATTAGAAACTTAACATTCTTAAATATGTTGTCAAATTTTGTTAATTAAACATGTTTCCACCACATTTTTTGTGCCAAATTTTTTAATAATTTATACGGAACACGTTTAGTACTTCGCATGCTTAAAGTTTATGTAGTGATTTCACGTGGATATATACTAGTAATAATAGTAATAAATTTAATTTTGAAAAGTAGTTTTTAAAATTAGGGTCTCAAAATTCTAAAAGTTTATGTAGTGATTTCACGTGGATATATACTAGTAATAATAGTAATAAATTTAATTTTGGAAAGTAGTTTTTAAATTTTAATTTAAGACTCAAAACTATTCTAATTTTTTCTACTTTCCAAGGTCATATAAGACGGTCGAATTTTTCCTCTTCTTCTCTCAAACCCTCTTCCTTCTCCCAAACCCTCTTCTTATCAAAATGTCGTCGAAGAAACAACGACCGTCTCCGAACGAAAAGAATCCATAAAGGGATGCGATACAGGCCCGAAGGGCAGAACTTGCAAGGGCGGCAAAAGCCAAGATTATGATCGCTAGGACAGAGGTCGAAAGGGCAGAGGCGGAAGCAGCGGCGGCGACAGCGACGACGAAAGCGGCGGCGGTAGCCAAGCCACCTGCAAAAAAGGTTAAAAAAACTCATTGCTCGACAAAGATCGAAAAATCCTTCTTCGATACAGAGTCGTCGGAAGACTCAACTTATGAAGAACGAAGGCTTACTCAAGCGAAGGCTAAGGTGGCAACTGATACATAGTCATCAGCGTACTCTGAGGATTTTGAATCCTCATCAGAAGAGAGAAATAAAGAGGAAGAACAATCATCAAATAAGTCCCAGTATGGAGAGAAGGTAAAAAAAATTTAAAGACTCTAAATCTAAGAAGATTTATAATAAATATTTCAAGAAAAAGGCTGTTATGCCTGAAAAATTAATTAAGATGGATGATGTCAAAGACGAAGCTTTCATGGATATATTAAAATTCTATCAATTGGAGAAACTGAACAAATCATGTCTTGAGAAAATATCCCAAACAATAGTAAGAGAATTTTACTCAAATCTTCCGGCTGGAATTAAAGAAAAAGAAAAGGATCAACAACTGGTATTTCTAAGAGAAAAACTAATTAGGATAAATGCTGTTGTCATCAACGAATTTTATGGATTTGATCCAGTTCCTGAGTTTGATATGAAAGATATTGATAATGTTTGCACGAGGGATGCAATTCATGAGATTACAGGTGTATCAGTGGGTGCCAAGACCCCTCAAAATGTATAAAAAGATCAATTAAAATTTTTGTATAAATTATTGCATGCCTACGTATCTCAAACACTCAACCCTACTGGACATGAGTTTTCCATCCATCCCGAGAGAGTAAATTTTTTTTATTATATGGGGAAGAAAAAAAGTATGGATAT